>OZ020283.1:6046656-6425701 GCA_963971205.1 Aethes cnicana
AGAAATAAAAATAGCTACTTATAATAAGAAGTAGGTAGAGATCTTCTACTATCTAAAGTCCCACGCCTTCACATCTCAAAACGCTTCAATTTTTTTATTATTATTTAAAAAGCACCACCAACACTCTCAACGCATAGTTGATGGCTGTCTCAGCACATGTGTTGAGAGTGTTGGTGGTATATTGAAGCGTTTTGAAACGTGATGGCGCGGGACTTTAGATAGTGAAGATCTCTACCTGGCCTGGGCGATCGAGCTCTGCTTAGGACATTTTATCTCTTATATAGTACCTATAGATAGTACCTATATATAAAATTCTCGTGCCACAGTGTTTGTAACCAAACTCCTCCGAAAGGGCTCGACCGATTCTTATGAAATTTGGTGTGTATGTTCAGTAGGGCTGAGAATAGGACGTAAGCTATTTTTCATACCCACCCAAAAAGAAAACTATGGCGGTACGAAGTCCGCTGGGTCAGCTAGTTAGTCTATAAAAATTGATTTTTGCTGTAGGTAAAAAACAAAAAACAAAAATAAATTGACCAGATAGTAGACCACTCGAGCGTAGAAAACCCGCACTGTCTACACGCTCGCTGTAACAGTTATGGTGACGAGTACATATAATCTACTACTACAGTCTATTTGCGTCCCACTGCTGGGCACAGGCCTCCCCTCATTATGAGAGGGTTTGGGCTATAATAGTCCCCACGCGGGCCCAGTGCGGATTGGGGACTTCACACACATCTTTGCATTACTTCGCAGATGCGTGCAGGTTTCCTCATGATGTTTTCCGTCGCCGAAAAGCTCATAGTAAATTCAAATTGAATTTCGCACGTAAGTAAACTTAGAGGTGCGAGCCGGAATCGAACCCCCGACCCTCGGCATGAGAGGCGGTGGCTCGAACCACTAGGGCCACACCACGGCTTTTAGAACATATAAGCTGTGAAATTACCATGAAATTACCGATCATATGCGTATGCGTAATAATAATAGTAGGTATCCAGATTATACAAATTGTGATTTGAAAAGTGGCATTTTACAAAATTAAATTGTTTTGGGTCCTGAATAATGTTTAGAATCTACGGTACGTAGCTAGTATCTAAACTTTAGATACTAGCTACAATGTCAGTTATACATATAAATCGTAGGTACGAGTAGGTACAAGCGAAATAAACTAATGATTTATTATTATTTACCTACTACATTTAGATTTACACATTGATGTTTCGACCGGCGTGCAAAACGGAACTCAATTAGGAATAAAAAAAAAAACAAAAAGAGACATTGACATTTTGTTGTGGTTATAATCATATGTACCTACGTAATGTAATGTAATGTCCCGCATTTGCCCGCAAATGCTACGTGCTATTTTCATCAATGCCTCAGTTGTATATTCTTTGGTGTTCTTTGGCCTGAATCCGCGCGCCTTCTAAGTTGTGTTTTGCTATACCGTGATGATGGTGATGGTATTGATGATGGTGGTGATGATGATGATGATGGAGATAGTGATGTGATGATGATGGAGATGGTGATGTGATGATGATGGAGATAGTGATGTGATGATGATGGAGATGGTGATGTGATGATGATGGTGACGACGACGAGTAGTATTTCCTCACAGTTTGAGAAAAGCATTGTACCTATAGACCTCGGCCGCAACAGCATTGCCGGACTCGTACCTACTAAGAAGGCGTCCGGCAATGCGCTCCTTAGCGGCGTCTGCAATAATGTACTATTTGTACTTTTTACCGGGAAACGTCTACAGGAACAGCTAAAAAAAAGAAATATAACTTTGTATGGGAATCACCTTCGGGTGATACGAAGTTCATTCACCCGGCCAACCTATAGGGTCATTATTTATAAATGTTTATAATATAGTATGGATGGATATCACAGTCTCTTTTGGCTGTAATAAAATTGTGACAAAAAGACGCTCGGTCGCCTGTGACTTGCTTTCGCAGTAGCTGTACCTGCGCTGTACCTACTGCCGCCGCCGTCGAGACGTCCGATAGCCCGCGTCGCGTACAGCCGTCGAGTCGGCCGAACGGTAAGTATAGGAGCGGGTGATCGACATTCGTATTCTCGTTGTTGGAGATTGGTAGTAGGTACAAACAATGATACAAGTGGAATATGAATTCGGAATATTTTAGAGGTGTTTGTTATTTTCCTGGATAGGTATACCTAATTAGTACATACCTATTTTACTAGAATTGAGAGAATGAATATTTTTTATGTAGGTGGTAGGTAAACGGAACTCTATACTTTGCGCGTACCTATAGGGTATTACTATTAGTCCGTTTTCTATTGGGAATGCTTGTATGGAGAGGTCGAAATTTTGAGTACAGCAATGCCATTTGGTAGGAATGTTATACACATTGACCTTAGTCCAAAACGCCCGGTAGCCACTTTGAACTCCTCGACTGGTGGGGGGGGGGGGGGGGTTAAAGTACAGAGCTCCCGGCGTTCGGAAAAAAAATCCTGTCGGATTCGTTTGGACTTTTGAGTCAAGTTTGGTGTCGTTTTCAGGTAACTAGATGATGCCCAATTCATTCCTCATACCAGTTTTTAGGGTTCCCTAGCAAAATATGACGCAATACTTAAAATAATAAACTTTTATTAGTAGCGAAATGCAAACAAACCCTCATATTTTCATATTTTTGTATGAAATTTGGTTTATAAAAAAATACTGTCTGAAAGCCCATTTAATGCAGAATCTAAAAACATAAACAGTAAGTATATACTTTACAATTTTCAATGAAAAATAAAATATTGAATGTACTGCGACGGTCGTCAGCGCAGCGTAGTGGGCGGTAACAAGACCCGAAAAACTGTCAATGTCAACGCAAAAAGCTTTTATAATATCAATAAATTAAAGTGCTTACAATAATATCACACTTGTTATAAATATTCTCTTAATTATTATGAATTAAAACAAATGTGTTTTTTTAAAAAAACACACGAACTTTCGCCTTTATTACTTTAGTGTCATTTTTAATCATCTTCAATTTATAAACGAATTCAGATAATGTTGCCTGACTTCGTAGTCAGGCAACATTATTAAAAGTAAAGAAAAATAATAATAGAACGTTTTGTGAATTAGTTTTACTTACAACCACCTCCACAATTACATAACTCAGTACATTTGAGCTGGCGTTTGAAACATTGCACCTGGAACTTCAAGATTTCACGCACCGACATCTTTTTAATTCTAGGCATTCTTGAGCAGCCGGAGGGCTTTGGGTCCACAGTGGCACCCAAGTTTCTTCTTCTTTCTGCCAAACCCATTCATATCGGCAAGAAATATTTTGCATCGCGTCTTCTTTAGGCACTTTTTTTGTAATATAAAATCCATATCCATATTAATTTGGCATGGAGATAGTTCGGGTCCCCAAAGGACATAGGCTACTTTTCATACCGGAAAAACGCGTAGTTCCCGCGGGAAAGCGATAACCAAATTCGCGAAGTCGCGGGCAGAAGCTATTTTGTTATTATAAATCTGGTCAAGAAATTGATAATTTAATAAAGGCGAAAGTTCGTGTGTTTTTTTTTTACTTCTTCACGCTCAAGATGCTGGACCAATTTTGATAAAATTCGGTATGGAGGCAGCTGAAACCCTTGAGTAATACATAGGCTACTTCTTAACAGCGGGTAATACCGCAGGGCGCCGCTAGTATAATATTAAAAAGAAGAAAATCAGGTAAAGAGAGAAAAACACATTTGTTTTAATTCATAATAATTAAGAGAATATTAATTACAAGTGTGATATTATTGTAAGCACTTTAATTTATTGATATTATGAAAGCTTTTTGCGTTGACTTTGTCAGTTTTTCGGGTCTTGTTACCGTCCACTACGCTGCGCTGATGACCGTCGCAGTACATTCAATGTTTTATTTTACATTGAAAATTGTAAAATTTATACTTACTGTTTATGTTCTTAGATTCTGCATTAAATGGGCTTTCAGACAGTATTTTTTTATAAGCCAAATTTCATACAAAAATATGAAAATATGAGGGTTTGTTTGCATTTCACTACTACTAAAAGTTTATTATTTTATATATTGCGTCATATTTTGCTACGGAAGCCTAAAAAACTGGTATAAGGAATGAATTGGGCATCATCTAGTTACCTGAAAACGACACCAAACTTGACTCAAAAGTCCAAACTAATCCGCCAGGATTTTTTTTCCGAGCGCCGGGAGCTCTGTACTTTAACCCCCCCTCCTCCCCTCCAGTCGCGGAGTTCAAAGTGGCTACCGGGTGTTTTGGACTTAAGTCAACTTGTACACCATTCCTACCAAATGGCATTGCTGTACTCAAAATTTCGACCTGTTTCCCAATAGAAAACGGACTATATTGATAAATCAATAAACAATATGAATTTCAACAACGATGATACACCTGATTCAGGTACTTACTTGCATCGCGATTCTTATAAGAAATTACGACTCTCCCCGACTAGGTGAGCATTTTCACTCAAAAGTGTACCACGATGAAAATTCAGGTTTTATTTTTAAAGTAGTTAATTTCTTAATTTTTTTAGCCAGAATAAAGAGTATACCTTAAAATTTATGAAATTTAACACGGTCCCCCTGAAATATCCTTAGTTTTTAAATAAACAAGGAACTTAGCTGACATGGTAGTCAATTCCTGTCAGTTTTGTTACTATATGGGCATTTTCACTCAAACTTGTACCCCCTGGTTTTGACAGTGTCCCACTACTTCAATATTTTATTACTGCCAAATATATTTGTTTGTGAATATTCGAATGGCATCTATATAAACTATATTCCTTAAATTATAGATTTCATCCCTAAATTCAAGTAAATTATGCTAAATGTAATTATTATGATTTTTTAAAGCCGCTCGGGTCTTTTTGACGTGTCCCACCCCAATGTCGACTTTTTTAAAGTTGAATAATTAAAAAAGTATTGGGAAACATGAAGTCAATTGATGGCGTCCATAATCTACATTAGTTTGCTCGTCACAGGAATGAATATCGTAATAAAATTAATAATATTTCATATTAAAAACTAAATTTATATAGTGGTACCGAAAACTGTTGCCACCTGACATGTCAGGTTTGTGACCGCCAAAACGGGGCCAGAAAACCCACCAATTCATTTTTTTATCATATAAATAGCAACATTGAATGCCACTTGACTAGTTAGCCACAGATTTAAAAATCCCGCGTGCGCAGGAGTGACGTGAAGCGAGGTGAAATTCGGTATGGAGGCAACTGAAGCCCTGGATTAATACATAGGCTACTTCTTAATAGGGGGTAATACCGCAGGGCGCCGCTAGTATAATATTAAAAAGAAGAAAATCAGGTAAAGAGATAAAAATACATTTGTTTTAATTAATAATAATTAAGAGAATATCTATTACATGTATGATATTATTGTAAGCACTTTAATTTCTTGATATTATGAAAGCTTTTTGCGTTGAAATTGACAGTTTTTCAGGTCTTGTTACCCTCCCCTACGCTGCGCTGACGACCGTCGCAGTACATTCAATATTTTATTTTACATTGAAAATTATAAAAGATATACTTACTGTTAATGTTTTTAGATTCTGCATTAAATGGGCTTTCAGACTGTATTTTTTACAAATCAAATTTCATACAAAAATATGAAAATATGAGGGTTTGTTTGCATTTCGCTACTACTAAAAGTTTATTATTTTAAGTATTGCGTCATATTTTGCTACGGAACCCTAAAAAATTGGTATGAGGAATGAATCGGGCATCATCTAGTTATCTGAAAACGACACCAAACTTGACTAAACAACCCAAACTAATCCGCCAGGATTTTTTTTCTGAGCGCCGGGAGCTCTGTACTTTAACCCCCCCTCCCCCCACCAGCCGCGGAGTTCAAAGTGGCTACCGGGCGTTTTGGACTTAGGTCAACGTGTATAACATTCCTACCAAATGGCATTGCTGTACTCAAAATTTCGACCTGTTTCCCAATAGAAAACGGACTATTACGCGGTTGCATAGACATATATAATACTTCGTAAGTATAAAAATCATTGCGCGGTTGCCATTCCGATTCGCGGAATAGACGCGCGTCTCAATAGCCCTGTCCCGCTCTCTCCTACCGGCCGACCCTATGCCCCCGCGCCGCGCGCGCCAGCCACTCCAGCCGCCAGTCAGTCGCCAACTTTGAGCCATCACAACGCACACGCTACATTTTTGAGAAGAATTCACGATCACTTGTGATTAGGGCTTCGCCGCACACCGTGTTCTCATTTTACATCCGCCAAGACTCCACCGTGCGTGACAACTTTGTTGTTGTATTCCAGCGAGTGTTCGCGCTAATAGAATCGCTTCAACGGTCGCAGACTGAAGCACTGAAAGAAATATTTCGACGCCGGTAACATGCATGGCCGAGGGCCAGGGCACTCTTTCCGGCTGCAAAGCCACAGGAGTCGGTAGAAACCTTATTAGTGCTTACGGAGGTCGCCGCCCGTCACATCGTATAGGTATATTATATTTTCGACGCCGCAAGACAGTCAAAACACTGACATGTTTATAGTGAGACTCCCGGAGAATGATATCTCAGAAAGAGCGCAATTGGACATGACTTACGCCCTCCTTTCTAATCTAATAAGATAAGGAAAAGAGTACGGAGGGAGGACTTGACAAACTTCAAGGAGCTGCCCTTTCGTGCGAGAAGTGTGGAGGATTCTGTCGACGAGAAGGAGAAGAAACCGAGCCTTCAAGCGCGCCGTGCGGTAGCAAGGCGCCCTGCGCGCCCACGGCGGCTGCGGCGCCGCAGTCTTCGCCCGCGCCGACTGCCCAGACGCCCGCGTCAACCCAGGCGAGACCAATTCCCATAATTACTTTGCGAACGCACAACGTGTTATCAGTGAAAAAATAAAAGTGATCAAAGCTTTTATAGTAGAGATCTTCTAGTATCTAAAGTCCCGCGCCTTCACATTTCAAAACGCTGCAATTTATTTAAAAAGCACCACCAACACTCTCAACACATGTGTGCGTGCTGAGACAGCCATCAACTGTGCGTTGAGAGTGTTGGTGGTACTTTTTAAATAATAATAAAAAAATGCAGTTTTGAAATGTGAAGGCGCGGGACTTTAGATAGTAGAACATCTCTATCTAGTCTCGGTTGTGTTTCGGTAGTGAAGTGCGTCCGTTCGACTCGGTAGTAGCCATGTCCCTGCCCTTCATGCCAAATACCTTCTGATATTATAAATGCGAAAGTAACTCCGTCTGTCTGTTACCACTTCATGTTTCAGCCGCTGAACCGATATTGATGAAATTTGGTTTGGAAATGGTTGAGCCCCGGGGAAGATTATAGGTCACTTCTAATCCCGGAAATCCTCTCTTAGTGCTCCCCTACGTTCCCTAAGGAACCTGCACTCCAAATTTCAGCTCTCTACAACCAGTAGTTTCGGCTCTGCGTTGATCGATCAGTCAGTCAGTCAGTCAGTTTCTTAAAATAAAATAAATAAATAAATTATACTATTTTTTTAATCATTAGGATTGAATGCGGCAATACAACCCGCTGTCATATCATCTCAGAGAGATACTCTAAAAAAACTGAATAGCCAGATTTATTATTATTATCCGTAGAGTGTGATCGAGTAATCTTTTGTCTCTATTTCAGATCAAACATCTTCTGGAATGCCTTGGATCTGTCTTCCTAGGAGGGACAAAGTAAGCTTTCTCTCATTTACCTGCGGCCTGTGAGCAACAACGAAGAGACATTGTGAAACCAATCACTGCTAATCAGAACCAACCTTATCATGTGTAAAATTGTGATATATTTTGTTATACCTATTTTAATAAACTTGTCAGAAATGTGTAGCAATTTTATTTTCGTGTGGCTGTGTGGCAATAAAATGTAAACCAAGAAAGAGAATATTTACTTACTGAGATAAGATAAAAAGATGAAGATAAAATGAATAATATTTGGAATTCAACACAATATTGATCTACTCTCAAACAACGATATAAATACTTATAAAGAGAAATGTGAAATACATATGCAAATAAAGATCCATGACATGAGTACAAATGTTTATTCTCATCATAGGTAGGTAGGTACTCTGTCAGTCGTGTAGGTGTTTAGATATTTTGATAAAATAATAAAATATTAGGAATTTGTAAAGTAACAACTACTTATTTAGTTGATAATATTATATACTATACCTTGGACAGCTCATCGCACCAACATCTCAGTGCTCAAAGAACTCAAACTCAACCAACAATATCCGTCCATGGTTCGTATAAGCCGAATCGTCAAATACTTCGGTCACATTTACTACTACTACTACACAGCCTATTTACGGCCCACTGCTGGGCACAGGCCTCTCATTACGAGAGGGTTTGGGCTGTAGTCCCCACGCGGGCCCAGTGCGGATTGGGGACTTCACACACATTACGAATTACTTCGCAGATGTGTGCAGGTTTCCTCACGATGTTTTCCTTGACCGAATAGCTCAGTGGTAAATTCAAATTGAATTTCGCGCATAAGTAAACTTACAGGTGCGAGCCGAAATCGAACCCCCGACCCTCTGCATGACAGGCGGTGGGTCGAACCATTAGGCCTCCACGGCTTACCTTCAGTCACATAACTCGTGGAAATCCGACAAGTTGGAGAGACTAATGCTGAAGGGAAAAGACCCAGAGAGAGGAGGCCGAACAGGTGCCGCCGGTAAATGCGGCGATGCACCAGGGCGAAGATCGCTGCACATGGAAGACCGCCACAAGAAGTATGTGCCGGAGGAGGAGGATAATGTAACGAAATACACACGGATTTTTATCCTTTGATTAAAAATAGTAGTAGAAATAAATAATCATATCTAGATTAAAAATATTTCTATAATGTCAAGTAAAATATATCAAAAGTTTCACTAGTTTTATTTTTCCCCTTTACAAATATTTATTATAGAAAAAAGAAAAAAAAATACAAAAAGTTGAAAAAGTGAGGATCGAACCCACGACTTCCACGATTTATACTTCATAAAAAGAAATCACAAAAACCACAGCGCCACAGAAGCTCTGTGAATCTCGGCGAAATTAAGCCTTGGTTTCCACTACGTTTCACTACCTCAGTATGTGTGCGTGAGTTCATTCTCAGCAGACTTGTCGCCTTTTTTCCTAAATGAAAGGTAATGTACGGATAATTATGTGAAATTGAGATGTATAATATATCCCTTCAATCGCATAGTCCATCAAAGTGTACCTTTGGGCTTGGAATTTGGCGTAAATCCTGAAAATTACAATATCTACCACCCGCGCCATCTATTATCGTAGAGGCTACATGAAACCGTGAGTTATCACCTTAATAGGGAAGGAGGGTAGGCTACATTTTCCGTCGAAAAAAAACATAATACCCTGGGAACGCTCTATCTGATTTCAGCAAGTTAGAAGCTAGTATGTATACATGGTGGGTCAGAAAATATGGCAAATAATTAACCCACAGTATCGGCTATCGATTCTAAGTATATTGTATAGGTCTTTGATTTTTTTTGAGTTGGTAAAAAAAAATATTTTGTATAGGATTCAGGCGTCGCTCACACAACCAATCCCATATACAATATTTTTTTTTACCAACTCAAAAAAAATTAAAGACCTATACAATATACTTAGAATCGATAGCCGATACGGTGGGTTAATTATTTGCCATATTTTCTGACCCACCATGTATAAATTTATGGATTTGTTTTAAGAAGTTTTGTCAATTAAATTACACTTAGTAAATAATCACCATTTATTTAAAGGAGAATTTCATAATTCCAAGGTTACGCTCGCTGCTCCACAAATCGTCTAAACGAGGTATATGTGAAAAAATCCATTGTCCCAACCATAGCAGGAAGCTTAACCCAAAATACGCTAGAAAAAAAACTCCCCTTAGTTGAGGCTTTAAAAATCGTCCTTTTGTTTACGACGCAATGAATTTCAAATTTCAGACACCTGCCTGAAAAGGTGGGTGTCGCTTTTGTTCTGGTAAATAATACCCGGAGCTCGGCACCGCTTTTATTGAAGTAATTCGTTTAAATGAAACAGGTTAGGTGAAATTGATAAACGCTGTTTGAGCCTCGGCGCTGCCTCCAAGTATTTCAATATTAAAGTTAGGAGCCGGTCTGATTGCGCTATGTGTGGCGGTGCTGTGAGCGAGCCGAGTAAATACCTTTGGATGAATGATTCACGGTAATACATTTAGTGATTGTTTATTCGTCCACCTTTGAAATTTTATTTATTACTTGATTTCAAACCAAATTAAATTATTCATTCAGCAAATCTGGGCACTTCTACACGACATTTATATAATTTTACACGATAATCCAGTATATCGTATATTAGGTATAAAAAATTATGAAAATGAAAAATTGTGACAGTGCTTATTTAAAAAAAATTAAAAAAAATGGACTTAAGCCAAGTAAGTGTTTAGAGATTGTATACAGTCTCTAAGTATCTTAAAGTTGTTGTGTGTAAGTCTCTAAAATTTAATCGTACAAATACACCATTCAAGGAAAAATCGGGAAGTACTGATTTATGGTAGATTATATAAAAATGCTACCCAAAACATCGACTTTTAATCATAGTAATGCGTAAATAACTTTATAATTACATTTATAAAATGTTGTTTTTCAATCTGTCCCAAAAAGGTAGGTGCCATATTGTTAGCTGCTGTGACGTCAGGCGTACTGTATACAAAGCGTTACAAGTAACCGTTTGTAGTTTTGACTTCACTTGTTTGGTTACTATGTACTTATATTTATTATCCTACTGACGTCACAGACCAAGCAAACATGGCGGTTAGCTGTTTAGCGCGAAATCTGAAAATGAATATTTAAAAGTACTTTTTACCCCATTCAGAAAATCGGAATAAAAAATCTTGTGATTCAATTCGACATTAGGATTATTTTAAACCACATTTCAAAAAATGGTGTAATTACATAGGTAACTTGGTTTTTATTTTAGTAGCCGTCTCCCATGGCATTGGTGTTCCGTCGCTTCCGTGGAAGACTGGACAGCGATTCCAGAGTGCGCCTGACGACGAAGAAGCAATCGTGTTAGTTTTTAAGATTCATTTTAATATGTATGTTAGTCTTTAAGGTATATGTAATATGGGCCTAGATGCCCGAAATAAAATTTATTATTATTATTATTATTAAAAGTTGTCGCGTTGCTCCCATCTTTTTTTCTCCTCTCTTTTGTAACCTATTTACATACAAATTTTCAGATTTCTACGACCATTAATTTAGTCTGTGCGTCTTCTATCAGCCGCTAAGTCGAGTGTACCTAGAACTATTTTTGCCATTAAACAAGAGACGATGTGTCACAATAATATACCCATATACGTCACATAACCAACATAGTGTACCTAGGTCAAAGCCACTTCCCGAGAAAAAAAAAATAGACACCTAATAAGTAGATCCTGAGAAATGTAAACAAAGGCGTGATTCCCGATAGCAAAACAAATGAAATAAAGAAGTAACAATCAAACAGATATGTTTAGATATGTTCCCATAAAATATTAATGATGTCGTTACAGCGGCAAAACGCTTTCCAGTTTAGTCGTTTGCTCGATAATCGAACGCGTAAATCACAATAAAACTCACAGCAGGGCGACGCCATTCCTAATTTATGGGTCCGATGTATCGAGCAAACCTCGGTCGGAATACAGGGCCTAGACACTCGCTGTAACGGATATTCTTAAAACTGCGCATTTGTTTACGCTTATTGAAGGCTTGCGGCTTTTCGGCTTTTGTATTCCATTATATTGTTATTAATTTGACGACGATCTCTATTACAATTATTATTATCATTTATTTTTATTATTATATTTGGACCCTTAGGTCTTATATTTAAGTTTAAGTTAGGGACACCTATATGTATAGGTAGTTCCGACCGAAGGGATGTCCCTTCAATGTAGTTTTAGTACGTCCTTATATATCCATATTAATATTATAAATGCGAAAGTAACTCTGTCTGTCTGTCTGTCTGTCGATGAAATTTGGCATGGAGATAGTTGGGGTCCCGGAAAAGGACATAGGCTACTTTTCATCCCGGAAAAATGCGTAGTTCCCGCAGGAACGCGATAACCGAATTCCACGCGGGCGAAGTCGCGGGCAGAAGCTAGTATATATATATTTTATATATGTAATGCAAATGTAATTTTTAACTATGTGGATTTTTTGAAAAAAGGGTTCTGCTGAGTTTGTTGCGGCGCTTCTTCTCAAGCAATAGGTCTAGGAAGCGCTGGTTAATTATTTTTCTGACGTGTAAAAGTGCCCCTATGTGGCCAATTTGAATTTTATAATCATTAATCACGTAACTAGGTATACCAAATATTTATATATTTTTTTTATTCCTTTATTGTGTGTATTCTACACATGATTTTTTTAAGAATATACCCAATTACGGTCTAAATTCTCTTACAAACAGTCCGGGTCAAGCAAGGGTGTAACAAAGTTAAAGAGAAAGCCGCTTATTTTTAGAACGACAAGGTTACAATCACCATATTTTTTCTTAACGAAGAGTGAGCTCAGTATTTCGGGGTATACGGTCACTTGGTTTTTTCTAGCCGACTGTGCGATTCATTTCAATTTATTCGCAAACCTTTTTTCAACATAAAAAAGGCCTGTAATTGGAATAAGCGGCGTCTCGTTCACCTTGCTTAAGATTAACGTGAGGCTGAAATAATCTGTTTATTTCAGCCTCACGTTAATGACAACGACATTACAGAAAAAACAACCCATAAGTGAAATTACCGGCATGAAAACATTCTTAATCCCCAGTGCTGACATTGCATTCGAAATCTTACGATTGTGTATGTCGTAACAGTATGAAAGCCAAAAGCTTCAGAAACGCTTTAAAACTGTATTTGTTAAAACATAACTTGTCAAAAGATAGTGATAAAATACAATAATATAAGGTAACAAAGCAACAATGTACTGATATTATATCGCAATTTATGTACAGGTAAACTTTACTTGGAAGTTTTTTCACGAAATAATATGTAGGTATTTTCAATTTTTCATTTTAGCTGCAACTCCTTAACTTAAAAATCTTTTTAAATTTAAGATTATAGTTAAGTACTTAACCAATGTAATTCAAAGTTTTTCACTGAAATAAACAGATAAAATTAAAAAAAAAAAGATTCTTGGTATCCATAGTGCACAGGGACCACTTACCATCAGGTAGCATAACAAATCTTGATAAAGTTTTTTGGAATAAAAATTTATTTTATTCATAGATTAACTATTTTGGCGTAGTGACCCAAAGGAAAGCGCTAAGCTATCTTTCGTACCTATATAATCTGTTTTAATTTATTTTAACAAAAGCATATTAGGCAGGTACATACGATTGTCCAAATCTCTTTCCTAAAATCGTTCTATTTTAAATTATTCTCCTAATGGGAACGGTATTCATAATGTTTGTCAGTAGGTAAAGTTGAAAAAAAGAGGTTGGTAAGTACACGGAAATGACGTTTATTTATAAATAAATGAACTTTTCCCGTCATATCATAAATTCTGCTTTTTAAATTTATTTCTCTCTTAGCCTTAGTCATTCTATACTTATCAAAACGTCCATGTTGCTCACCGTTGAAATAGGTTTGTGTCAAATATCGTCAACAAAATTAGACGTCCAAAGCCTTTTACATTTTTCTTACACATGAAAGCAATAATGGGAAGAAGTTCAATAGACCAGGGGTAGCAACAGCAAGTCACCAATCGATCCAGTTGTCATGGCGACCCCAGCTTCGCTATCAAGTAACCGAGCACTTTTTCGCCAGTCACGAAGCCGATTTTTAATTGGTGGAGTGGCTTCCCGTTAATGCTATTTATTGTTTAAAAGAAATTTAATTATGCCTTCGAGTCTCTTGTCTTTTTTCCCTGGTACAAAATCATTGCAGGATTTTTTTTGTGGAAATGAGATTATGCTTGTTATTTTTTGATTTTTATTAAAAAGGGAAGTTCTTATTATTTTACTTTCGCTGGCAGTAATTTTGAGAACATCTCAGACCAATTAAATCGGTCAGTACAGTTAAGTAAAATCTGTACTACCAAAAATATCTGTATTTTTGGCCAATGATTTCGAACATTGTTTTGGTGTTTGCCTATGTTTCATCATTTAAATTTGATAACCACAATATCATGAGAAAACGTTACGTAAAGTTGTAGCTTTGGATAATAATAATAATCATCAATCAATAAATAAAAGGATTTACCAGTAACCACCAGTATCACCACCACAACAGACTAGAAGTCCTACTGCTGGGCCTCCTCTCATCACGAGAGGGTTTGGGCTGTCAGTAGTAGTCCTCAAGCGAGTCCAATGCGGATTGGGGACTTCTCACACATTTTTGAATAACTAGTAAGTAGGTAATTCAAAATGCATTGCCAAAAGAAATATAACGCGGAGTGCCGCTTGCGATGTCTCCCGTCAACGAATAGCTCAATATTAAATTTATATTGAATTTCGCACAAGAGTAAACTTCGAGTAACAACTTAATTGGAAAGTTAGGTCGATTATCGTTGTCAGAAAGTGGCACAAAGCGAGTGTTTACTCGCGTGTGCCTTGTCGGGTTTCACGCCCCTCACGATACCGAGATCGAGCGCGACACCATAAAAAACCCAGTCGCAAAACCTTATCCTTCCCTCTTACACCTATAGCCAAAGAAAGAGAGGGCCTGTGTTCAGTAGATTTCGACGCAAGGTAATTTACAAGGTAGACTCTGAAATAGCCTCGATTTTTAAAAGCATGACTAATTGGGCCCCAACTCCGTCGTGTAGAATGTACATGAAGTGATTGCTGAAGGCGTTGCAGTTGGGTTGGTATGAACTTTCTGATTTGCACTGAACGCTATTTTAGGTAATTTTGTAGAAAAATTCTTATTTACAAGTTCTCCGATCGAAAGTAACAATTCGCCTAGGCCTTGCACGGAGTACTAATAAATAAATTATGCCAAATCTTTCACTTTTTAGTAAAAACTGGGGCGTTTACCTTACGTAATAATGTATAAACCGCCGCTTACCAGTACCTATTGGCGTGCCAAAGAAACTAACTTCAGCGACAAGAAAGAAAAATAAATAACGATAACTCAACCACCACAACTCCATTGTTTTTGACAAACGCCACGTCAAAGTACAATTTTGTTAGTTTCTTTGGGAGTCACGCAAGGTACGTCTATTAGTCGAAAAGTGTTAACAATTCGTAATATTTAGAGCATTTTAGCGTGACAATAATTACACGACACGTTCTGCGTTAAAATTTTAGATCAATCGCTTAGTTCCGTATTTAGTTCAAGGGTAATTAAGGTTCCATGTTCCATTTTTCAAGTTAAGAGGGAATAAAATGTATTTCTAGTAGGCTTCTGTGAAAATTTACCACTCTTTCATTTATTCAGTAAAACGTGAACAGACACTTTAATGATAATCATCCTGTTTATAAGTACATTAATTTTTTGTAGGTACATGCCTGCCGTTGGAGCGCATATTTACTCTTTTCTTGACTATCAAAGCGCTTATAAAAAAATGTTCAACAAGACAGATAAAATAGACAGAGAAACTAAAGCACCCCACAGATAATAAAACAAAGGAGACCGCAGAATGCAGAGCCAGTGTCACCAAACCTCACACAAACTAAAGTTCTTAATTAATTATCGGTCGCGTTCAAAGTTAGGTAATTAATAGGAACGTGGTCCCTAAGCTTAGATAACCCTTTGAGAAGTTCACGTATTAATCCGGTCAGGACACAATGAAAACTTTGCCCAAACAAAAGTTGGATACTTGTCTATTGAACGGCGACACCTCGAGCCAACTTATTTGCAAGAACTTTGGGCTGACTTTAATAATACCGTAACACAAGACAACATGAATATGACAGTATACGTCGTAATTGAAAGTACGGGGAAGCTTCTTCTCTTAAAAGTATTGAACATTCTGATCACATTTTGGAGAAAAACAATATTTTGAATACCCGAATACTCGGATATAGCCTCAAACAAAGTAGCGTGTAAAATGCGTGCTAGACAACGATATAAATATTTACATACATTTCTGAATCGAGTACAGACATTCGTGCTCATCACACAAAGTTTGTGCGTAATGGGATTCGAACCCGCGACCGACCGTTCGTTGGAATAGTGGGCAGGATCACTATCAACTGAGCCAAACCTGTCGTAAAACTGTTATAAAATGTTGATATCTAAGAAACATTAAATGTAGTAACTACACCTACCTATCAATGTAGTAACTACACCTAGTAGTGAAGTAACTAAACCTATGTCAATAAGAGTACCGATTTGATTTTTAACGTCGAATCGAAGAATTCGTTGTTTCACTTTAGTTCGATCAAGCAAGACGACCTTTGATTTTTAAGTGAATAACTTCAAGCGAGGTGCTGAATCGAGTACCGAGTGTTGAAGCTTCAAACCACATTTTCCATTGAACAAAATAATAAAGAGCTTTGTCCCTTCAGCGTCGTTAGTTGCAGTATATGTCTTAAGAATAAAATAATTCTTGATTTCATTCCTGATTCTGGAAGATATGGCCAACCGTAAAGTGGTCGTTTTTCATTTTTATGGCAACCACAGCTTGCAAGTGAAATTGTTCGAACGCAGTAAGTTCGGCTAAGATAATCTTAAAAATATTCCCTTGAAAATAATCTAGTAGTCTATGACTAGTAAGTTGTTATATAACTTTCACTTATTTTGGGTAACGAATTTTATATAAATATTTTCTATCATTATCACAGTTATAACTGCACTGGGAATCCTGGTAGTCTTTTTAACTAGATATATGTTGTTTTTTTTGTTACTTTACTTGCTCTTCTTGCTTACTTTTCCTGAAAGAAACCAGTAATTTTTTGGACTATTTGAATAATACACTCAACAGCAATGAAAACGGGTCACTTTTTATAGGATTTTTTATACCAAGTGACCCGTTTTCATTGCCGTTGTGTGTAGATTTTATCTGACCTGATAAATCGGCTCTTTACTTAACGGCATACAAATAAAACTAATTATATTATAATTTAAAAATTAAAGTAAACTCTTCAGTGACTTCCAACCTCCTGAAAATCCCTACTCAATATTTCTTACTTAATCCCAAACACTAAGAAAATATTGTTGAAGAAATTTAATTGATAGTTGGGCCATGTAGGTAAATACGTGTAATAACAGCAAATTAACAAAATAAATACAGTCCTTTGTCACGGCTAGTAATAAAAAATAAAAACCGGCCAAGCGCGTGTCGGGCCACGCGCAAATTATAGGGTTCCGAAGTTGAGGATGCCCACAGTACCTTTCTAAGACTTATTAGCATCTAGCTAGCCTGTGGTAGGTATGACGTGCCCGCTCGACGCCCCTGCCGCTCGGGAAAAATCATTGGTTTGTTTAATCATTTCGTAAGTTGGTCGACTATGACTCGTAAGTTTGTACAGCCTACTTAGTTGTGATAGTTTTCCTTTCAACTACGTTATATATGCCACAACCGTGATTTTTTTCAGCCATCCAAATACCACCATTTAGCTGGCAGGGGGGGGGGCGACACGTGACTCTAACAAAAAATAGCACTTTAAAGCTTAATATTGTACAAACGCATCAATTAATCAAAAAATGGTTTTAACAAACTCACAATATTTTATTAAGACCTATTCAACGATATGTCGCACCATGGGGTACGCAAGAAAAAAAAATTACATCCCCACTTTACGAGTAGGGGAGGTACCCTATTAAAAAAATATATTTCAAAATTTTATTGTACCACTTTGTCAGCGTAACTAATATGTATATTCATGCCAAATTACATCCTTCTAGATCTAAGCATCTCCGAGCAATAGTGCGGACAGACGGACGGACGGACGGACGGACGGACGGACGGACGGATATGGCGAAACTATAAGGGTTCCTTGTGGACTTCGGAACCCTAAAAAAGACGAACTAAAAACACAAGGCTTCTCACAAGATTTCTCTAGAACTATTTTCCATTTAAAAAAATATTTGTTTTGTATTCTACAAAACGGTGCTCAAACTTGGTCTTTGACGGCTTCTCAGAAGTACAGACTCGGGGTTTGTCAGCGAGCCATGGAGCGTAGCATATTAGGTGTAAAATTGAGGGATCATGTTCGGAACACCACCCTGCGCTCCATGACGCAAATTGTAGATGTAGCTCAGAAAGCGGCAAAATTAAAATGGGACTGGGCAGGTCATGTTTGTCGGATGCCGAGTGAGTTGTGGGCCAAGATAACCACAGAGTGGAAGCCCAGCAACTCCAGGCGAAAACGCGGCAGACCTCGACGGCGATGGCGGGATGAACTAGACTCCTATTTAAAGGACTGGTCAGATGGCGCTCAACATCGAGAACGGTGGAAAAAGTGGGGGGAGGCCTTTGCCCAGCAGTGGGACAAAGTAGGCTCTTAATAATAATAATTCTACGAAAGCATTTTGCGTCAGGGACCTCTCCCTTAGGTACGCCACTGACGTCCACCAAATTCCCCGAGTTTTACCAGGTCTTCAGACTATTTTGGAGGCCTTTTTTCAACAGAGGTTAACCACCACCCACCACCACCATAACAGCCTATTCTCCTACGTCCCACAGCTGGGCACAGACCTTCTCTCATCAACAGGGGTTGCCGAATTGGATTAATGAAATAAGCACGTAGATGGTAAATAGTATTTAGTTTATTTACATTGCCTATACAACTTTTCACAAAATAAATGTTTATGACAGCACCGTTTGAAATCAGCTCTCCTGATATGTTAATCCATACTTAAAAACATAAAATGTGAAAATGTGTTTGTTTGTTTGTTTGTTTGTCTTTCCTTCACGTCGAAACGACAGGACAGATTTGAATGAAATTCGGCATGGAGATAGTTTGAGAACCCGGGAATAATATTGGATACTTTTTATCCCTATAATAACACGGGAACGTTTTTTCAGTATCAGTATCATCGGGTACGCAAATTCTAAGTCAACGCGGAACGAAGTCGCGGACATCGGCTAGTAACATTATAATTAATATAAGCTAATTTTAATTATGATTAAAGATTTAAATGATTTCATTAAATAAAATATGCATTTTTATAAAATGTGATAGCCGATATTTAATTCGAAAAACAAGAATATAGGTACAGTCGAGTTCGCCAATATATACACACTTTTGCACCTTACCACTTAATAAGGTCCAAAAGTGTACACATATTAATGAACTCGACTGTACATACATAAAGAGGCATAATCCGTAACATGTTGGGTTTTTTTTAAATAAAGCGGAACATCGCAAATTATTCACGAGAGTAAACTTAATCAGGGTATTTGAGGTTGTTTAAAATTAATTAAAACCTTTGATAATTAATGACTACCTGCGGTTCCCGAATATTGCCTGTGCCGGATGAATCTCTAATAAGGCTGCCACTAAACATACTCTTAATATTCTATAATATAAAATGTTGGAATTTTTCAAAATCAATAGGTAAGTCATAAACTTAACATTACGGAATGCTTTCGCGAATTTCAGACCTAAAATGAAAATGTAGTTTGCAGTAAAGTGTAAATTAATGTATTGTGTACGAAAATAAAGGATTAATGATATTCCAGCGCGCCGTTGAGCTCATATCTTCTGTGTAATCTCATTTAATATTCTCATTAAGTTGGCAACTGAATGTAAAATCGAGTGATACAAAAGCTGATACGTTCTAGAGTCCTTGAAATAAAATATAAATTCAACATTTCAGTAATGAAACCGCTTTTGACATGCATCAAAAACGTTTTAAATGATTTGTGGTGTTTAAACCGAATCGGCGACGGCCGATTTGCCCCGTAGCCGCGAAAATGGCAATGAAATGACATAAATTATTACATTTCCCTTTTATGTCAACATTTCGTTTAAATTTGCGTTTTAACACTAAACCAGACCGTCCGACCAAAACCACAGTATAACAGCTTTCAGTAGAGGCAGAAACTTAAAAGAAGCTATTATTGTTTGTAACAGTACTGTAGTTGTACCAATAATAGTGTGGTATACCTGCTCCTTCTAAATCCTTTATCATCATCATCATCATATCAGCCGATAGACGTCCACTGCTGAACATAGGCCTCCCCCATGGCTCGCCACTCCGATGGGTCCTATGCCGCTCGCATCCACCGACGTCCCGCGACCTTCCCTTTATCCTTTTCCTTAAATCCTTTATACTCTCGCATTTTCTTAGCTAAGAAGTCAGATTAATCCTATCTACACCTACCTAGCTCCTTACTTGATCGTGATAACAAAATTTAAATACGTGTAGATATGATTAATCTCGACTCTAGTGGCACTCCACTAGAGTCGAGTTTTTAAATATCTTTGTAAACGTTCCAAAATATAAAGTAAACGATTCACTTCCTTTCAAGATGCAAACGGCAAAGGAATGGAATTCTTTGCCGACCAACGACGTTTACTCATGTATGTCACAAATGCCTTGGACAGCGTCTTTTGAACGTGAATGCATTCATGTTTATGCTCTATGCTGTATTTTAGTTATTAAATGAAATATCTGAAGTATATATAGTGTTACTAATACATCTTCGGAGCGCCGGTAAAACAGTCTGAGAAGGCGCGGGTCAATAAGTCAAAAAGCTCTTTTTTACGTCACTGCGCCAAAGAGCCCTTGCTGAGTTCGGTAATGTGTCTTTTACAATGTTCCTGTTTTATCATATTTTTATTGGTCACAGCTCACTGGAGCCACCCGAAACTAATTTATACTTTCAAGCACCAAACTACCCAACATTTGCCGGTGAATATGAATCAGAAATATAAAACAGATGTTATAGGCTTCTTTTTATCCGGATGTTTCCACTAAGGCTGTAAAATGGTGGACCTTTAGAATCAAATTCCACGCAGGCTTCCGCCGCTGGCTAGTATAAAATAAAGGATTTAAAATATTTATTCAAATGTAATGACAACACTATACCACCAGTACCACAGTTATTTGCTGCATGAAGGTAGGATTCCGAACATAACGGCAGACGGCATCAGTAAGTAGATTTGTTCGTCACTCGACATTATGGTTCCGAATAAAATTCTACGGTGTACTCAGATTTAGCGGCCAGTGTCGACTATCTGCTGTTGGTACCGTCTGCTACGTGACGCAATCCTTCCATTACCTAATGATATGTATACATAGGATACTGTCGCTAACTCACCGTAGTAGGGTGACTAACTAGATATTGTCCATTTGCGCCTATTGCTGCAGTGGGCGTCTTGCCAGCCATTAGCCAAGGAGACACGTCATATTAAATGCTCCCTACTGACTGCAATTTCTCTAATTGATAATTTATCGAACTATATTGCATGTTGAGACAGTTCATACACAGAACAGCAGGTGGTTTCACTTCTTCGAGCATAAAAGGGGCATCCATACTAATATTATAAATGCGAAAGTAACTCTGTCTGTCTGTCTGTCTGTTACCTCTTCACGCTAAAACCGCTGGACCGATTTCGATGAAATTTGGCATGGAGATAGTTGGGGTCTCGGAAAAGGACATAGGCTACTTTTTATCCCGGAAAAACGCATAGTTCTCACGGGACCACGATAACCGAATTCCACGCGGGCGAAGTCGCGGGCAGAAGCTAGTACAAAATAATGAATAACATATATCTGTTTAACACACGACGAAGGACTTGAAATGAAATACTCGCATTCAGGTCACACAGCACACTTTATATTCGTCGTCAATCCGTACATTTTGTCCACAAAATATGTTCAGGTTAATTAAAAAAAAAATATCGCAAAGCCACAAGTGCGTTTTTACGAAATTAAACCAAGGAACAAAGAAAAAATCGGTTCCAAGCCGGTCTTAAACGCTTCGTGGTCGTTTTAATGACTTTTGTTTGTTTTTGTCCGAATCAACTGGCAACACTGCAAGCTTTTAACTATACCTAGTAGTTTACTAGTTTAATCATGGCAAATGTATCAATAACTTAATCCATAAATGGTAAACCACTTTTCAAGGTTGATTAGGTACTCAATTCACGTAGTTACAAGACATGTTTGATTAGCGCTATTAATATGCTATTATATTATTAACCAATATTGATGGTACTCGATGTGCGAACCCAAGTGCTCGGCATATTTGGCCGATAGTTACATTAAGTACATAGGTCATATTAATTGTTAGCTCTGCTGTAGTCAAATTACGAGTACAATTTTAGAAGTTACTTTGTTTTTTTTTTTGGCAATGGTTAAATCATACCCAACATCGGCCAGAAGTATTAAGCACCCCACTTTTGCCTTTGAAATTGTATGATCTATATCATATGATAAAGTATTGATTTCCAATTTCAAAAATACACAAAGACGTAAAAACTTTTTGCCGATAGATATACAACTTTTTATAACAAAAGATAAAATGCTCCTTTCGATGTTCGCTTTAATTTTGTCCAAGGTATTATTTTCCAATTTTGCTCATAATATTAATGCAATATTACTACTACTACTACAGCCTATTTGCGTCCCACTGCTGGGCACAGGCATCACGAGAGGGTTTAGGCTATAGTCCCCACGCGCGGGCCCAGTGCGGATTGGGGACTTCACACACATCTTTGAATTTAATACAATACATATACTTAATATAACTAATCTTAATTATAGGAATACTTTGTAGCGAATGTTTTTTAACTACATTAAATAAAAATGTACATAAAATAAACGCATCATACTCGCCTCTGTTTAGTCTCTGTCATTTGTCTTTAGATAGATTTAAAGATAACATGAATAAAATTATCATTATCATTCAGTCAAAAGGAAGAGTTGGCATAACAAGTGAGATGAATATTTAGCGAGTTCCACGACAGATTAATTTCAATTTTCAAACAAATTATTCTCGCGACTTGTTCTGTAAGTAATTCATTAGCACAATTTCACCTAGCTGAGAGAAGGCGCAGAATCTTTAGGCGGGCCCACCAGTAAAAATAGCCCGTAAACTACGTTAACACGTTCATAAACAGAGAACCGTTCCGCTTAAAATAATGAAAAGTAACGGTGATGGCGGCTCGTTGTTTATAATAATGTTTGTTCGGAATAAATCTCCTTCAGAAACTTCCCCTCTCTCCTCTCGAACTCGCTCCATGGAAGTTTTGAGTGAAAAATTACAGTAATAATTTTCGTAGAACTGAGAACGTCTTGGCGAGCGTCCCTGTAATTAGATCCTTGGCTGAACTCAAGCTACGCTCGTTTTTACAACCATTTTGTTGGTCGGTTAAATATTTTAAGTGCCGTAAATGTATAAAGAATGTTACTGCTGTTTTCAAGTACTCTAAAATAAATGAAAAATTAAAGGAATAAAAGTATAAGTTAAATACTATTAAATAGATTTCAATATAGGTACTTATCACATTTTATTGAACGTAATTTTTGTCGGCTTGGGGGCTTTAAATGAACTGGTTTTTTTTCATTCTTGGGTTTTTAACGAGTTTCAGAAATAAGATATCTTACTGCAGAACAGAACGCTTCGAACTGTTAACTATACTTAATATAAATTGTAAATATACTTCTCATTCATTTCTGAAATTTTCAAACATGCTGCCTCGAATTGCACGCGCAATAAAATGGACGATAGATGCAATGGGGTTTGGCAATCTCAATGCATTTATTCATAAACTGGATGTTTTGTAAACTTTTGAATCATATTTATAGTTCTGAACGAGCGTTCGATACAACACGACAACCATTATTAAATGAAACTTTTTGAGATACTGCGAAGTAGATTGCAAAAGTTTCGCTATCTGTACAATTGCGACACGAAAGCCGATTAATGAGCATAAATTAAGCTTGAGCAGCTAACGTACCTTCTTATCTGGGCACTGATAATAAAGTTTAATTAAATTCTTGGCCGTCGCGGCTTCTCATGCTGAGGGTGGTCAGACTAGAATTTAATAAAGTATTTTTATTATTATATCTTAAATATTTTGTACTTTGGTAGTTAGTGGAGAGAAATAAATATTAGTTGGAAACTCAAGCGGTCATCAAGAAAAAGGGGTATTTATAGTGAAGTGACTTTAAATTAATAATACTCAGGACAAATAAAAAATACAATATACTTTCATGAGGATGTTGTCGGCCCACTTGATCGACAAAACCGGCGACCCAAGGGCTGGCGCTTACCTCTCGCAAAGGATTTCTTTAACAATCCAGAGAGGTAACGCCGCCAGCGTTATGGGCACCATGCCGCAAAATGAAATTTTGGAAGGGGTGTTTTTTCTATAGTTATTTTTAGTTCTAGTTTTAAATTTTATTTTTAATTCAATTATTTTATTCTTAAGTCGCCGAATTTGTATGTGAATCAGTTTTAATAAATAAATTAATTTAAATACTTATAATAGTTTTCATCATATTACACTTCATAGATAAAAACACACTCGATAAAGTCACCTTTTCAAAGAGTAACTTTTGCTTAGTAGTCGAGTAAAAATAGATTTAAATCCAATTCAATTTCTATCCGTACTAAGAATAATGTCACAAACAGATACGACGTCTAACATGAAAAAATAACGTCCATCTTTTTTCATAAGGAGTGGAGTTGCAAAGAATGATTACTTAATTTTAACAGGCTCACTATGGAGATGTTATTACTCACTCTAGATGTAGGAATAGCAAAGGATGTAGCAAATTAATGACAAAAGTCGGATTAAATATTTTCATAGTAGTATAGGATTAGACGGATATCCATCCGAATAAAGGTTGACGGTACAAAAACATAAACTGGTCGCGTATTTGGATCACGTTCACACCGAACGTAGAATTCGATTTGCAGCGCAAAATAATACAATTTTACGTCGTCGAGCCGGGTATCGTTTTAAGTATAAAATTAGGTTGTAACCTGCTTTAAATCAATTACATTGACATGTTCTCGTTTCAAATGTACGGTCTTTTTGTGATTTTAACAAAATCAATACAAATGAGACCCTCCCACTGCGCTATATAATGTTTTTTTCTAGACAAAGAAATAAACATTGAACTTCTTGACGAGCTCGTTGGTTACACCTCTGAAGTTTTTCATACCTTTATTCTATAGACAATGTTGACTAGCAACTATCTGCGCTCTCTAACTATTTTTAATTGCAATAACAATAGCAATAGCTATGAATTTCATCACATTTTACACGTAATGAACAGTGAAGTTGGTTGTGTTTTTGTGCAAAATATAAAATTGTAATCTCGTTCCAAACTTCCTCCATGATTATAATACCCAGGAGACAACAAAGTCTTCAAATTCAAGAAACAAGTGCTCATGAATAAGCAGACTTTTTGACAGCAGCACAACAAGAGTCGTTTAACTTTTCATATCAACTTGAGATTCGCCGGAGAATACGATACTTCCTGCAATATTTCCTATTCTTTCTGCATTTTTATTTTATTATAATCCCAAAAGAAATGCCATTTATAAGCAATAAGAGAGTCCTTTGTTGGAACTGTCCCGTTTTTATAACCCCGAGGCCGAAAAAGGGGGTTTTAAGATTGACGTGTGCATGTTTAGACAGATCATCTATTTCTTAGCAGTGCTTATGTAAACAGTATTTACATATTTTTTTAAAGGATCATAATGTCGTCGATGTATTTATGAGCCAGTTTTAGCAATATTATAAAACTCCCATAACGCATCAACCTTTTCATATTTTCATTCAGGTTTCGTAATAATATCCAGTTTCCACACGGACACTCAAATAATCCGACTTTGCATCTTGCAGAAAAATATCAAAACTTTACCGTAGCTCTTAAAGTGTTTGTGGAACTTTTCGAATGACATTAATCTTGGTAATTTCTCCAGGCATTAAGAACTGAAACTTTCCTTCCTGTTATTGTTAGTTCAGTAAACGTTAACGCTAAGAGCAAATCAAATAATACCAATTTTGAGTAAGTATATTCAATCCAAACCCAAATGACTGCAGCAGCTTAATTAAGCGTAAAAAAGGAACAGTGAAGTTTATAATATGGTTTTCCCCATAAGCATCCCTTTGGCATCCCCTAAAACATTTAGAAGTGTTTAGAAATTAATTGACAAAATGCTCGGGTAGTATACAGATGCCAACAGATCTACACTTTTAAATTAAAATAACACTTTCACACAACCCTGGGATATACCTGACCTGTTTAAAAATCTACTATAATAAATATATTAGATTTTAAAGAAGTACATAGATTCGTTAAAAAAAATCTGCTTATGTTTTATATTTTATGTATAGCTTAGTAAAAAAGTTACAGCTCCCCAAAAATCGCAATAGTTTTCAAACTTTACTTAATCCGAAAGTCGATAGGGAACACTATTCACCGGTCAGTTATAAGTAATTTACAACTCATTTATAATAAGCCTGAAGCACTACGTTGGAGTTCTAAGTCTTTAAGTATTCCATTTACGTTTCAAGAGATGCTTTCCTCGGAAAAAGTACAAAACACTACGTTGCACGTTGTTAAGTTGAAAAGTTCAGTATTTCACGAAAGCGGGACGTCGAGACACCGTCTTAATGAACTTATGATAAAGAACTTCATTTTCATGAATTTCTCTCCGAATAAAGCAGAATTTTCTGGCAAAGTGATGCAAATGTTTTGATTTAATAACGTCGGGGCGCACGGAGATGACGACGCCCAAATGAAAACGTTGTGCTCCTGCAACGTTTCATTTGTCGTCGAATTATGCCACAACACTGCTGGTGAAGAAGTCAAGGAATTCGTGATTATCGGAGAACAACATGTTTTTTGTTTTTTTAACCGAATTCAAAAAAGGTGGCTCGTACTCGACCTGCGGCATATATTTTTTTAATAAATGTCCACTTCGCTTTTTACCAGATAAGGTCTCATGTCGGAATTGTACATACCCTGCATGGTCTAAGAAAACATGCAAGGTATGCCGATCCGGAGGTCGTGTCACCCGTACGTCAAAGTCGAGTTGCCACTTTATTGCAATACTTAAAACAAAAATAAACAAAAATGAAGGAAATAATTTCTGCCGTTATAATGCAAAATAAATTATTTGCGCATTACAATTGTCATTTACTTGTTTAAGCACACAAAATGGGACAAGTTAAAAACAAATTAACGTAATAATTTAACGAAACACTCACAGGATACATGGGGGTAGAGGATTATTTTAATATACCACTTGCAACACACAGCAGTGACGACGTGAATGACGTTAGGGTGACACCCACACTACTACAGAATACCGAACTGTCATACCTGACGAAGTATATTATTGTATCATGATACCCTGGACTTAATTCTACTATAAAAACAAGTAACTAATGGTTAGTACTAGTTCGCCTTTTGTATTCGTTTTTAATAATGCACAATAAAGATTTAATATATAAATAAATAAATAATAGTATATACAAGTGTTTCATAAAGTGAGTTTTTGTATTTTTTAATGTATGGTATGTTATATTTTATTTTTGTACAATAAAGTGTTTACATACATAAATATCATCGGTAAACAGGCAGTCAACGTTTTGACGGTACCATTTAAATTTGTATACGTCATATTGAGTTGGCTTAGGCACTTAACGTAATAAAGTAAATATAGATAAAACTCTTAATCTGTTCTAATTCTCTTATAATTTTGGCTCGTTTCAAGAATTACGACCTTGCTCTTGGCAAACGCACGAAATGCCCCATTCCAAATTACATACACACAAATTTACTGCGAAGCGGTATTCTATAAATCCCACTTAGTTACTTTCCGCCAAACGATTTAGAACTAACTCGTAGTTGTAAATTTTCGGATACGCTACCGAAAATAGCTCTGCGGCGAAAGCCTGGTGTTCAGCCAAACAGATGAAATGTTGCGCTGCCGGTCCATTAGGAATTAATGGGCCGAATCCAGAAATGTCATCTCCCGGTAAATATCCAACGATAATTCATTTCCCACTTGACAACCGTTCAGCCCTGGGATTCGGTTTTGTACAAAAACAACGTGAGACGGGCCTGCGAATGAAAGTGATTCATTCGTCTAATTAGAAGCTGAAAATATGGCTTCATTGTGAAGATGGGTATCTCCAATTAAGACGTCGTTGCGTTCCGCACGGGCGATTTCCAAGTGAACTGCGAATTCTATTGCGTATTTTATGAAATAAACTTGACAGAAAACAAGAGAAGTATTCGGCAAACAATTTCAATCATTGACCTATAATAACATATGGACGAACAGTGCCTAACAGAATATGTCAAAATATATGGAGCAAACTGTCATTAGAAAATACGTTCCAATATTGCTAATAACGCTTTTTTATAATATGTGTCAAGATGAATATTTTATACAAATGTAAACCTGACGCTATAAGACTTAAGTGTCAAATTTACTGGGCGCCAAACGGGTGCTTGAGTTGTTCGGGCACCCGTTTAGACGGGCCATTTTTCACGCCGGCTGATTGTGAATCCTGACTTATAATAGATCAATGATTTCAATAAAGTGTCCTTAGCCCAGTCCTAGAACTTTATGGACGAATAAACACGACAAATTATCTGTCGAATTTATGCTAAGCCGTAGTTTTGTCCGATAAGTAAGCCATTACTAGCCGTTATACACTACTCATTTAGCGTAGAATTCTCATTCCTAATGATTCTTTATACATATATTTAGGTGTTTATCATCATTTCAGTAAAAAACGTCAACTATTGAAAAAAGGTTCCTCGTAAGTTCCTGTACTTCATGTATCCCTTTATACCCCACGAGCCCACGACATTCTGAGGTCGTCCCTCAATTTCATTTGGGGGCTGGAGGTGGCAGCAAATCTTCCAATAATTTGAGAGCATTTAATCCCTTTTAAAATTTAATAACGCCTTTTGTAGTTTTGTGATCTGTGACATTGGTAGTTACGATTGGCAATTCTTTGGACGGCTTTATCATGATCAAATATTCTGATTCTTAACTAACTTGTTGAATTTTCACTATGGTAATTGCACACAAGTAAGACAGCAATCGGATTATCAACGACCATAACTCAAGCAACGGTAACACAAATCCGCTGCCGGCCCGCACAATTACTCCACGGAATGCATCATGTTTGATTAATATCTACTTGCTAATGCCATCGACAGCCTGATGCTTAACACATGACTCATGAATACCTAATAGTTACCCTGAATAGAAACTGCTTTATTACTACTACCTATACTACAGTACAGTACATACAGTAGTCGATGTTTATTGAGATCTCGAAAAAAAAGTATTTTCAGTATTTGCACCTTTCGAGTATACACTTTTGTACATGAATACATATCCATACTATATAATATTATAAATGCGAAAGTAACTCTGTCTGTCTGTCTGTCCATCTGTCTATTACCTCTTCACGCTTCAAGCCCTGAACCGATTGAGATGAAATTTGGCATGGAGATAGTTGGGGTCCTGGGAAAGGACATGGGCTACTTTTCATCCCGGAAAACGCATAGTTCCCGCGGGAACGCGATAACCGAATTCCTCGCGGGCGAAGTCGCGGGTAAAAGCTAGTCTAAAATAAACCTATGCGCGTTTGATATCGCTCTTCTTCAGCGATTCTTCACGCGATTAAGGAAGGTATGAGATAAGAGATCTGTGCATTTCAACAACGTCGTGTGGTACATTTTCCCGGGATTGTCTGCATGTGGTGGTTGGTGTCCACAATGAAGTTTTGTGTTGTTCTAAGTAGTGTTCTACGACGCAGACATGACCTTAGATGATTGAAGCTTTGAGCTTATGTTTTTGCTATCTAGTGCCCGTAGAACAGCAGCGCTATCAGAAACAATACGTTTATCACTAATAACAATCACATTTTTTTTGCCAGAACCGATTATAATATCTACATTTTTTTTATCAATTCTTAAAATAACAACAAATTTTCACTAAGTTACGCGTCTCCTCACGTGAATTGGAATTACAATTCCAGTTTTTATCTTTATTTATAAAACGATTATCGTTTATCGCTAAACTTATCCTCGCTATCTCGGTATCTCAATGGGCGGCATCGATAGTTTCATTCACAATACACGTCGCAGAATAAATCCGATAAAACCTCGCCACAAAAGAAATGTGCGAATCCAATCTCTAAGAGTAACGGGTTGTAGAACAAAAGGTTGATTTGAGAATAAAAGGGATGTAGTAGCGCTGAAACATTGGCACGTCAAGCAGCGTGACGGGGCAGCTTTCACAAACGTAACCCTGGGCCACTCCAATATCAATTTCGCAACCGCATTGCACGAAGCAGACCTCATTCACAAAGGTGATACTCCTCTTGTCCCATGAGGTCTGAATATGGATTAGATCTTTGAACGATTTGTCTTTCAGAAATTCTACCTATGTTAATTAGATCCGTTTCATAATAAGCGTAATTTGTGTGTTAGTCTAATAAAGTGGATTACGAAAACAACGCCGCAAACAATGAAAAGCAATCGGAAGGTTCCCAAGGGAGATTTAACGAAGAATGTGAGAAGATTTTGTTTTATTATCTCCCCAAAATAAACATAAACAAAGAATTCGTCTGCTTCAGAGAAACGATATTGAATTTCATGTTTTAAATCATAAATATGAAGCTATCAAATCTGGCGAGCCTTTACAAACTTTGTGGGGTAGGTACTTATAAATTAATTAGAAGATAGAATTAAAGTTGAGCGATCAGATCTGAGTAACAAGTTTTGTAGCTTTGAACCGTGGTTCCTCAATATGGATTAGGTCAATTTAAAATGATTACCATAATTTCTTATCAGGAACTTCTAAGTGGGTTCCGGCCATGAATATTCAGTGGATTGATTACACGCCGCGTTTCCTGTGCGTGGCAGTGACGGAATGTGTCCGACGACGGAACGTGGGACGAAGTGACTTAAAATTTCCGCCTCGTTTACCTATAGCTGCTTCTTTTGATTCAGCTGAGTGGAAATATTAGACAGTTAAACTAAGAAATACATTTCAATGCTTGGAACTCGTACACCGATGGTCTAGAATTTATTTTTCTCAAAATAATGTATTTTAATAAACTTCGCTCTTTGAAACTTCCGCTTTCATCCGGAAATGTTTTGTACTCGTCGGTATACATCATATTTTTTCCTTTTTTATTGCCGATTTATGTTCGAAAGAGGAAACTTTAAAATATATGTCGATCGATCGCAAATATTATTTATTGGGCAACAGCGTGCGCAAAGTTTTCCATCCCTGCCGGCACTAAATTCGTAGTAACAAAGTGGGTTCTCCGACGGCCCCGGGTTACGCCGAGACAACTTTTCCATTTCGCAGTTATGTCGGACGCGACTGTGGAACACACAGCCACGAGTGCGCTCCGATAAATCGTCCGGTCAGCACTCGAAAGCCATTTTTGTGTCGAACACTTTGGTGAACTTCACCGAACGCCGATAAAGTTGGAGAAGGTCGCGCGACTTGAAGACTGAACACCATAGGGTTGGTTATATTTGCTAAGCACGTTACAATTACACTGAACGTTTGTAAAATAAAATATGCTCGAAAAATCCCTTGTTTAAGCGACAAAACATAATTATGTAACTTTGGCTAAGCCAGTGCCAAATTGCCCGTTTTAATTAAAAACCCGTGCGCCGAGGGCCTTAGTGGATAACAATTTAATGTAATGGCGACATTTAAAGAACTCCTTTATGGACGATACCGCCGCGAACCTGCATAATTAATCAGCTCGCCAGGATTTAATACTTGGTAATATCTTGGAGTGGTTGCGTGAGTGCCTCGGCAAGTCTCTCATAATTTGAGCAACCCTGAGTATTCCTAAAGAATTTTATCATAAGAGTCTAGCTAGATTAACGTACAAAAAATCCTGTACGTGAGAAACCTATCAGTATGGGTCGAAATGTCACGCACGACTTATTACGTAAAACATCTGTACATATATTCGTACTAATGCCTCAGAATACAAAGCAATATACCTGTAACGAGCGACGAGTTTTTAGGCCACGTTAAAAGCCTTACTACACCCAACGATCCATTGGACTTTTTTATAGAATAAAATGCATGTATGTATTCAATGACCACCGTGACTCCTTTTCTAGAAAAGAAATGGCTTACCTGAGCCTTGGTTTTATTGCGTATCGCCTTACTTATTCACGGCAAACGTAACTTTGTTTTATACGGATCCAAGCTTTTTTATAAGGGCTTGAAGGAGAGGTCGGTCTTTCTAATAAAGAAGGAATAACGTATCTCACGCGGTTTCACGCTAGGGACAATTTGTGGCAAATCTGAATTTGCCTAAACCTTAGGAGGGACCAAGACAAAGACAAAAGGTCGACCTGGTTGAGATTTATGAAGATTGCGTTCCCGTACAGGCAGGTAAGCGATGTACCGGGACGAAAGGAAAGGAACCCGGACTCAAATCAATTTTATTTACCTCGTAAGCAGTTTATATGGGAATTTGAAGAAGAAGATACGGGTGACGCAACGCCGTTGCAGTAAATCTGAAATATAAAGTACTAGCTTCTGCCCGCGACTTCGCCCGCGTGGAATTCGGTTGTCGCGTTCCGCCTAGTAGCCTATGTCCTTTCCCGGGACCCCAACTATCTCCATGCCAAATTTCATCTCAATCGGCCCAGAGCGGTTGAAGCGTGAAGAGGTAACAGACAGACAGACAGCAAGACAGACACAGTTATATAATAGATAGCTATGGATTGAATAATGCAATATTACACTCCCGAAAACACGGCGCATGTCTCATTATTTTTGTGGTTCGGTTTTGTATCTTTAGTTTTCGAATGGGTTTCTAATCGAAGGTTACCTGAAGAGATGAGCCGCATACCAAATGAAGACTGGTTGGATTTAAGTTCGATCAGCTGGAGTAGAAGTTACGAATATGAAATTGGAAGTGTCGGCAGTCAGGTAAGACTCAATTATCGGTGACGTCGCGACCATGAATATTGATGGAACCATTTGCATATTTCACTGCGATGAAAGCAAAAACAACGGACCTGGTAAGAAAACTGCTTCTGCACCTACTTTACGAGGTGACTTCAGCGTTCGCTTTTCCTCACAATGTAAAATTTCACATTGTTTATTATCCCATTGAAATAACTACTTAGAATTTATAAATTATATTGTTATAACATCCATACTACTACTAATATTAAGTATGTAGAAGAAGTCGCGTCTGAAACTTGAAAATTAAAGGAAATTATCAAGTCGAGGGGGACTATATGGTATAAATGATACTGAACACAAAATAACGATTTTTAGAAAAATTTACTCTATGTATGTATGTCAGGATTTAACTCGAAAATTACTGGACGGATAGAAACATAATTTTTGGTATGGGGGTAGTTTATAACACTGGTCAACATATAGGCTACTTGCTTTTCCCCGCAACTTCGTATGCGCAGAAATATTAATAAGTAAAATCCCGATTTTTCCCGTTCCCGTGGGAATTTTGCAAAATCCTTTCGTAGCGGATGCCTACGTCATAACATCTACCTGCATGCCAAGTTTCAGCCCGATCCGTCCAGTGGTTTGGGCCGTGCGTTGATAGATCACTATGTCAGTCAGTCAGTCAGTCACCTTTGAGTTTTATATATTTAGATTTTTTATCCCGGAAAAATGCACAGTTCCCGCGGGAATACTATTTCCGAATGCCACGCGGACGAAGTCGCGGGCAGAGTGTAAAGCAAACGATGACTGTAGACACATGACCTCATTAGGTCATTAAATGCCTGTCCTTTGTCATGAAGATTCATAAATGGTAAGTGAAAAATCGGAAGGAGCGCATTTTCAAAGCAAATCTGTGGATTTTTTAAGTCACCGTGGTAACGGTGGCATCGATTTACAGAATCGCGGCAAATACTGATAGAGAGACATTCATGCAAATGTTTGGCGCCGATCGCGGCTTTGACGAACGACTACCGGTGAAGGGTTATCACTCCATTCGTGGATTATGGATCAGTCCATTTATCCTATACTATTGAAAGAGCAGTATTTGAAAATATGTACCTATACTGGGTGCTCGTGAGCATTGCGAGAGATTTTAACAGCATGTTCCTGACCATATTTCTTTCTTTCTTTTCTTCTTTAATTAATTTCGGCTAAATTCGGCTCGGGTATCGAGATATTTCCATTTCCAAAGGCACGTTTATACTACGTTAGCAATTATTATGTATGAAAATAATAATTAAAAAAAACGTGTTTCGACCTTTCATATAACATTTATTACTTCTTATAGCCTCAGGAATTAGTAGTTAAAATCTCTCGCAATGCTCACGAGCACCCAGTATATGTATGTACCTATATAATTACACTAGCTTCTTCTCGCGACTTCGCCCGCGTGGAATTCGGTTATCGCGCTCCCGCAGGAACTATGCGTTTTTCCGGGATAAAAAGTTGCCTATGTCCTTTCCCGGGACCCCAACTATCTCCATGCCAGATTTCATCTCAATCGGTCCAGCGGTTGAAGCGTGAAGAAGTAACAGACAGACAGAGTTACTTTCGCATTTATAATATTTCACGTTCTCGAAAACGGCTCGAACGATTTCGATGAAATTTGCTGGATAGGGGTTTTCGGGGGTGACAAATCCATCTCATATCTGGGAAAATTCATTTTTAGCCATTTTCACCCGAGCGGATTTCACTATGGATAAATGAACTATGTATGTGTACTCTTACATCCACGACTTTACTCTTATCAAATCCGTATCCGAAATCCGAAAGTAACTCTGTCTGTCTATTTCCTCTTCACGCTTAAACCGCTGGAACGAATTAGGTGATATTTGGTAATTGTTAGTCCCGGAAAAGTTTAAAATAGGTAAGTAGACCTGTTTGATCTTAATTATACACTTTGAGGTTAATTATTGTATAATTCCCGCAGATATAGCCGATTGAAATTGTAATCTTGCCGGCAAGCGAATTTGAAACTTCTGCAGCACTTATGCGAAATTACCCCAAAATTACTTCCAAGTTGATGGCGTAAATCGATTGGGCTGTAATGAAATTATATTACACTCTCTTGAGAAAATTACGTGATCGCGGACGGGTATTAAGATATTGCACGCACCATTTTCATTTTAATAAAATTCATGCCGCAGCTTCTCGGACTAATCGAGAATTATTTCTCCAGGTCTTCTATTGGAGTTACACATACATACATATCGTCACGCCTACGTTCCCTTGCGGGATAGGCAAAGCGTTAGTGACCTTCGAGGTCACTTCACGCCACTTTTGACGAAGTTTCGAGGGTAATGAGATCATCAACATTGGCTTTTTGGTTGTCAGCCTATCGCTCACAGTCTATAGGAGTTTATCAGTATTGTGTTAGATACCTAATTAGAAATGATGTCATCTTTTCTCTTCTACTTATGTGGTGCTAAACTACTTTTACTTACTATACCTAATGCACCAAAAAGTATTATATTTCCAGCATAGACATAAATAATACTTCGTATGGACCCGGCCTAACGTAGATACATGTCATGTTTCCCCACTTCATTGGCGTCCAATCCAAAGTTAAACTTATATCGTGACACTAAAGCTGGGTCACATTTTTTCAACAACGAGACGAGTTTTTAGATACTGAGAAACAGTTTCGAAAAAAGTTTTTTTATAAACGCTTATTGTCACGCACGCTCGGTGACAGAACTTTGGATTGGACACCGTGGAAGTGGAGACATATTACGTGTACGTTAGACCGGGTCTATATTATTTACGTCTATGATTTCCAGAATCTCAGGCTACCTTCAATCCAAGTTTCATAAAAAGCGGTTCATCAGTTTTGACGTGAAGGAAGACAAACAAACAAACACTTCAGTAGGTAAGTATGGATAGTAGCTGACCATTATACACAGCTGAAACATTTAACGTTCATACCACCGATAACATTACATTGTCTTCCAATCATACAAAGCAATGTTTCAGTATCTCTAAACAAGTACGTTAATCCCAGCAATCACTTAAAACTGAAATAAAAACAATTCAAATCCCTTACCATGATGACCTGAACCAGGATCGTAAACTTTAACGGAATCGTAAAACCCGTTCATGAGACCTGGAACACCGAATTGGGTTTATTTTAGAGATTCACAGACTTTAACCAGTTACACGAGTTCTTTCTACTGTTATTCGACTTGAAAATGTTTAATTCTTAACAGAACTGAAACGTAACCAAACCAGTATATTAAGAGTCTTACGCGGTCCGAAAGCGATTTGTGGATTTTCTGACATTTTTCTAACATTTTCACCTCTTCGACTTCAACAAATGAACTTAGTAAACCTTGTCATAAATAAAGTATATCTGGAATTTCTATTTTACGTATTCGTTAAAAGAGGGGAACTAATTGTTGTTAAAAGTACGTGTACTTTCAAAGTTCTCATTCCACAGTGCTCATTTCACGAAACAGAAGGATATTGTTTAGGAGAAGGCTTCTGGTGACGAAAATGGGATCTCATATCCCTAAATAAATATTCACTATCTCTCTGCTTAGCAAGATTAGAGGTAATAATTATATCATTTAACTACCTATTCGGAGAAGTTGATCTCTTTTATCAGTTTCAAGGACTCCATTAGAGTAATATTCGATAGAATCTGCGTTAAGCTTGAATGAGGCCATTTGTAAAGTCAGTTCACCTACACATAATATGTATTACACGTATTTATTTATTTATTTGTTCAATGAAATATATTACTAAATTTATAACTAGGACATGGGCGACCGAGCTTTGCTCGGGTGAAAATAACTAAAACCGAGTTTTCTCAGATAACTAGTTAATATCGATTTGTCGCCCCCTAAACTTCTATATTCCAAATTGCGTCCAAATCGTTACAGCCGTGTCTGAGATCGCTTGGGTAAATAAATAAACAGACAAATATACAAGTTAAGCGCGTTTAAAGTATAAGATAAAGATAAATAAATAAACAGAAAAATACCTATACAAGTTATGCGCGTTTCACTACATAGTATAAAACATAGTCGTTTTCTCTGTTCCTATAAGTAAGTAAGTAAGTAACACTTTATTGTACAGAAAAAAAACACAAATACAATTATCAATACAGAGAAGAGACACATGTACAAAGGCGAGCTTATCCCTACAAGGAATTTCTTCCAGCTAACCTTTATATCCCTATGTATACTTAAATCATTAAAACTACGCAACGGATTTTGATGCGGTTTTTTTTAATAGATAGAGTGTTTCAATAGGAAGGGTTTCGTATATAATTTGTTATAGTTTAACGCTCAATTCCCGCGGAAACGCTAAAACCGAATTCCACGCGGACGAAGTCGCGGGCAGAAGCTAGTACATTATAAAGATCTATTTTGCAGCGTAGTTTAAGTCGACTTGTTGACTCATAACATAAGAGCTACTTACTTATTTACTTATTATATAAACTTAATTTGAAACTTCTAAATCATCATCATAATCAGTCTTAGAGTTTCTCGTAAAAATGCAAATAACCTAGCTGTTCCATTATACTAACATTCGTTACAACGCCCAGCAATCACATTAAAAGCTTGAAATACTTAGTCTATACGGGACAAAAATATCCAAGTTTCAGCTTGTATTTCCGTCATAGTTATTCTTGGTTTTCAAATACCGCAAGGCTCCGCTGTAGTAGTGTGAGGGGCAGGGCATTCTGTCTCGAGCGCTCTTCACCCTCTGAATAATAGGGTCGTGGGCAAAAAAGGATCAACCTGCTTTTTATTTTCATCTTTTTACATTTCCTTTATTCTCACGCTATATTTAAGCAGCAACTATCGTTGACTTGGAAAATGTACTGAATAAGTTTAATACTAGGTACTAGACATTGCCAGCCGAGTGCTTAGTCACATTAAGTCACAAAAATAAAACATTATTAAGATGTAAAAAACGATTTTCAACAAAATTACAATGAATTCGAGCTTGAAATGTATTTTACATTTCAAGCTCGAAACGCCGAAAAATACAAATTTTGTATACCTAATACCTAATGGCTGTACGTGATTTAAACAAACAAATCCATTTGTTTTTACGTGCGAAAACTGATATGCAATTGTACATAAATAATAAAGAAACTCATGAAAATTTCATACTATAAGCTATAATGTAACTGTCGAGAATGTCTGAATAAATTGAGGACAAACCAACAAACCAAGGCACAGTTAGTTTCAGTGCCCAAGTCAAGGGTCCTTACAGTCGCGCGGGTTTATAACCGTGTATAATAAACGAGTCGTTTGCATTCCCAAGATTCTCAGCATTTCCATTGCATAATTGATTCTTTATATATGAAATATCCGTTTGCCCGCGACTTCGTCCCGCGTAGATTTTGAATTTCTTTTAATACATATAGATCGTTATAGTTATAAAGGTATTGAAAACTGTACTGTTCCTGTAGAAATATCGGGCTAAAAAGTATCGTACGTTATTCCCAGAGTTTCCAACTATATCCATACCAAATTTCAGCCAAATAAGTTCAGTCGTTACGACGTGAAGGAAGGACAAACCAACAAACAAACAAACACACTTTCACGATTTATACCACACTTGCGACACTCTAACCTAAACTGCATGGTACAGTCAGCAACAGAAGTAGATAAGCTGTCCAGGTGTTCAAAATGACCTACACACGCCCTTAACGTCTTAAGAATAAGGTCGTGTGTAGGTCATTTTGAGCACCTGGACAGCTTATCTACTTCTGCTGCTGACTGTACAATATTATAATGGCCTTTTTTATGACAGAATGCGCTGTCAATGTCAAGTTCACTTTAAGGTTGTCATTACTTGGGGCCGGTTCACTTGACACCAACTTCGCAGTCTGTCGAAGTTTGTAGGAGAGTTTTTTCGGCTACAGTTTCAAAACATTACTATTATATAGAAGGATATAAGTAACTTCGAAATTGACACCAAAATTTATCCGTGCGAGCCAATTGTGAGGAGGAATTCCCTCATTTTCTCATGGATTCCATCATCAGAACTGAACCAAATTAATATGTTTATGTTTTCCAGAATATAAAGTTAGAAGATTTAACAAGGGGAATAAAATAAAGTGGATAACAAAAGGACTAAAAAAAAGCTGTAAGACTAAAAGAATACTTCGATATAAATACTATGAAAGTAAGACGGAAGACAAAAAACAGTATTTTAATAATTATTCTAAACTTTTGCGCAAATGCTTAAATGAAATGCAAAAAAAATGTAATGATGAATATATGTTTCGTGCAGAGAATAAATGTAAGGCGACATGGAATATTGTTAATGATAAGATAGGCAATAGAAGAAAGGTCTTAGAGATAGAAAAAGTTCTGGTTAACGGTAATACAATTATTAACGGAACTGACATTGCTAATGGCTTCAATGATTATTTTATTAATGTATCAAATAATAATAATAACTATAAATGCAATCAAAACGACTGTAAATTAATTCCAAATAACATGAATAGTTTATTTTTAGAACCGACTAGCTGTTACGAGATATTTAAAGTAATTTTATCACTACGTAATACCAAATCCGTTGGCTACGATAGTATAAATACGCTGACATTGAAAAACATAGCAAGACACATTGCGACTCCGCTATGCCATATCATAAATTTATCTCTAGAACAAGGAGTTTTCCCAAATAAGCTGAAGTTTTCTATTGTCAAACCACTTTACAAGAAAGGGACAAGAACAGATATGAGTAACTATAGACCGGTGACCTTAATCCCAGTCATCTCTAAGATTTTTGAAAAGATTTTTTATATCCGTTTACAGAATTTCCTAAATAAACATAAAATTTTGGTAATAGAACAGAATGGTTTCAGACCGAATAAATCAACCACTCTAGCCGCTTTTACTCTAATAAAAAAGTTATTTAGTAGCATTAATAATAAAACACCAACGGTTGCTTTATTTCTTGACATGAGCAAAGCGTTTGATCATGTTGATCACGACATATTTTAGAAAAATTACATAGGTATGGCGTTCGCGGACCAGCAGAAAACTGGATAAAAAGCTACTTGGCAGACCGTGTTCAGGTAACGCAAATCACTAAACTTAATAAACTAAATAAAACTGTAGAGAATTTTGTATCATCGACTAAACGGAATAATGTTGGTGTGCCACAGGGTAGTATTTTGGGACCTCTCTTGTTCATCATTTATATAAATGATCTTCCTCGCGCGGTTCAGTATCCTACAGTTCTGTTTGCCGATGATGCAACTATTATAGTAGAAAATAATAGTATAATTGGCTATGAAGACAAATTAAATAAGGCTTTATCGGACATAGTAAAGTGGTTGACAAAAAATAACTTACGCATAAACACTGAAAAAACTAAATTCATTCACTTTCATACTAAACAAGGAAAATGTCCGAAATTAAATGTAAAATGCGAGGGTAAACCGATAAAACAAGCAAAATATCAAAATTTCTTAGGACTTATTGTCGACGAACATTGTGATTGGAAAGAACAGGTTAAAGCCGTTTGTAGTAAAATAAATAAATTCGTATTTGCTCTTAAAACAATAAAGTCAATAACATCACAAAAAGCTGCTTTGCTTGTATATCATGGATATGTTAGCTCTGCCCTTAGATATGGAATTGTCTTATGGGGTAACTCAACTGAGATAAACAAAGTTTTCGTATCTCAAAAAAGATGTATAAGAGCAATATGGGGATTAAAGCCAACGGATTCATGCAAACCAATATTTAGGAAGCATAAAATCCTCACACTCACGTGTTTATACATTCTTGAAGCTTGTACTTTTGTTAGGAAGCATATGGAACTATTTCTAGTAAAAGATAACCGTAATAAGAGAACTATCACGCATAAGCCCTTGAATTTACCTATGGCCAAATTAAAACTATTTAAAAACAATTCTTATTATATGTTAAGCCAAATATATAATACTGTACCTAAAACAATAATTACTTTAAATGGAAATGAATTTTATAAAAAACTTAAGACGTGGTTATATGATGAATGCTTTTATTCAATGAATGAATTTTTCGACGGCAATAAATAAGGTTAAAATAGAAATAAGGAATACATTTGTACGCCAGAAATGGTTGAATGGAGAAAGGAATTTGTAATTTTATGTAACATCTTATTGTAACCTATTCAATGCAAATAAAAATTATTATTATTATTATTATATTAATATGGGATCAACCCGGTCAGGGACTTCCTATTTTTTTTACTGTGCTAGAGGAAACAATATATTTAGTAAATTAACTGTTTAAACAGTAATTCTATTTGAATCTCTCTCCTTCTTTGTCGCTACACTCTTGGCAGAGTGGTCGTGGCCGTCGTGTCTTGAGTGGCGAGCTTTACCACCCGGCGCTATTCTTCTCTCACGGCTGCGCGTCTAGTGTATATTTGAATAGGTACTCTCTATTACCAACCAAAACCTTTACTTTATATACTACTACTACTTCAGCCTATTTGCGCCCCACTGCTGGGCACAGGCCTCCGCTCATCACGAGAGTTAGTTATATATTTATTAAAATTTCCAGTCTACTGTCCACTTGCTCATACTCTGAATATTGTCCATGTAATATGGTAGGTAGGTATATATGGATTAATTCCGATGCAAAGCCCAGATTTTCACGTGAAATGGAATGACATATAATTAATGGAATCCGCACCCGGCGCATTTTCAGGCCTTTGGTGTTCAATAAAATATTGGATTTTCAAGACTGGAAGCAGTATTGACCGCCTCCACAGAGTTCTGAAAAGAATTCTATTAAATCGCATACCTAATCCATGCTACTCTATACTTTCCATGCATCCATACTCTCCAGACTAATATTATAAATGCAAAAGGACCGGTTTAGATAACATTGGTATAAAAAAAATATTGGTGTGGAGATAGTTGGAGTCCCTGGAAAGGATGTAGGTTACTTTTTATGTTGGAAAAACGCATAGTTCCCGCGGGCACGCTCAAAATTTGCAAATAGGTAGTGAATGACAGGACAGATTCGTTAAAATTAAATATTAAAAACTGTTCACTTGAAACCACACCTCGAAATTTTCACAATAAAAATGTTTCAACGTTAAACAAGAACCAATGCGAAATATTAAACGAAACCTAACCGTATCACAATTCGATAAAGCCGTGTTCGAAAACATCGATTCCGCTTGCATTAAAAGCATGTAATCTTTTCAACTACATTTTTACGATCGTTTTTCGTGCACACAAAATGGGTAAAAAACTGCATTCCCCGTCCACATTCGGCGGGTTACCGTATAGATATCGAAATTCCATTTGGTTGTGGCAGACTCGGCAACTGTGATAAAGGACGCGCGCGAGGCAAAAGGCATTGTATGTTTCATAGACACCAGACAGTTTTAATAGACATAACTAAGCTATCGGCTCGGGTCACGCCCTCAAAAGACATTCGTAACACACCTTCTGCGTAAGGTGCGATACGAGTGATGTGCCATTTTGATATTCGGTGTAATCAGCTTCGTAAAGCACCTACACCTGGCTCTAAGGTAAACCTAAACCAGTGAACAATGCAGGAATAGAATGAAAATTAAAGAAATGAGAGAGGTATGTCAGATTCGTAAGAAATCACCTAAGAGATTTGGCCACTAACTACCTCTATAGTAGAAAGAAGTGATTTTATCTATGCATGTTTACACTGGCTATTTTTAAATTTCCGTACGTATTAGCATATGCCGACTCACAATGTCAGAATCTCCGCAGTGCATTTGCGGTTGCGCGCACATTACGTCACGGCTCGGTTCACTGCAAGTCTTTCATTCAAATGAGTCCCACGAAAATGTGTAATGGTTATTTAGATGAAAGCTCGCTAAAGTAACAATTTATTTACAGAACAGCGGCCGGTCCTCGTGGCGGCTCCGCTCTGGGGAATACAAATAAATACGAACGAAGCTTTTCTTAGCAATTTCCGACGGCCCAGATAGGAGTCAGGGACACGTGAAATCAGAAGTCAACCTCCATCTATGCGAGACGACAGAGGGAGGGCTATTCTGCTTGTGATAAACAGGTATCGCGAGGTAGTCGTGTCTACAGCGCTGAAGCGGTCTTTTATTTCGAGGCAAGGGGGCAACGCGAGACAGCGAATTGGATTAAATTTGGACGTGTTCACAGAGTTCGCTGGCATCATTTCTAGAGACGCTGTTGCGCAAGCTCCATTTCCTTGTACGCGAAGTAAACGGAAACTTAACGGTGCTGCCGCACCGTCAGAATAGGCCTGCTGATTTAGCGGTTTAATCGAACGGCGGTGAAACCTTATTACAGCGGACCGATGGGACCAGGACCCGGTATCCCTTGCCTCACTGATCTCGGATTGGCGACACAATTATATTAAAACAACGATATTGCCTCGGCTGTAATTTAACTAGGCCTTTTATTATGTTACGTACAATAATGACTAGGTACTTGTTCAAATATTGTTTTTTGAGATTTTACCTATTTCTTAGTTTTAATTGTTAAGTGTGTGCTATGTTTACTTATGTATTTGAGACTCGAGGTAACTACATGCTGTGTGATATGTAAACTGTAAAATTAACGATCTACTTACTCCTCCATATTTTTGGGAATGAACCAAATTGGCACCAAAATACATTATTCTTCTTACACTTTCATACATGTTTTCCTCCCTCAGCGTAATTTAGAAAGCTCCGAGACTAGGTACAGCACCCGCCGGCGCCGGAACAATCGTAAGGCTCAGTAATCCTCAAAAGTAGCTTTAATATTTTAATATACCTACTAAGGCAATTAGTGACGTATGTTACCTGTGTACCCAATATTATATTTACAATCTGGAGAAAATATTTTAACGTATGTTCAGGGAACACTCTTCTTTAAAACTTCTCAATTTTCAAAAGAGACCCCAAGGCTTCTAATGTTTAAAAAAAATCACTTTTAGTCGGAGCTAGTCACATCGAACCGCCATCTTGGTTCCCAATTCAAGCCACTCATAACATAATACTTAGATCACGCTAACAGTGAAAAGTCGATTGCCAAAATATCCGTTGGAACAAAAGTAAATATAGCCAGAAGTATTTAGAGGCAGTTAGTCAGACTAACTTATTTATGTCAGACATGAAAGCTGAGTAAAAGCTAGGTTAGTTTTGGAGCCAACTAAAACCTAAAGAAAAAATACGCTGCGGCTTAACCGTCATATTCCTACACAAAACGTATCCAATTCCTTGTCTCAAATCTCAACAAAAATATTTCCATGTCATTTAATTTCCGTGCAAATCCTTTCCGCGCTCCGTAACCGCGTTAATTCCGCCTTTATCTGCTATTACAGAGACGTGTAAATCTAAGTACCCAATTACACCTGCACCCACTTCACTGGTACTCGTGTCACCTCGAGATAACGCGACAGTGTAAAGAACGGAGTAATTAACTGGGTATTCCCTCGTATGTGGAGGTAGGCCCGGCATATTATATGAGATTAATCAGGGAACCCTGTTGTGAGGTTAGCATGCATTGTTGTTATTACGGGAGATTTATCCATAGTGAAATAAATAAGATAAAAAGAAATAAAAAGCCGTGGTGGCCTAGAGGTTCGACCTACCGCCTCTCATGCGGCGTCGGGGGTTCGATTCCGGCTCGCACTTCTAAGTTTACTTACGTGCGAAATTCAATTTGAATTTACCATGAGCTTTTCGATGAAGGAAAACATCGTGAGGAAACCTGCACGCATCTGCGAAGTAATTCAAAGATGTGTGTGAAGTGTGAAGTCCCCAATCCGCACTGGGCCCACGTGGGGACTATAGCCCAAACCCTCTCATGATGAGGGGAGGCCTGTGCCCAGCAGTGTGACGCAAATAGGCTGTAGTAGTAGAAATAAATAAGTCATAATTTATGTTTTTTTTTTACATAATAATAATTTATCTGATAATTGAAAAATGTCATCTAAGTGTGAAGTGAAATATAGATACGTGCGAGGTGCGTGTGAGTACTTAAATACCTACTAATATCTTTAGATTGTATAAATAGTTATTAAAACGAATTAACTACAATGGTTCTTGGCCAATGCTAGCCACTATCAAAAGTTAGCCACTTAGTTAGCCACAATCCCTTTGAATTTTATAAATACACTAGCTTTCCCCGCAACTTCGTATGCGCAGAAATATTAAAAAGTAAAATCCCGTTTTTTCCCGTTCCCGTGAGAATTTTGCAAAATCCTTTCTTAGCCTACTGCCTACGTCATAACATCTACCTGCATGCCAAATTTCAGCCCGATCCGTCCTGTGGTTTGGACTGTGCGTTGATAGATCACTATGTCAGTTAGTCAGTCACCTTTGAGTTTTATATATTTAGATAGCAAAATGAATAAACTACAATAGTTCTTTGCCAAGTTCTTTCACTATCAAAAGTAAGCCACCACTACCACAACAGCCTTACTATTTAAGTCCCATTGATGGACACAGGCCTCCTCTTATTTCTAGATGGTTTGGGTTTGGGCACGCAGGCTGAGATACTTAGCGGAATTTGAGGCCTTTCATAATTTCCGTTTTGACAAGAAAAATAATTCAAAGATTATTTCAGGTTCTAATAGATCCGCGACATCTCCTTATCGTGGTCGCTTTTCTACGAGCTTCTACGGCTACGGTCGTAGCGCGTAGCAAATCGAAACAGGGAAGATCAACGTGAATCAGTCAAACAAAACAGTCAAATTAGCCACCGTACCTTCAACTTGTTCGTGCCGTCTTAACTTTGCGAAGTTGTCGCCTAATTCCCAAGTTGTAGCTGAGCTTAGATGAGCCGACCACACAGCTCAAAATGTGCAAACGGAGTCTTAGAGCTGGCATTCGTACTGTTCACTATAGTTATTCCGTTTCAAATTTATTCACGTGATATTATTAAGTATACATTTTATAGAATTCAATATGGTTTTATGTTGATTTCAATATCCAATTGTCAAATCAGATACTCTTTAATGAACGTCAGAACGCATCTTTCACATTGAATTGTCATACGAATAGTGTTATGTGACGTAACAATTTTAAACATTTTATTATTCATTATAATGGCTTTTATTACACAAAATCAAACACGATTAATCGCAATATTTTTGTGACCTTTTTTAAAAATATATTTTCATTAAGTTAGCTCCTGTCCGTGACTTTGCCGCAGCAATTCTGCTATCGCGGGAACTATGTATTTTTTTCACGGGTCTCCGACTCCCTCTATGCCAAATTACATCTCAATCGGTCGCGCGGTTTAAGTGTGAAAAGGTAACAGACAGATAGACAGAGTAAGTTTTATAAATAAGTATATTTAGATTCTCCTTTATTTTTCTGTACATACTTATTTGTCTACTCGTGAACATGTTTCCTCTCCACTACTCAAAGGTTAGCTGGAAGAAATTCCTTGTAGGGATAAGCTCGCCATTGTACATGTGTCTCTTCTCTGTATTGATAATTGTATTTGTGTGTTTTTTTTCTGTATAATAAAGTGTTACTTACATTGTCTCAAACTTTCGCGATACACGCTCATATTAAACACACTCTCACCGGGACTCAATCGCGTAAAACGTCGAGGTAAAATATAAATAGTTTTTACATCACCTTGGCCATAAAGTGGGATTTTCTGCCCGCTACGCGGAGAGAAAATCTTACTTCTTGGCCAAAGCAAGACGTAAAACCTTTGACAAACCACGGGCGGTAATTCGTAAAGCCCCAGATCGCATATTTATGGCCCTCACTTTCGGTTCGGGCCATAGAAACCTGCGATCTGGGACATTTACGAATCCACCACCCTAGGTCTGTAATGTACTATTACGCGATTAGGTAAGTCCCGGTGAGAGTGTGTTTAATAAAAGTGTTACTTACTTACTTTTACTTTATAATATTAGTAAGTATGGATTTTATTGATTGACCCTGTAAAGTACCGAATACTGCTCATGCTAGTCCATCGCGTATTATTATTTATGAGACACTGCAGTGCTCAGGTGGGCGTTAAGGGACTGCTCCTGTGTTGCCTGTACTTGCGCTTTATTTATAACTTGTAACAACCCTGCGGCTGAGTTGTGAATGGCCCTTGATATGACAATCTGGATCACAAGTGGCATTCTGTGTGAAATTTTATGGTTTGGTTTAACCTTAGGCCTAAAAACTTAACTACCGTTTAAAAAGTGTACGTAGTGTAAAACGTAGAATAAGGTTACAATTGCAATACCAATCATACCAGAATATATGAATAAAATTAAGCGTATATGGCATATTGTGTGTAAAAATTTTGTTGTTTTTTTTTTTCCTAAATTTAACATTCTTGTCCCAGAGAGTAAGGTATTATCTACAACCCACAACCTTTCATAGGTATAGGCAGCATAAATTAACTGCCAGTAATCATTATCGTTATACAGAACCTTTGAATTGAATCGGCACATCAAAGGGAATTTCTGTGGTTACCCCTATTGATCATGAGAACTGATCCTTATCAATTATAAATGAATTCATTATTCATCGACGACATAAGTAATAAGCGATAGAATATAAGCTCATCCAGTACTGTTACTATGAAACAATATACAAACTAAAACATCGTGAATTTTTTTTCTGGTGTAGGGACTTATAAATTCTTGGATGCTTGGCAATTGCAGTATGTGTCAAGAATTTCATTATTGCATGAAACGTGTATATCTTATAGGTTGTAATATCGTTTTTTTAAGTGCACATTTCTAAGACGCTGTGGTCTGTCTAAAGTACATTTACAGACAGCGGAATAAGTAAATACGAGAATATGATATGCAAAGTTTGACGGGCAGAGTTGATTCATTTTACGGTACCAACCCACCCACACAGAGTCCAAATACACTCTACTATACTATAGCCATCTCATACTTCGGTACTAGTACTGGTACAAGGCCACTAAGCATAATCCCAGAGAGTTCGGCCTGGTTCGGGACATCGTTTCATTTTATCGGGTGTTTGACTTGCGGCTTTAACATCCCGCCGACCAAGAACTCTGTCCTGGAAAATTTAATGCAGCCGGGTTTGCTTTTATCCGCTCAGTTAACATTTTACCATTTGACTTAGTGTATTTAAAAGGAAATAATTGCGTATAATCTTTCTCGCAAAGGATGGTCGTGTTTAATTACAGCTCTTCGTTTCTTTCAGAGAAACGTTAACAGGCACTTGAATAATGTCCATTGTTTTAGCAGATTTCATCCTGGCAACAATGATTTACTTACTGTAGAACTAGTACTGCAGCGGCAGCGTGTAGAATTAGTTAGTAAATGTTTGATATAAATTGTTGAATATAAATTACATATTAATAAAATTTATAAAACAGAGAAGAGAAACATGTACAAGTGCGAATTTTGTAAAATTTGTAATCTGCAAATTAAGAAAACTATTTTCGAAAACTTTCCACGATTTCGATATCACACAAGAGAAGAAACTTAAGGCTTCATTGTATGTGATATTAAATGTTAGCTTAAACGTCATACTTGCTTAATGTAACCGAATGTAACTAATTTCAAACAATATGTACAGTATATAAGTAACAACACACGCGGGAAATTTCCATTGAAGCTTTGTCGTCGAGGTAAGTACTTAAAAACCCTTCCGTCCATCGGAGGTAAAAATTTCTTTCTCGTTTTAGTTTTGTGTGACGCTTACAGCAGTGACAGAGTGATTTGTGTGGCGGAAGCGAGTCGCGCCGGAACCGGTCGCGGCCGCCAACTCTACTCCTGCGACACTACGACAACAATGCTAATAGACTTCCTCTCCCTTAAGTGGATAAAATGGAACACGTAACAGTTTCCGCGACTTCAGAGCTTGGCTCATTACATCCGAACAAAAACACTTGCAGATACTGCATATCGTGCAGCTGACAGCTCTTAAAGAACAATCGAACAAAGGTCCTAAGGCCACCGCACTTTCATGTCGGGTCTAATAATATTATACGGCGCCTTGAGGTTGCATGTCGGATAAAGCGCGATTTTATCGCGTTTATTCCACAACAACTGTATTTGGTGGGCGGGCTCAGGTGTTAAGGAGATTTAAAGTTCATTGCACAGTTAAAGGGCGGGACCCGAGCTCATATATCTTGGAGGCGCTTTGATAAACCCCCGTACAACAAGCCCCCGAGGAGCCATAGTAAGTATAATCTTTAAACAACTTTTCAGTTTACAAAGCAGGTGTTCTCAGCACCTCTGGTTTGTCATGTCATAATTTTCTAAGAGAAACAAAAGTTTCTTTTCGTTAACGGAAATTTATTTTCTTTGATATGCCTTTGAGCATGAATTTTGGTTGCTTAATGGCTTTTTTGTTGGGTTTTATCTCGAAGGTAAGTTTGTTTAACGATTCTCGTAAATATAATACCTACACTTTTAGAGCTTTTATTCATTCTCAGCACGTTCTCAGTCACAATGAAGTAGAACCAACTAAACTATAATGGCTCTGAGAGCTGTAGGTATACCTACCTCGCTAGTCCACTTTTGCATAGGTAGCTTAAAACAGTTATTTTTGTATTTTGACATCCATAGCACCATCATTAAAAAAATCAAAACCTGAATCTACAAAAAAAGCTATAAATTTCAAAACTTGGTCACAAATTTTCACGAGAATCTGTTGAGAAGTGCTACCTGTAGAGCAAAACAAATATCCGGCATACGAAAGCGTTTTTGGCCAAATTTAAACAGAGACCCGTCGCTCGCTTAGCTCGTCTCGCTCAATCATTATAATTGTTACTTAATTAAATTTTAAAACCTTAAATTGAAAATTCAAACCTCCGCAACATACCGTCGGAAAAGTGCTGATCTTCAACCGCATAACCGATTCTGATTTCAAACTCGACTGTAACACCACGGTGTGGTTCTAGAAACATAATTATCATAGTCACAAAAGAAAAGCACGTATTGAACCTCCACTACGGAACCTCAAATCTTCAATGACACCGAAGGCAGCGCAATGATTAATAGGGGATGAATAGTTCCTCCATTTACGATGAGCTCTTATTGCTGTGTAACAAGGTGTAATTCGGAGTGGGCTTGGGGTAGGCAGCGATCTCATTAAGCCAACAATAGAACAGACAAGCCATAAATCATGGTATTGTGTGTAACCGTGGCTTGCACGTTGCCTCATTACTGCGCACAATTATGACGCGTTCGATGCCGCTTTGATATCTGTACAATGCATACATTTTCTGTCGCTCTAGGTATAAACGTCATCTATCTTTTTCTTAAAATTTACATTTCCCTTTCTTTGGCTGTTGTTATATTTATTTACCTACATAAACCTATACGTACGCTTTGTATATATATTTTAATGCATGTTTATTATACATTTTATTTACCAAAAGTTTCTGGTAGAGATCACTGTGTAGCAATAAGAACGCCTGCTGGATACCCTACCTCTTGTGTTGTATCTTTGTCATATTATGTGGTTTTTAATAAATAATATATTATAAATACTACGTGGTGGCCTAGGAAGCCGTGGTGGCCTAGTGGTTCGACCTACCGCCTCTCATGCAGAGGGTCGCGGGTTCAAATCCGGCTTGCACCTCTGAAATTATTTATGTGCGAAATTCAATTTGAATTCACCACTGAGCTTTTCGGTGAAGGAAAACATCGTGAGGAAACCTACACGCATCTGCGAAGTAATTCAAGGATGTGTGTGAAGTCCCCAATCCGCACTGGGCTCGCGTCGGGACTATAGCCCAACCCTCTCGTGATGAGAGGAGACCTGTGTCTAGCAGTGGGCCGTAAATAGGATGTTATAGTAGTAGTAGTATAAATACTGTTTTATTAAATAATCGAAGTTAGAAACAAAGCAACACTTTATATTTTCCTCCTCATTCACTTTCAATCTTTCACCAAGACTTTGTTAGTTGGCTGTTAAAATGCTGCATTAATGTCCGAAAAAATTAAGTAAACATATTCCAAAGTTGTGCGTTGCTCGCGAATTGGTGTGCGCAAAACGAAAATATAGAATCCCCTGTTTTGCGTTCTTGGAGAATTCGGGAATCTTCTCTTAATGCTCCTGTACACTTCCCACCCAAGGAACCTACATGCCAAATTTCAGCTTCCTACGACCAGTAGCTTCGGCTGTGCGTTGTCATCAGTCGGTAAGTAAAATAAGAGTTTTATAAGTATACAGGTTTATTGATTTACAACAAGTGGTAAGGTAAGCAGTGTAAGAACGTTATAGGCTAGCTACATGCCCGCAGGCATGCCGCGTGTGAAGAAAATAGAATGGATCGATATTTCATTATAGAAAACTTACAGGTTTAAATAACATATATACCTGATTAATGTAAAATTACCCTGTTAATCAATCAAAATAATTTATACATTCAAGTTTTCCGTTACTCACTGACTAATGGTGACTGACAGACAATGCACAGCCTAAAACTACTAGACGTAGAAAACTGAAATTTGGCATTTAGGTTTCTTGGGAGAGTGTAAGGGGCACTAAGAGATGTTTTATGGGAACGGGAAAAAGGGCAAGGAAACGGCTAGTTAAGGATACAGTCATTGATGTCAAGTAATGTATGAACTTAGATTTTTTTCGCAAAGCGTCTGCTAGCTGTGTACCATACAGCTAGTATCCCTTGCGGCAGCTGAATAAGAAGTACTCGGGTACCTATTTAAATAATCACCTGAACCCAATACACCAGGTCAGCTCTCTGTCTGTCCCCTGTCAAATTTGGACGCGGAATAAGCCGAAAACTCGCCAAAATCAGTTAGGACCAAGGTACACACGCCATTCTCAATTTGCGGGAGCTGTCAGGGAAATCATTAAGCTGCAGAAAAAATGAAATAGGATTTGCTTAATGCAGTCGGCGTAAAGCTTTATTCGATAAATTGTGTTTATTGGATTTATGCTGCGAGTAATGGTGCGAATGAATTGTAATTGAAGTGTTATTTCGTCAGATTTAATTTGTTTTATTTTCGAATTATTCGTAAAATGGTATTTGGGGTATATTAAAACTACATAGGACTGTTTCCAATATGTTGATATCTCCTTTTAGAATAATCCTTAATTAGATACCAGACTTAGTTACATAATAAGGATGACGACAACTTTTTTTTCTTAGTCTTAGGAAGATTATTGAAAAGTATTGGACACGTATTTTCTCTTTTTTCACGTAATCAAACTTATACGGAGATATATTGAGTTGAAATGTCGCGTGACGTCACGGTTAGGTACGAATTATACCTAACGGTGACGTAGTTAGTCCCCACTCTCCAACTTTAATGCGTTTTAACCTAATCATTCTTTGTTAATTTGATAAAACAAAAAATACGTGTCTAATATATTTTTATTACCTGACTGACGGACTAATTAGAATTTCGATTTCTTCACCCTGTCGTCATCCCTATTACTGAATCAATTTAAAGAAAATCAACGAGTGAAATAGGAACACTTGAGCGGCTGCAAGTAAATGGAAAAAATGTCGAATCCAATTTTCCGATTTCTCTTAGTTGGATGTTTTATTCAAACGTGGCGCAGGTTACAAAAGGATCCAAATATTATCAAAGCGAAGTCATCCGCGTAGCCTTGAGAGGTAAGATTTTCTTTGCATTAACATGATTACTTAAGATTCACCTAAAGTAGTTTTAACCTCATCCAATCTATTGAGAGTACTATAAGTAAATGAAAACAGGAAAATTCTTAACTGCGAAGTTATTCATATACTTTATTTTATTCCGCCAACTAAACAAGTGATAAGTAATTTTACTATTACTAAGTGATTTACTTCCGCAATAATATTGGTATTTATAAATGAGAAAGTAACTCTTGTCTGTTTTTCTGTTACCTTTTCATAACCCTGCGGTAAAGAAGGACACGGGCTTACTTTTATCAAGGAAAAACGCATGTTTTCTGCGTTCAACGAATGTGTATGCGTTTCCGAATTCAACGCGGACAAAGTGGCGGGCAGAGCTAGTAAACTATAATAGCTAAACTTCATTGCTTTCGTCGTAACGGCAACTAAAAGCAATTCGCTCCTTTCAATTGGGTGGGTATTCTTACTGCAATTTGCGGTAACAATTTCAATTAATGTCCCACTATTTTAGACCGCACTCCCAAGCAGGGTTTCAAGAGAATTGTTTCGCTTCGTTCGTATTCTATTGCAAAAAGGTTATGACTAAAACATGTTCGCTTTTGTTCCAATTCCAATTGGATATATTAATCAGGCATCATCATGCCAGAACGGCAGTAAGTAAATTATATAAATTGAACAACTGCGTGTCCAAATAAACAGACAAACCAAAATGAAACCAAAAAGATATTTATCCGATATTGGAGTATTTTGATTTAATACGATTCAATTAAGATAAAACAATTTTTAAAAGAATCTAACAAGAGTTTCAAAATATAAATATCATTCCCAACTTCAATAGAAATCACAACGGGTCGCGGAACAGAAAAAGCCAGCGCAATTCTCGAAGAAAAACCTTTGCGGTTTCAATTTCCCGGTTATTCTGATGCATTCTTTAATTTCTCGCTTCGTTATGGCAAGATGCTCGTTACCGGCATTTAGACGGAAAGAAAAGGACCAGTTGCTCCAGTTTAAATTAAATTCATAAATCACTCGCCGGTGGTGCCTTTTTAGCCGTCTGCTGAAACTGCGGATGCTTTTTAGTTTTTAATTAGTTTTACCTAATTATAAACATCATTTTTAAAATAATGTTTATAATTAGGCATAAAAAACCATCTAAAGGTAGGGAACAACTATGTTAACCTAACTAAAAAACTTAAATACGTCATTTGTCCACAGATATTGTGAATAAGTATTATCTATCGGGAAATATCGGTATTTCGATAAGATACAAATGACATCGAAATCTATATACCTATATATTATTTTATTATAAACTTTGCTTTGTCAATGTCAAATCACTTTGAACTTTGATATCTTGACATTGACCATTGAAGTTTCATATTGAAGTACAAAAATTTAAGTGTGAAATAAGTCAGCCATTAAATTCGGTAATTGATTGACAATTTTGATCTCATCGGATTTCCGAGGTTTCCCTGTGGAAATAATTATTCACACAGTATTGATTGCGTCTGTTTATTTCATTTGATCAAATTAGAGATTTAATCATAGATTCAATCATATTAATAGATAGAGATCTATTCATATGACATTTACTCAACCTAGTCGTGCAGTGCTGGTCTGGGTGTGACAGCGTAATATCTATGTAAATGTACGAGCACTGTTGCTATTGGCGACCGGTTAGCAGTTAATATGGTGGTAGCAGTAAGAATGTCTTCGTAAAAGGACAAGTACTAATTTATCATTTTCATCAATGATACCAACTGCATATGCAAATTGATATGCCAATCGAATGAAGTCCTCACTAGCGGCAGGCTAGATTAATCCCCGTATTGACCGAGGCTGTATCGCTCTACCCCAAGTCATTTCCGCAGGACACTCCGACGGTATCAGCGGAAATCAACCGGCCTCAGTGACCCAGCTAATATGAATATTTGACACTTTACGAACGAGAACGGTTTTGATGAAGCATTTGGATATTGCCAGGGTGTTTCCCGCGCGATTTCGCTTGCGCTTGCACACATAGGTAACAAAATTCTGTAGCACTTATGTAAGTACTACTACAGCCTATATGCGTCCCACTGCTGGGCACAGGCCTCCTCTCATCACTAGAGGGTTTGCGCACTTATGTAGTTCAAAAAATAATAATTATTTCTAGTCACTTGTACTGCTGGTCCCTCTTTTTAAGTAGGTATTATAGATAGATACTTGTGCATAGATAACCCGTCTCCTGATACTGTGGTAACACAGTATTCATTGTGATTGCGTGAGTATAGGGTATTTTTTCTGAAAACTTTTTATGTAGCTTCATAAAGTTAATCTCTATGCATTTGCTTTTTGTAACGTGTTGTGTTTTATTTTGCTTCATTTAATGTTATTTTCAGCTAGGTTAGCTAGGTTTAGGCTAGTTTTAGGTGTCGTTGTTGAAATCTGTATCAACTCTTACATAATTAGACAGCGATATTTTTCTTTCGAGTATTTTTGGCAATTGCCAACCAAACCAAGCTAAAAACAACACGTGCTTTTTTAACGTATTTGGTCATTCCTTTAACGCATTCACTGCCTCTTCTTTTTACGAACTTTCGCCAGGTGCCACATCTGTCATTAAGGGAACATTGCAACGCACGCAACGCGGAAAGTCAGCAAAACGCATATATGCGTCGGTGGCAGTGAATGTCTTAAAGAGACACCTATTATTATTTTAGACTGGCCTCAATTCCCAGCAGCGCTCCCAAAACGTTGAAAAAAACCGGCCAAGTGCGTGTCGGGCCACGCGCAAATTATAGGGTTCCGAAGTTGAGGATGCCCACAGTACCTTTCTAAGACTTATTAGCATCTAGCTAGCCTGTGGTACGAGTGGTACGACGTGCCCGCCCGACGCCCCTGCCGCTCGAGAAAAATCATCATTATAAGTTGGTCGACTATTACTCGTAAGTTTGTACAGCCTACTTAGCTCTGATAGTTTTCCTTTCAACTACGTTATATATGCCACAACCGTGATTTTTTTCAGGCATCCAAATACCACCATTTAGCTGGCAGGGGGGGGGGACACGTGACTCTAACAAAAAATAGCACTTTAAAGCTTAATATTTCACAAACGCATCACTTAATCAAAAAATGGTTTTAACAAACCCACAATATTTTTTTAATACCTATTCAACGATATGTCGCACCATGGGATACGCAAGAAAAAAAAATTACATCCCCACTTTACGAGTAGGGGAGGTACCCTATAAAAAAAAAAATTTCAAAATTTTATTGTACCACTTTGTCAGCGTAACCAATATGCATATTCATGCTAAATTACAGCTCTCTAGACCTAAGCATCTCCGAGCAATAGTGCGGACAGACGGACGGACGGACGGACGGACGGACGGACGGACGGACGGACATGGCGAAACTATAAGGGTTCCTTGTGGACTTCGGAACCCTAAAAACACCGTCGCTCACTTATAGGTAACGTTTACCCTTATAACCCTCAAAGTGTCTGGTTGTACTAAACTCAATTGACACTATGAGAAGGGTATAGTTTAGCACAAAGATATATCATTAATGAACCTTATTTCTTTATGATAAGATATAAAAAATCCCTATTCTTATTGTAGCCTGTATGAGACGGGAGGGTAAACACGCGCGAAGACTCTCGACCAAGTTAATTCATCCTATTTGTTATCTATCTAATAGATTGACATCGGTTGGCTTTTGGTGCTACTTATAATCTGTGATTCGTTGTTTGTCTGGTTAAATACGTGTGGGCTTATTATATTGATAAATTGGGCCAGACATTTCTAAAATCGCGCCTACGTATATTCTAGCGGATGACGCAGTGTTGGGACCACGTGATTATAGGTAAGGGACCTAATGTGGCGAATTACCAAATCTGTCACGAAATCTCTTCTTCGTCACCATGTAAGTTGTCTTTATTGCAACGGAGAATGTAAAGATCCAATTTCAGTGAAATTCAAAAGGATATATGCGCTTTATTATTAACCTTCATTCGACTTCTCGAAAAACAAAGACTCACGACCAACTTAATTGTACCCCGGCCAGGACAAACGCGCTATTTATAGTCGCTTCCACTCTCCCTTTCATATGAAAATATTTCCATGTGCTTTTCAGTAAATTGTTGGCGTTTATTGAAATTTCTTTCAGAGTTTACGCATAAAGCGAGCAATAACTGTCAAGATCGCGATACAGGGCTCCACACCCACAGCTTCTAGCGATAACTCGAGTTATTTATGTGGCCGGCTATTGTGGTTATGGCCTGCTCAATAATGCAAATTGAAAAGATTTTTTCGGGTATTATTTACATTAAGGCGGTTCATAGACCCAGCTCAGCCGTCATTGTCACTCGTGGGACGAGTGAAAGAGAAAGCGCTACGCACAGAACGCCCGATTTAGTTACTTTTAACACGTTTTAATTTCTATAAAAATACCGTCTAAAAAAATGGCATTTATAAAGCTGTCGATGTATGCATATAATATGGATATTTTTTGTGTTATAATTAGTTTTACACTGTTTGATATAATAAACTGGAGTAAAGTTGGATTAGCGGTCCGAGTTAGAGGTTACTTTGGAATTAAATTGTATCGAGCAAAGTTTCGTGAAACGTGTATCGAAAGCTGTCAATGTAAGGATGATATAATCATATATAACATAAGTTTTTTTCATATTTTTAACTTTTAACATTTCTTAGAAAAGTATGATCTGAAATGAGCAATTTGACGATGCTGGGTCAGGGAAGGGCCTTAACTTCACGCATTCGTTGGCCGTATATCACGTAATCTCTGTATTTAACTTTAAGAAAGGATTTTCCGACTGCTTGTAGCACCGAGGTCCGGAACAACAAAATCATAAATCTGATCTCAGAAAAGAATGTGAATCTTATGAATCCTTGCAAATGCATTATTTTGTTTAACATTATGAAAGTAATCGTACTTATGTATGTGTGTCGTTACATTATGTTTGTTACGCTTGCACACGCTAACTTCTAAACTAATTTAGTCGGTATGAATACTAATAACATAACTAATATAATAACTATGCATACATGCTCATAGAAAGAAATTGCAGCAAATGCTACTTAGGTATGTTATAATATCATCATTTCTGTAACAATAAAGTTATATCTCACAATATGACCCAGTATAATGAACTAACTTACCTTACCCCCTGCTCGTCCGTGTGGAATTCAGTTGGAGAGCGTTCCCGCGGGTACTATGCGTTTTTTCGACATTTTATAAGGCCCCGGGCTTAACTATGTCCATAGCAAATTTCATCTATTTCGGTCCAGCGGTTGAAGCGTGTAGTAAGTTACGGACAGACAGAGCTACATTCGCATTTATAATATTAGTATGGATTAGTAAGGATACTGTTGTATTGATAAATCATAAACCGCTTGCAATGATGAAGTACTTACTGTCAACATACAATTGAAGCTACGTCGACGCCATTGCTGTCTGATGTGGTGGGACTTAATTGCGACCTCTAAACCACAATACGGGATTTGTTGGCGCATACTGGTTTATTGTGGATTGGGAAACCTTGAAACAGAATTGAAGCCTTATAATCATATTGCAAGTGTACGTACATAGCCAATTTATATAATTGTATAAGAAATTGTGGCATACCGTAACGTTGTACCTAACTCTTTTTAATAATATTTCAAGGCGCCATGTTCTAACGCTGTAAATACTAAATTGTTATTGTAAATTAGTCTTAATTTCTTGTCATAATTTAGTGCTACATTTTAGTATGCCACTTATAAGTAGTACCACCTATAAGAAGTACGCCACCTATAAGTACACGCCAAAAAATAATAATTTAAATTTTATTAAATTTGTCGCTTTAAACTTTGTCGGTTGTGGTCGACAGTGTTAATTATGCACTGGATGCTCACGTCAAATCAAATTATTTATTCAGCAAGCAAAATTTACCAGCGCTTCCATGACCCATTATTTGAGAAGAAGCGCCGCACCAAACTCAGCAGCCAAATAGGCCTTTTTAGGCCTATTTAGCTGCATCTCACTGGTGAGCACAGGCTTCCTCTTATCACGAGAGGGTCTGGGGTCTATTTAGATCCACGCAGGCCCAGTGTGGATTGGGGACTTGACACACATCTCTGGAATACCTACTTTGCTGACACCCGTACAGGTTTCCCTCGATAATTTGAATACTCGACTCATGCAGCGGGCATGAGGGGACCGCCTCGACCTATCGAGGACCAATCGAGGTCTAACCGCTAGGCTATTACAGTTTTACTATTTGGTCCTTTCCTATAACACGGGTGAACTAATACAAAGTTTCAGTTGAATTGCAAACTGTTAAAAAATATTTGCAAAAGCAAATTGAACACGTTAAAACATTCACAGGCAACGATCACCGTAGCTTTCCGGAGTAACGATGAACTTGTCGTCACTACCTTATCCGGTGTACAGTTAGCAACCACGGTGACCCGTGGTCTCTGTTCCATCGGAACAGAGTTGAGACATATTGCCGCCGGGTGTACAGCACCGGGCACCCGGCTGATTAAACTCATAAATTGGGCCGCCAGATGGCGCGCGCCGCGTTGTAAATCTACAACCAATACGACATTTGTCTCTATCCCCACAGGCCCGATTACACCTCGTTATTCGTAATCAAATCCCGCAAAACTTTGAAATTTTTACAATTTCAATTTGAATTTACCATTGAGCTTTTCGGTGACAAACATCGTGAGGAAACCTGCACGCATCTGCGAAGTAATTCAAAGATATCTGTGAAGTCCCCAATCCGCACTGGGCCCGCGTGGGGACGCAAATAGGCTGTAGTAGTAGTAGTAGTAGTACTGACAATGACTATTGTAATTGGCGAACGTGGCGGCGAATGTCGTAAAGTGGAGCGCGAGAGAGCGAAAGATTTTCAAAACTTGTTTTGAAAGACAAAGTCAACACATGAATGGTGTACTGTACACAAAGTTATGTATAGTATGTATTAAGTAAGTAAGTAAGTAATCATATGCCCTTTCCCGGGGCTCGAACTGTGTCCATACCAATGCAGCTAGGTACCTAAGCGGTGAGATATTTTCAAATCTAAAAAATTTAATAGTATGGATTCAGTATCCAAAATATTATTATACCTAGTAAGGATATGGATTTATACAAAGCTTCATCGTATAGAGAAGGACCATTAAATATCATTAAGTATCTAATTTAATTTTTTTTCATAATATAAAAACTGTGCTCCACCTAAAGATCCTTAAGATTACCTACATTCCACGGTGAATAATTTTGTAGGAAAAATCCATAGCCTTTATTACAGCAGCTTTAAAGTAGGTAGGTAAAATTTGTATTTAAAATTTCCAGCAAACTCTGTTAAGAAGCCTTTCGTTGCCGAGGAACAGTGAGGTAGGAAATAGTAAGAAAAAAGTGCCGACCGCTTCATTAGACCGGACGTACAATAAATTCATAACGAAAGCCAAATTGGATTCGCTCAACAGATACGAGAAAAGTGGGGAGCGAAATTACGAGTGCGCCTCCAAACGAACTTGGAGCGCAGTTTATTTGTTTCCCCTCTGTACACGAGTTATGGCCAAACTTACACACATGTACGTTACTCGGACTAACTTTGCGGGAAACTTAAACGAGCACAATTTAAACTTTAAATTCATGAATTCATTCAAAGAGAATAATTTAAAGTGAATGTTGTTCTGGGAATGAAAGGCACGGAATCTTTCGTTGTTTTGTTGTACCTACCGAAACGGAACGATCTCGCACAAGTTTTAGCTATGGGTTTCGAGTTTAACACATTCCTATTAAAAATATAAATCAATTAACTAGCTTTTCTATGTGTTTTCTATACTAATAATAAGTCTGTAGCAGAAGTCGCGTCTGAAACTCGAAAGTTAAAGGAAACTATCAAGTCGTGGTGGGGACTATTATAAACGACATCATCATCATTTCAGCCGGAGGTCCACTGCTGGACATAGGCCTCCCCCAAGGCACGCTACTCAGACCGGTCCTGTGCTACTTGCTTCCACCGGTTTCCCGCGACCTTCACGAGGTCGTCACTCCATCTTGTTGGAGGCCTACCGACAGCTCGTCTACCGGTTCGCGGACGCCACTCGAGAACTTTCCGGCCCCATCGGCCATCAGACCTGCGAGCAATGTGCCCCGCCCACTGCCACTTAAGGCTCACAATTCTTCGGGCTATGTCGGTGACCCTAGTTCTACTGCGGATATCCTCATTTCTTATTCTATCACGCAGAGAAACCCCGAGCATAGCCCTCTCCATTGCCCTCTGAGTGCAAACGACACTGAACACAAAATAACATATTTTTGAAAAATTTACTGTATGTATGTATGTATGTACATAAGTAAGTAACACTTTATTATACAGAATAAAAACACAAATACAATTTTCAATGCAGAGAAGAGACACGGCCAGTAGTCTCGGTATGTGCGTTGTCATCACCCAGTCAGTCAGTCAGTAGGTAACGAAAGAGTTGTATAATACACTCAACAGTAATGAAATCGGGTCACTTTGTATAGGATTTTCCATACAAAGTGTCCCGTTTTCATTGCTGTTGAGTGTATATATTAAAGTAATTAATTAATTAATATTAATAATAACAAAACGCTATGGTTTAGGTACTTTCTGTCGTATAACGGTTAATAGTTAGTGCACGCTAAAGCCGTGGTGGCCTAGTGGTTCGACCTACCGCCTCTCATGCAGAGGGTCGGGAGTTCGATTCCGGCTCGCACCTCTAAGTTTACTTATGTGCGAAATTCAATTTGAATTAACCACTGTGCTCTTCGGTGAAGGAAAACATCGTGAGGAAATTGCACGCATCTGCGAATTAATTCAACGATGTGTGTGAAGTCCTCAATCTGCACTGGGCCCGCGTGGGGACTATAGCCTCTCGTGATGAGAGGAGGCCTGTGCCCAGCAGTGGGACGCAAATAGGCTGTAGTAGTAGTAGTAGTAGTAGTAGTAGTAGCAGCACGCTAAAGTTGCTCCATTCGTTAGTACCATAGGTCACATTTACGGGCAAACGGGAAACTTTGAATTATTATCACTAATGTTTGTCGAAATCAGTATTTATTGTCCAGTAGGACCAACACAACGCAACTTTTGCTTTTGCAATTTCATATTCATTTAATAGGATCACTCGTTTCTCTGTCCGCTCGTCTGTCACAGTCGATTTTCTCCGAAGGTCGACTGTGACAGACGACCGATTAAGTTGAAATTTGATAGGTATGTGTAAGTTTGTGACCCAAAAACGGACGTGTAATGAAAATAAATGAATTTTAAAAATAGACCCTATTTTTGGGGGCTATATTTGGAAAATTATTAATGAAGTTTTTCAAACTATATCGTGTAACATCAAATGAAATTGTACTTCTTATTAGGATCTCGATTATTTTTTTGGTCAATACTTTTCGAGTTATTTAAGAAAATAGGCGAAAAATGACCTTTTCCGCCCCTTATCTCCAAAACTACCGGACCTAAAATTTTGGAAAAAGTTCAAAGGATAAGTAGTTATTGACCTATAGATTACAGGAAAATTATTAAGAAGTCCATGGTATTTGAAATCTATCATATAAAAGAGCTTATCATGTGAAACGATTTTAAGATGACGTCATTGAAAATAATCCATTTTCAAGAACTCGCTTCTTGGCCGGTTTTTGTAATAAAATGCAATACCTACTTTGATGTATTTCTTGACGAATACTGGAAAAATCTTGGTAAAAACGTAACTCGTTTTTCCACTTGACGTTTTATCGGCTGGAGGCACTCAGTCCGACGGTAATCAAGTTAAGCTGTAACATGATTTTTCACAGCCACAGCCGAAGTGTCTGCTAGTAATATTTCCTAGTCATATTAAATAGGCAAATCATACATCCACACTAATATTATAAATGCGAAAGTAACTCTGTCTGTCTGTCTGTTTGTTACCTCTTAACACTTCAACCGCTGGACCGATAGCGATAAAATTTGGCATGGAGATAGTTGGGGTTCCGGGAAACGACATAGGCTACTTTTCATCCCGGAAAAACGCATAGTTCCCGCGGGAACGCGATAACCGAACTCCACAATTTAGCAGAAGCTAGTATTAAATAGGCAAATCATACATCAAGTTATATAGACGAAGATTTCCCGGGAGACGGGAAGCGATAACAATGGCAGGGCATTTCAATGAAATTTGCATTAGAATGCGTGGTGAAATGGTGCAGCCTCGATGAGTCACTAAAACGGAGCGCACTCGGGGGAATTTATTTGAAAATCGATCGATTCCAATGTGAATTTAAGAAAAAATCCGAGCGAGAATGAAGCATGTTATCAGTAGCAATACCATGAGTTTACAGTGACAGTACTCGCTAGCGACTACGTAAACGATTTGTATGAAGAATAGTACAGCGCCCCTGGCGGTCACTCGTTGAACTAAAATTCTTCATACAAATCGTTTACGTAGTCGCTAGCGAGTACGGTCACTGTAAACTCATGGTAGTGCTAAAGATCATTAACATTTCAGCCGAATGACGTCCACTGGCCATAGGAGTTTTAATAAGATGGAAGAGTAGATAGTTAGGTACTTATAAAATTAATAAATTATTATTACTCACTAGCTTCTGCCCGCGACTTCGCCCACGCGGAATTCGCTTATCGCGTTCCCACGGGAACTATGTGCGGAGAGCCTATGTGTTTCGTCCTTTCCCGGGACTTTATTAACTATCTCCATATCAAATTTCATCGAAATCAGTCCATCGGTTGTAGCTTTCGCTTGTTTCACATTAATACGGATTACTTTCAAATGAAACTGAAAGTACCTACTCTAACATAAATATATTTGAATTTGCGTTTATATAAAGAGTATATCAAATATGGGAGAGATAATAAATAACTTCAAAAATATATCATGTCGCGTACCACTGTAAGTTATTCTTTACGCCCAAACATTCTAATGTTTCGAGTGGATGTATACCATTTGGAACTTTTCTCATCAAACATAATTGGAAACCCTCTCAACTTTATTACCGCGGGTCTCTTGGCTATTACGTTCTGAAAATATCATATTACAGACTAGAAAATTTGACCCTTGTCCGGTCAAAGGGAACCACGGAACCGAATAATGACAGAGAAAGAGCACCGCTTTAAAGAAGTGCTCTATAAGGCACAATCAACTCTGAAAAAAAGGATTCGCCGAACTACGAGTATGTAGCCGTGTCGGCCTAGTGGTTTGACCTACCGCCTCTCATGCAGAGGGTCGCGGGTTCAAATCCGGCTCGCACCTCTGGAATTATTTATGTGCAAAATTCAATTTTAATTTACCACTGAGCTTTTCGGTGAAGGAAAACATCGTGAGGAAACCTGCACGCATCTGCGAAGTAATTCAAAGGTGTGTGTGAAGTCCCCAATCCGCACTGGGCCCGCGTGGGGACTATAGCCCAACCCTCTCGTGATGAGAGGAGGCCTGTGCCCAGCAGTGGGACACAAATACGCTGAAGTAGTAGTGGTAGTTGAGTTAAATCTTGTTACGGATAAATAGAACTTAATAAAAACTTACAAAACTTATTAGACTAGTTGGTTACTAATAAGACATAGTACGCAGCCACTTTTTTCAGTGAAAATAAGACTCGCCTCGAATTTAAAGCTCTCGAAATTTTTAAGAACTATACTTACGTAAACACTAGAAACCCTTTCCTCGTTATTGGATTGGAAAATTTGTGGTTTTTTTATATGTCTATAAACAGAACTATTAACATCCTGGTATTACATAAACAAACTTTATTGTTTTTAGGGTTCCGAAGTCCACAAGGAACCCTTATAGTTTTGCCATGTCCGGCCGTCCGTACGTCCGTCTGTTCGCACTATTGCTCGGAGATGCTAAGTTCTAGAAAGCTGTAATTTGGTATGAATATACATATTAGTTACGCTGACAAAGTGGTACAATAAAATTTTGAAATATTTTTTTTTATAGAGTACCTCCCTTACTCGTAAAGTGGGGATGTAATTTTTTTTCTTGCGTACCCCATGGTGCGGCATATTGTTGAATAGGTCTTGAAAAAAGATTGTGGGTTTGTTAAAACCATTTTTTGATTAAGTGATGCGTTTGTGAAATATTAAGCTTTAAAGTGCTATTTTTTGTTAGAGTCACGTGCCCCCCCCCCCCCCCCTGCCAGCTAAATGGTGGTATTTGGATGCCTGAAAAAAATCACGGTTGTGGCACGTGGCAACGTTGTTGAAAGGAAAACTATCACAGCTAAGTAGGCTGTACAAACTTACGAGTCATAGTCGACCAACTTATGCAATGATTAAAAAACCAATGATTTTTCTCGAGCGGCAGGGGCGTGGGGCGGGCACGTCATACCACAGGTTAGCTATATGCTAATAAGTCTTAGAAAGGTACTGTGGGCATCCTCAACTTCGGAACCATATACTTTGCGCGTGGCCCGTCCGACACACACTTGGCCGGTTTTGAACATGGTTTAGCATGAAAAGTATCTTGAATCTCACAATTACTCTTAACATACAACAATGTTGTCATCTTCTGACAAATTTAAAATTTCTCAAATTGTAAGTATAAGTACTTATCTATAAGACAGACATTATAAAAGGACTTTTAAAACCCCATAGGTACCTACCCATTCATTGCGGTATTTGGTAGGTACTAAGTACACGTCGTGACTTCAAGAGTTTCATTAACTGTATCATGGCCGGACCGTAAAAGCGTATTTAACTCGTTAAATAATCGACATTGGCTTAATTCTACCGTTGCCGGGCGTAATGAGAAACAAATGTTAGCTCATACGGGTCGGTAAATATTGTATTACTTCTATTAATGTGGTTGCTTGGAAAATACGCTGTTCATGCTGGCTTTGCGTTTAGACGTAACAGGTAACTGGAATTCCTTAGCCTTTTCCCGTGACTTCGTATGCGTGTAATTTCATATTGAACGTTCTCCTCTCTTTTTACCCTTTTAGATTTTGAACTATCTTTTATCTTTTCCGGTAACTTAAACCATCGTCTATATCGACTATATAAATAATTTATAGGCAAAAGAATAAAGATTATTTCTAAAAGATACTAATCTTTTACAAATAATTCCAGCAGTATGTAGTCGTCTTTTTATTGATATGATGAATCCTGATAGCTGAATGAACGTTGTAAATACAATGAACAGCAATGAAAACCAGTATTTGTCACTTTGTATGGAAAATCCTATACAAAGTGACCCGTTTTCATTGCTGTTGAGTGTATATTTTCCCACGTTAAAAAAGAAATAGTACACATCTATACTAATATTATAAATGTGAAACTAACTGTCTGTCTGTCTGTTACCTCTTCACGCTTCAACCGCTGGACCGATTTCAATCCAATTTAGTATGGAGATAGTTGGAGCCTCGGGAAAGGACATAGGCTACGTTCTATCCCGAAAAAACGCATAGTTCCCGCGGGAACGCGATAACCGAATTCCACGCGGGCGAAGTCACGGGCAGAAGCTAGTAATATATAAAATAAAGTATAAAGTCTCTTAGTCGTTATTAAGTAAACATTGTAAGCAAAATAGTTATTTTACCTTTTTCCATAAAAAATATACGTATTCGGTAAAAGCAGGTTGAAAGAAAACACTGAACATCTTACTGAAATTTAATTCAATATACAGCTTAAGTTAATATTAATTGTCCAAACAGATGGTTTAGAAACGTTTTATACTCACTTTCTTTCGAGGATATAATGGTTAGAATTAACGAGAAGTAGATGAGAGCGTTTTTAAATCCCATCCAATCTAAGGCTTTAGGCAGAAAATCTTTCCTTCTAACAAAACTCAAGTGCAGTTCTCGCTATCGTCGTATATGGAAGTGCATCATCAAAAACTACCATAGGAAACTCACTCTTATGCATATTCGTGTGGTTCAAACCAGAATTGTAAACCGTAGGACTAGTGTCGAATTTGGCGCATCAACTTCGAATGATAAGGCTATTTTTTCAGCGACCGCCGGTCCTCCGAGTCAAGTTGCATGTAATAAGTGGAGTCGCGCTTCGTTATCCGACTGCAGCAGGACCAGAGCTAATTGTGTACTCATCTCGCTAAGAACCCTTGGTAATATTATGAAAACTCCCCTCAAATACAAAGTTATTGCTGGTATTCTTGAACTTTTTCGAATGGGATAAGGTATATTTTAATAAATTATATCGTTAATTATTTATTACACGTTCATAGCACGTCTAAATAGTGCGTTGGATTTTGATCAAAAAATGTATTTTATGTCTTTACGACAACTCTTTATCGTTGTATCGTTTTATGAAAGCATATACTCTCTATTTTATTTAAATTGCTTTCTGCAGTTATTATATAGTGTCCATTTAATTTAGATAATGTTTGCAATTTGTTTTTAGCTCCATACTTACTTAATAAACAATAAAATAGAGATCGCACAAAATGAGGCATCAATCCTGCTTCAGAGTCGCTTCAAACATTAACGAGGCGTTAAGAGGGTTTACTCCGAAAGTTGGCAACGTCGCAAATAGCTGTCAAATATTTTGCTATTTTCATTAATTTGTGAATATTACTGAATGAAAACATGAATTATCGCTCTATGGTTGAATAAAACATTAAGTATGGATTGCAACAGTTATCAAAGGAACACGAAATTTTTAGTATTATGGAAGTAATATCTTTTAAAACTTTCCATCGCAGTTTCCATGCATTTTAATGTTATCTTATCATTTGAATGCCTAACCAACAAATATAAAACGAGACGCATCATTCAACCATAGAATGATACCTTCCTTTTTAATTCAGCAATATTGAGAAACTAAAAACAGCGACACATTTGACAGCTATATGCGACGTTGCCAACTTTCAGGATAAACCCTCTTAAGGCCGTTCCTATACCCAGCTTAGCCGTCACTGTCACTCGTGCAACGAGTGAAAGAGAAAGCGCTACGCACATGACGCCCGATTTAGTTAGTATTTAACGCGTTTTAATTTCTATAAAAATACCGTCTAAAAACATTGCATTTATAAAGCTGTCAATGTATGCGTATAATTTGGATATTTTTTTTTGTTATATTTTAGTTTGACACTGTTTGATATAATAAACTGGAGTAAAGTTGTATTAAAAGTCCGAGTTAGAGGTTACTTTGGAATTACATTGTATCGAGCGATGTTTCATGATACGTGTAGCGAAAGCTGTGAATGTAAGGATGATATAATCAAATATAACATAATGTTTTTCTTTCATATTTTTAACTTTTAACATTTCTTAGAAAATTATGATCTTACATAAGCAATTTGACGATGCTGGGTCAGTGAACGGCCTTAAGACAAAAGATAAAGCGAAGGCTCTACATGCTGAAGTTTTCGCAGTCTCTAAGCACCCACGTCGCGTTTCTGTAATGCAATATAACCGAGGTAAATATTTCAAAGTCTACTAGACAATAAGTCAGCAAGCGGAGAACGCACACTTTTTTAAAAGAGTAGTGACTAGTGACTGAGGCGGGATCTGTCGACGGCTGAGTCAATATTGGCCAGAAGGAGCATCCCGCGACTAATCTTATAGAAACTGTTTGCCTCCACGATTGAAGGTTCCACGCTGCGGGAACTTTCCGCATTTGAAATGGAATTTGCATATAGGCTACGGAGCAATATTTCCGCCACGGACCCCATTTGAATATTGCTGACAAAACGAAGAAATCGAATCCATCAGAATTGCTTCTTTGGAAACGCTGCTTCGTTCGGGTTTCTGCTTATGTAGAGTTATAGGTGGGCTTACCCGTGATATCGCAGACGCGTAATGAATTTAATGTTTCCAGTGAAATATTGGGGATCAGGGACTCGTTACAACGTTCTTAGGCAATTTTCTCTTGATAGTGTCTAAGAAGATACATAAAAAAATCTTATTAACATGTTAATCGGATTTTTAGGCAGCTTATTTGTGTTCAATTAAAACACTTTAATAACTTCTATGACATTGACGTTACAGTGAATAATGTAAAATATACTTGTAACATATTCTTTTTTAAATTTAAATTTTTTTCTTTGTCTATAGTCTTGATGATCTTGGTTCATATATAAAAGGAAATTCCGTAAGAAATTAAGTTCGCCTTTGTACCACACACAGTAACCACATTACTTGCAAAAATGGTACCTACTCTAACTGAAATCGTAGTAGTAGATTCACTTCATCACCCACCCCGTGGTAAACGGCAAGATTTAAAAAAACGTGAGAAATTTCGTCTGTAGAAACGAATAGTTAAACTAAGAAAATAGTTTAAAACCTTTAAACCAACCCAACGTTAAGAACTTAAACTTGTTTGTACCCAGCGAAACACTACGAGTGTGTTAAATATGGTCCATTATGAACCGTAACATTCGCCAAAGCACCAATTTGCATACATATGGTAGTTCTAAATTATTACACACGTACGTTAAACGAATCTTTGCGTGGTGGGTAATTTAATTGAACTTTTTGAATTTTAAATTAGGCCCGGCGTGAGGCTATGTAAATTTCCCCTATTTCACATTATTATCACACTATCTGGGTAACTTTTGGCGTAACTTTTATCCTCCTGCGATTCTCGAATAGGAGCGGGTGAATTTGTGGTTTGTTTAGATTGTGCTCAGCCCTGAGACCCTGAGTCAGTATTTATGTGGCTAACTCCAATTTTGTTTATGTTATTTGTTGATACTGATGTTTACTCCAGTTGGTTGGTTTTTGGGGTTGTTCGATGATTTAAATGGTTAATTTTGACCACGACCTATATCTAGTGTCTAAGGAGTGGTTATTCCTTTTTTCAGATACGCGAGCCGTATAATTTCGTGCACAGTCGTCAAGAAAAGTTAGATCAGACAAAGTTCTCCAAATTACGTAGCCGACTGTATTTCAATGAGGTGACTCGTTTGTACTTGTAAACATTGTAGACAGCAAGATGCTGAGTCTTAGTAGATATAAGTGTTTCTGCATTTACGTAATTACTTAACTAGTCATAAAAATGAACAAATGATAGCGCGAAGGTCTTTTACAGCTTTACAGCAGGTACAGCGATATCTATCTATGATAAACAGACCTTTTTCCATTATTATTTTTTCAAGAACTTTACTTAGCGTTGTTCCTACTAGTACCTACTGTTTGAAGAAAACTAGTTCAGTATTTAGATGATTATCAGCAATTTTGTGCTTTCATTATTTATATTTTCTACTCATTTATTTATGAATCGTAAAATATTAATCTTATTTTTCACGAGTGGCCACTTGGACTCATATAATTATGTGTAGCTCAAGTAACATTGTTGATATTTACGAAATTGACCCTAAACTTAACTCAGCAGTGGATTAAGGACTAAGATACTGGACATAAGTCTCCGCCGCCTCTAACCGCGAGTAAACTCGAAACATTTTTTGCAAGAAAGTAAACAAAACGAAACCCTTGTTGAAACTGTCATGACTTCCACCAACAATTATAAATGCCCCGAATGACGAGGCTTAAGGCCGACACCGCCTCGGGCCCCGAAATTAATGAACGTGTAGTAACAGAGATCGGGGAAAATGTTCATTACTTATTTCTCTCAAGTTTAATCCGATGGGTGAAGCGGAATGCCGCTCCGTCCGTTTGTTTCGATTAAATTTCACAAGCGAGCTCAAATTTACGCAGCGATAAAAGTTTCGACACGTCGAAGTTCGCCTGACACGATCTTTCACACGGACGGAGATTCGACACGATACCTACTTTCAAATCGTATTCCGAGACTTGAGAATATGTTCTGCAGACACTATAGACATATAAGACGTTTTTAATATGTCATTGAACTTCTTCTTAACAATTCAATGACGCGCTACTTTCGAAAGACTAGGTAGACTTAAATTACTCTCAGCTTAGTAAACTCAAAGCGCCATTCAAACGAAAACTTCGACTAAGTTATCACTAAACAACTAAAGTAAGGAACCGTCGCAGCAGCGGAGTATAAATTAACAGCTCGAGACAGGTATTTGACTGCCATGATATAACAAACTTAGTTATTGAAATTGTCAGCAGGTACACAGACGGGGCGCAAGTTGTCGCGCAGCTTTGATGTTTAAGTTCCACGGTTAGAGCGAAACTTCGCAACCCTTATAACTTGATACAGCGTACATACTATTGTACTTTAATGAACAGCCTGCGCGTTAATGTTGAGGCCCAGGTGTTTTGGGAAGACCTTTAATTAATCTCAGAACTCGTAGATGCGATTGTTCTAGATTGCAATGAAAATTCATGCTAATTTTGCCGCGGTCTGTACTTTTTGGGCTGCACGGCTGCTGCTCGTATGGACTCGGCGGCCTGGAACGTGCCCGAGCATTTAATTTGGCTACTAAGCCGGGCTTATATCGGCGGGCGGCCATTTTGTGCCCCGTTTGTTTGACTAGTTACTCCAGTGTCCAACTTGTCCAAGACAAACAGCGAACTGTAAGCGTCTCAAGTAAAGTTCTCCTGGTTAAAGGGCCCCCAAGAACGTTATCTTAATTAAGGCTGCGGCGTAGAAGTTTCGTGACGAATTTGTTAAAACTTGCAATTCGCTTGCAACATTTTGATTACAGGGGCGCTTTCGAAGTCAAACGACGGAACGAGCTGCGTGTTAACGAACTAAATTTTCAAAATCAACCTGAACGCCTAGCCTGACAGATAGGCATTCTAGGGTATGTGGAAAGCTGTGGCGCTTAATTGCTTACTCGTATTTTGCTAGGTTCAAGCTATGCATTTCATTTCGCAAAAGAATTAGTAATAATATTATTGTTACTTAATTTCCATCGGGGGTTAAGGCAGCGCCGGTGAAATTTCTGGCACAGAGGCATTCCAGTTCCACTGTTAGGCCTCAGGGTAAGCAACGCATTCGAGGTCTTATTGTTTCTAAATGGGGGATCAAGGGTTTCGGTGTCTATGGGCCATAGTGACAACTCACCGTCAGGTAGGCTGTGTGCTCGTTTGCCTATACCAATCATATAAAAAAATCGGAAACGTTCAAGAGTTAAAGTCACATTAAATCTTGCAAAATCATCTATCTCCACATGTACATCCTTCCTAAATACCCTGAAAAGAATAACGAGACAATGTCAGTTCAAGTTCAGACCTTTATTTCATCCGATCTCACAAATGGACATAGTTCGTGCCAAAAAATTAGATCTTGAAGTCCACAACGCTTTAAAAGAGGAAAGTCCTATCTTCGGCTGATTCTGCGTTCGACAGATTTTTTACATAAAAGCCGGAATACGGTGGAGATTCGGATGTCGGGAGTTCTTCCAACCTGTCCTGAAACAAACCGTATTAAACGTAATCGCTTCACCGGCCCCGTAATCCCACAGCCCGGCTGAATGACGAATGGACAGACGCCCCGATAATAGGATTTCCTCAGAACCGTATAAAGCGTAACAACGAGCCCGTGCCCGTCCGGTTTGCTTACTCTTTGCGTTACCGTACAGCGAGCATTACGTTCAAACCAAATTGAACGCTAGGTATTAGAGTTTCGTTTGAATAAAAACAGATTTTGACTGGCATAAACTGGGGATTATTGTGTACCTACTCAATTTTGCATTGTTTTCATACTTTACCACCAGCACAAAGTGCGAAATAACGACCCACCTAGAGTCAAACTCTAGCTCGTTTTCGCAGAATAATTCGGATTCGCTTAAGACTCTAACTAGGCCCATGAAACAATCGTGTTCATCAATACTTTCTACCTCAATGTTTGATACAAGTATTACTAAATTTGTTTTCTAAATATGTAGTGTAATATCATGTAATATTTAACTTATTATTCTTCTCAATGGGAGAAATATGAAACTCGCATACCATTTTGTTTAATCAACCGTGTCTGTATTTCCGTGATGGAACGTTACCGTAAATTTTAAAAGCCCACGATGAGATGTCGCCACTACCACTGTGGATGTCACCATGAATTCCCCGATATTCTGCTATATGGGGTATTATTTCTACCTCTGCTTTCACGAAGACGTGACGACAAACGACCGGCCGTCCACCGTCATATTTGTGGCCGAAGCCGCAAAGCAAAGAACAATTTATGATCACCATATATCGCCGCCGGTGGACACTATATACAGATTTATTATGATACATACGAGTGTGACGTGTACTAAGTTTTCTCGGTTAGATCGGGGTCAAGGGCTCTGACTTAAGGTACTTATTTACCTATATTTTATGTTATCATCATCATCATCATCATCATTTCAGCCGAAAGACGTCCACTGCTGGACATAGGCCTCCCCCAAGGCTCGCCACTCTGACCAGTTTTATGTTATGTCACAGAATATTTATTAGGTAGTTACTACTTATTGAGATAAGTAGAATGAGTTCTATTGTTGAATAAATTACTTTGATTCACCATATACCTATCATTCGCTAAGAGAATTACTTTAAGAGGGTTTATCCCGAAAGCGAGAGACCTCATCATGTTCTTATTGTCATGTATAAATGAAGTCTTTCATACATGATGTATATAATTATTTATTGACATTTTGAGACTGTCGACATCTATGAAATTTATATTTATTTGACAATGGAGGCCATCTCCATAGTGTTTTTTTTTCTGGACCCTTGGAGACTATACATCTCTAAGATCTTAGATTTAAGTTTAAGTTAGGGACTATACATCCCTTCAATGTAATTTTAGTACGTACTATATGTATAATTTATACATGTAATGTACATTTTGTAACTATGGAAATTTTGAAAAAAGGCATTCTGCTTGAGTTTGTTGCGGCGCTTCTTCTCAAGCAATGGGTCTAGGAAGCTCTGGTAAATTCTTCTGACGTGTAAAAGTGCCCCTATGTGGCCAATTTGCTGAATAAATGATTGAATTTGAATTCGAATTTTTTGGCAACGTCGCATAACAGCGAAACATTTGACAGCTAGTCAAATGTTTCGCTGTTTTTATTAATTTCTCAACATTGCTGAATTAAAAAGAAAGATATCGTTCTATGGTTGAATGACGCGTCACATTTTATCATTGTTGGTTAGGCATTCAAATGATAAGATTACATTATAATGCATGGAAAATGCGATGGAAAGTTCTCAAAAGATATTACTTCCATAATACTAAAAAATTGTGTTCTATGATAACTGTTGCAATCCATACTTAATGTTTTATTCAACCATAGAGCGATAATTCTTGTTTTCATTCAGTAATATTCAGAAATTAATGAAAACAGCAAAATACTTGACAGCTATTTGCGACGTTGCCAACTTTCGGAGTAAACCCTCTTAATACCATTATTAGAATTATTAGAACTGGCGCTGTGGGATGAACCAAACGTGGTGTTTGCGAATAAAAAATTATTTACGTTGATATATTCATATACCTACTCATATCATTGTGAATTATAAAAAATAAAAGTAATTAACGATAAAATAAATAAATTAAAAGTGATTTACGATGATATATTCATACTAGCTTTTGCCCGACTGCGCGACTTCACCCGCGTGGGATTCGGTTATCGCGTTCCCGCGGGAACTATGCGTTTTTCCCTATGTCCTTTCCCGGGACTCCAACTATCTCCATACCAAATTTCATCCAAATCTGTCCAGCGGTTGAAGCGTGAAGAGGTAACAGACGGACAGACAGAGTTACTTTCACATTTATAATATTAAGTATGGATATCTCATTCTGGATTTAGGTAGGTAAGGTAGGTACGCCGATATTTTTCAGCTGGACTGGACTAAATACATTATGTCCTTTTTGGATTTGCAACAAGCCGCTAATCTCGGGTTAGCGCTTAGCTCAGGAGCTCTATTCGAAACGTTACATAAGGAAAGGGAAATTCCCTATCCCTGCGCTCACGAGTCACGGCGTTCAAATTGAACTTTAAATCTAGCTCCTTAAAGTTCGGTTTCAACGCCGCCGTGACGCGGATAGGGAATTTCCTTTCTCTTCTCTTTAATTCGTGTTTGAGGTTAACCGCAGGTTAGCAGCACAGGTCCAAGAGATTCATTTTATTTTTGTTGGTATCGGTATCGCAAAATAATAGCTATAATGGCTTGCATCGTACCAGTTGTCAACTATAATAATGACAATCCTGTACTGACAAAGCTGTATTAATCTATTTACCCAATAAAGTCAATATAACATGTTTATATCAGGAAGCATAAACTAAGCTATAATCGCGATCAGACCTAGCTACAGGCATTTCCGTCGCTAGCCAGTTTCCGCAGGAAGGGGCGGGCGGGGGGGTGATTGCCATAACCTTATGGCGCGAGTGTAGAACTTGGACGTTATCGGAGCCTGGTTGCACTTCCACAGCGCTTGAAGGATCTTTTTGTGTACTGTATGCCGTGACCTTCATTGGTCTGAAAATCACGTTTTTAAATAGATTATTATTTAATTAAAATTGTCTCATGATTGATAGGCAAGTTGAAGCAGATGAATTCTACTACTACTACCCACAGGCTCCAGGCACAGGCCTCTTCCCATCACGAGAGGGTTTGGGAGTCCCCACGCGGGCCCAGTGCGTATTGGAGAGATGAATTCACGAGACTTAATTTAGTGTACGGTGATGATAACGGGGTGTTTTAAATAAAAGTGATGATCTTATTGTTGATGATGACTCTCAGACAGGACAGGTTACTAATACTATACACACGTATTACTCGTGAAAAAATTAATTTTACCTTGCTTTTTTTACCTATACGTCACTTCCGAAACGCAATTCTATTCTCGGTATGCCCCGTATCTGCTTACATGTAGATAAGGAGACATTTTCGTACACGCGTCTTCTGACGCTTTATTGTTGATTTTAAAGTTGTTTGTTTTGATGTAAAGGACAACAAACATATTTACACACTACAGATTAAATTCGGAAAATGAGGAACAGTTTGTGTCTTGTCGGTTTTCCAGAAGGAAAATATTGATTCACTACATCTGTAACTTAAGATGCATTGAAGTCAATCACACACTCACTTGTACATACTTACCATGCTCTTCAACTGTAGCTCTAGTAAAAGCGAGTTACATCGCATTCCTGCTAAAGCTTTGATGCAGTTTGCTTCGAATAGCGTGATGCCGTAAAACTCTATAATCCTAATACAATTAACCACGATGAGAATTCACTTACCCCATTTTATCGCTATGCGGTGAAACTAAATATGGTCTTCTATATTTTTCTTTACGGCGCAATTTAAACTCAAAGAAAATAAATACACTAAACATCACCAGAGAACTAAGTTCATGAATGAGTTCATGACACTGGTATCAATTTTATTGTCTTACATTTATTGAATCCTTCAGCACTTTAAACTGATCCAATTTTTTTGCATAGGTAGTAGAAATGTGAATTCTATTATTGGGGTGTTTTTCGGGCCTTTTAAACCTGTCACCTCGACCATACTGATATGTTGTGACAGCCCTTTGGTTCTTTTTTGATACAGTTCAGCAGAAAGGCCCGTTGAGTCTAGGAAATCCTAGATTATTTGGGTGTTGATAACTTGTATCTCCTTCGGGTGTAAAATGTGAGCACCTGGGTGTATATTTACTTAATTTACGATGAGGAGTCGACATTCGCAGAGGATAAGTGTCGATTCACGTCTCCTTAGCCTCCTGGCAGAATCAGCACATTGCGTCCTCCCTCATTCCCCTTTGAGCTAAGTGTTTTATATAGTTTGCAATGTCCAGTCAGCAATATGTATTTACCTACGAGTATATTAGAACACCACCTGACCTTACTGTATGAAAGTGGTTACAACTTAATAAGTGGTTCGGTGATTGTTTATATTTTTATGGGAATCTGGATTGGCAGTGTAGGCAGAACGCCAAGCTGCGTAGTTACGTAGTTGAGTGCTTATCATAAAGCCTAACAATATTCTTTTCAGAAAAATACGTTACAGTACCGCCTAAAGTTATTACTTGTGAAACGTTACCGCGTACATTTGTATTATTACCATTCATATCATTTTTATCACTACTAGAACTTAAGATATTGTCGTCAATAGAATTAATTATAATAATATCTGCCGATTAATTGAATTCTCGCAAGTAAATACGATAGCGTAACTGAAAATTAAAATACTTAATCTCCAGTGTGGTTGCGGTTTCACCAGTTGACATCGTTGAATTCGTTTTTGGTTAAACAGTAAACTAGTCGAATTCATGCATTCTGTTCATTCGTTTAAGTTTGGCCGAAAAAATATGTCTTCCCTTATTACAGAGAATCACGCACTAAATGGGGAGAATATATCGATCTACTATTTGAAATTAAATGCTTATTTCAATAAATAACCTTATTTTACTTAAATATGTCACTTCAGGGCCAACCAATCATAACAAACTTAGCCTTCATATTCAATAATACGCACTAAATCTTATAGCAAATATTAATTGGGAAGTCATTCACCGTGTATGCTGAAACTTTATTCAACAAACAATTTAAGACAAATACCGTGTTTAGCGATGACTCGTAAGTGGGAACGGTGGCTGTACTCAACAGTTATAGCAAAGTGTAATAAATCAGTAAATCTACAGTCGTTCGACGAAGCCATCTTGTTCTTAAGCCCGGTGGTACTAAGGTCACGAATTTTACGGACACGCCAAATACGTCGCAAGAATCCGCGGACTTCGACTCCGCTTCCGCTGAAAAATGGCTGTTCTGTCGAATCTTCACACGGCCGGATCGAATCTCCGTGTATTTAAGATTCGTGTATCCGAGTACGCGAATACACGTGCCGAACGGGCTCGTAACCCGTAGCTGTAATACACGAAACGCGATGCGACCGCGAGCCTAGTCCTAATCTCGTCCCTCTACCAAAGGGCGGCAATCGAGATCAAGGACGACCTACTGCGCTTATTTCATATACTGTGGTCACAGTTTGGTCTAGGGTTGGGATCGAGTTTGATATTACAGTGAATCACACCAATCAACATGCAATTAGTTATCAGTTTTACATATAGTTTATAGGTACATCTCACTCGATGATAGTACGTTACGTGGCATCAGTCATATCGTTTCATGACTCACTCACTGTAATAGTTTCCTGTGATACGTGATTAGCTATCTTTTACTTGTACAGTTTGTTCATAATCTAATACATACTTATGACGCACAAGTTTCTTGCCCCGGCTTTGAACGTTTGAATGGAAAAAATGTTCATAGGTATTTTCTTCATGACTTTCTACGTAGACATACCCACCCTTTACTAAGTTTGAACCTATATTATATAACTTACTAGCTGTTTCCCGCGACTTCGTACGCGCGTAAACATTGAAATGTAATAATCCCATTTTTTCCCGTTCCCGTGGGAATTTCGGGAAATCCTCTCTTAGTGCTAGTCCTCTTAGTCCCCTACACTCCCCAAGGAACCTACATGCCAAATTTCAGCTATCTACAACCGGTGGTTTGGCCTGTGTGTTGGTACATCAGTCAATCACTTTTGCCTTTTATATAACAGATTCACTCTTTAAACCCACAACATCCGTTACAAAAGTATATAATATAATATGCTCGTAAGTATTTGCCAAAGTTTGCCAGCGAGTGCAATCAAGAACGGTTCGATCTCTGCAAATTTCAACTTTTCTGCCTGCGTCTCCAACTTCGGACCCATGAAGAGCCTTTTTCCCCTTTTCAAAACTTTGATGAAATTTTGAAACTTTCAACAAAATTGATTTTCAAAAGATTGAGAGAACGTTATTATTTCTATGTAGTATTTTAAATGATGGTTCTTTATTTCTTATTTTGTATACATAGGTATGCTATACCTATAGTACCTAGGTATTATTCCTTTTAACAGAAGTACCTGGGAGACCGAGCTTAGCTCGGGTGAAAATAGCTAAAACCGAGTTTTTTCACATATGCGAGACCTAGCTAGATCGATTTGTCGCGCCCTAAAACCCCTATCTATCTATATATATATATATATATAACAAGAATCTATATATACATATAAAACAAGAAACTGACTGACTGACTTACTGACTGACTGATCGATCGATGCAGAGCCAAATCTACTGGCCGTAGAGAGCTGAAATTTGGCACGCAGATTCCTTAGGGAACGTAGGGGAGCACTAAGAGAGGATTTCCCGAAATCCTACTTTTGTTTATTTTTTTGAAAATTAATTTTACTTTAAAGGAACACATAAATACCAGAAAGAATATCCACAACATGCTTCGTCAAAAACGAAACACCGTAGGTAATCCACAACATGCTTCGTCAAATAACAATCTCAAACACAACTCAAGAATCCGTAGCATAATTCGTCAAAAACACGAGTAGAAATAAATAAATAAATAACATAACACACGTCATACCTAACCATCTAAACCTCTGTTCTGGACCGCACCCCGAAATTCCCACGGGAACGGGGAAAAATGGAATTTTTACATTTTAATATCTCTGCGCATACGAAGTTGCGAGAAAAAGCTAGTTATGTATATTCGAAATCGTTAGAGCCGTTGCTGAGACCGCTTGTATAAATAAATGAGAATAGAAAAATAGAGAGAAATATACAAGATTAGCGGGTTTAAAGAATAAGATGTTACTTATGTTGTGTTTAAAAATTTAGTAAATCAAAATTATTCTATCAAAAATTCAAGTGTGTGTTCAAGTGTTCACTCTAAAAAAATGTAGTTCGTCACGATACCTACTTGAAATTATTATCTAAAGTTCTTTTTACAATTAATACAATTTATCACGAATGATATCGTTAACATGCACTTACTGTTCGATAATTTTTTGAACCTGTTAAAATTTACGAGATTACAAATTGATTTTACATTTTTTTTTCTCGAGATCACGCTAGGAGATCTCCAACGGTGTTATTGCAAATTAAATTCTAAACTGGATTCTTACACCTGTATAAAAAAACCTGAGTGAACAACGGAACAATGAAAATGATATTTATTTAAGAAAACACAATGCAAAGCAAAGGGCCCTCTGAAGCACAATTGAGTGCGATCCTTCGCACTGTTCAGGCGATGAACGACCCCGATTTACAATCACACCAGATTTAATACACTCTACACTGCTGGCAGGCGCGGCGCACTCTTTGATTTCTTCGCGCTCGATACAAGTACCCGCCGGCTTCGCACCGTGGCGTGATGATTAGTGGTTGCCGCGCACTGCTAGCGAATGCACGCGCGCGCGTTTTCTCTTAATGTACGTCGCGACGCAAGAGTCAAATTTGCTATGAAATTTGAATTATGTAAAAAAAAAATCGTATTGCAGAGGGTTGTTGTTAAAGGGCGCCCTGGAGGAATCGAAAGCGAAATAAAACTCCGTGCAGTGCTCTAGTATCGCTTATTTGCTCTGCCAATGACAACCTTATTACAATATTCATGGTCGTAACCTTTGATAGCGCGATGTAGGACGGTATAGCGATGTCGATGCCAATATAGCGATGACAATATATGTATATTGTTGTATTAACAACAACAGTAAAATGATTTGGTAAAAAGTAATTATTTGGTAAAGAGTAAAATGATGAAATTTGGTATGGAGGTAGTTCAAGACAACCCAATTTTTTTTTTATTAAGAATAATAACAATATTTATGCACAGTATAGTATCATTGGGTCCAGGTACTCGGGACGGAGTCGCGGACAACGGCTAGTAGTAGGTATATTATGATAATGCAGTTGTGTGACTGTGTGTCTTAATTTTGAATTTAGCAGATTCATAAATTGACCGATAAAGTATGTGATAACTTAATAGTAAATTACGTTGTAGCATCTGTGTAAACGAGTGTTTTTAGTAATAAAAGAATAACTAACTTAACTTAAATATATATTTTGTTAATAACACTATTCTACCTAACCTATGTACTAATACTAGACGCATCATGTAATATGTTCTCGAGTGGGCCAGCCCTAGCGCTAGGGCGTGGCCTCCGAAAGAGCGCGCTGCATGTGATAGAACGAGATGGCCAATTTGGGAGCGTACAGCGCAACAAAACCGGTTTTTTGTTAGCAGTCGTCCTTCTGTACGTTAGTACTATAACTTATTCTGTGCTGCTGGCAACATCTGATACCGAGGTGTAATAGAGAGATTTACAAAGTGTCCTTTCCAATTTAGCTTACAAACAAGTTTTTAAACACGATAAAGGCGTAACGTGTAGCTATTACGATGGAGATAAAAGCAATGGAAAATATACTCGTAGATCGAAAATATTGGGTTGTTTACTTTTATAGCAGACGCAAAGAAGCTACACAAAACCGTTCAAAAATAAGAATTTTTAGGTATCTGATAACATTTTAAAAATGCTTACAGAATCTGTCTGCAATAACAAGGGCACACGTAAAATGTGTCGAAAGTCCCGTAGATTTTCATTCACTGACGATCACTATTATTAAGTTAGGCGATAATAAAAATAAAAACTGTCTTATTTGAGACTCAAACGTGCACCTCCAATGGCTATTATATCCTGAGGTTAAAGAATTGTGGATACCAATTGTGGATTCATGCCATCAATTAACTCGTAGGTACCTACTGCAAGTAATATTTTCTATTTACACAATTTAGTACGTATCTACCCAATCGGAAAGGTCAATTTCTCCAGATGTGTTCCAGAAAATCGAACAGCAACGTGTAGCTTTAGCTCTACTCTCAAAGTAATAGGTGGTCATTCGTAGCAGGAGTGTGTTTTAGCGTCTTCAGCGAACTGGAAACTATAACTTCGCTAGTTGCCTGAAACGAGCATTTATTCGTTCGACAGCTAAGTTTAAACGAGTTTTAATTATTGTTTCTTTAGTTTAAAAGAATCGATTTCGCATCGTCGTTTCAGCTGAAAGACGTCCACTCCTGGACATGCCTCTCTAAGGCTCGCCACTCAGACCGTTCCAGTGTGTGCTACTAAACCTCCGGACCAATTTAGATGAGCTATGGAGGTAGTTATAATACTGGTCTCGTATTTAGGCCACTTTTATCCCGGAAAAACACATAATTTACAAAATATGCTATATTGTACACCTTTATGTAGTAAAACAAAGCACTCTGGTTAAGATCTAGTACTATGTAGACGGTAATGGCATTCAAAGGAAACCTTTAAAAGAGGACTGTTTTATATCGAAGGTTTCAAGATTCAGTTTCCTTTAAATATCGGTTTGAAATCGATGCTCGACGGCAAGATTGCCAAGAAGCAGCATTCCCGCGCTCCCACAATCAGTCTTGTTCTTGTTTTCAATTTCATGTAAAGCGCTTCTATAAATTTTAAAATCGCTGGCCAGACAGGAAGTCAGATCGAAATCGTGGCGGTCGGAGGAAATTGCTCATTCTCACGCGAACGCCGCCGCCTCGCTCTGGGGATTCAGCTTAATGGAAAAAGTTAAAAAATACACGAAACTTTTATCACAACACTTACTACTCATTGTTAGGTAGTGCCGAGTATATGCGGTTCGACTGGGAGCAGTGTCTTAGCTAATAAGGGGCAAAGCGGCAGTACCCCTAGAGCTCTGTGGCCCTGTTTATTTTTTTAAGTAAAATAAGGCGATCGAGTTCTGAAATTCCCCCCAGTTTCTTTTGCCCCAGTGGCCTTAGATAACCAACTACGCAGTTACTGAATACGAGGTCGCCATGGAGGGTAATGTAGAAGCTGAGTTTTGTTTTCCTTACATTGTAATACATGCTGTTTGACATCGGAACACCAAATATGTAATAGCTTACAAGTTACAAGCTAACGGTGTTTGTACAAGTCTGTAAGAAGAATGCCGTGTTGTGCTGCTCGCGTCGAACATAATAGACTGCGTATGCAGTAAGTTTGTACTTATTTCTTATTTAAACAAAAAAACACGTAGGTAGGTAAAGTACGTAAGTCCCTTCCTTAGTACTAAATAGATGAACCTTTCAATTAATAATCAACAAGCGTGACGTGACACGTTTCCACAATAGCTGAACAATTTACCGCCCTGTACCACCCTGGCTTAAATAAAAAGCTATTTTTGTAATGATCCGCAAAAAACGCCTTTACCTCATTAATTTTTCACTTTTTTCACGGTTTCCACTTTGTAACGACGACGGGAACTTTGTGCGTGGAAAAGCGTCACTTTTATGAATAATTTCGTCCAGGTCGAGCGTATTTAATGAAACGCTATTAAAAGTATAAAAACAGATTTTAAAACGCTGTCATTTCATGCTCTAATATGCGTACGTACTACGCAAAAAAAAATCAGTCCCTGGCTGCAAATAAAACGATGTAGTTTGGTTGTTGTTAGAGAAAGTATCGAAGCTCATGTTTTATTTTGTAAATACTGCAATATCGCACCCGAAAATATTTCTAAATAGATTTATAAGTATTTAAATGACGCGATTTTACTGTCAATACTCTCTCGGAGTGACTCAGATGTACACCTGAACTATTTGGTAAAAACATCCTTTATTTATTATAAAACAATAAATCAAATCGTGTGACCATCACGAGATCTAAAGTAAGTTTTATGACTTAGAATATGGGTTTTCAGCTATATAAACAATTGTGTTTATATTTGTTTTTTTTTTTATATTGATTACTGACAAATAATTTGGTTTAGGTAATAATGGAATGTAAGTAAAAAGTGCAATCAGAATAAATAAATAAACTAGAAACCCCAATACATAATTCGGGGAGTTCTGCTATCGCTATCCACCAACATTATCGTCGATAATTCGAGATAAGGACTGATCAGTACTTGTGCAAGTTTTTAAAACGTGAGCTGGATCAATAACACAATCAGTGGTGATACAGTGACTGAGGTGGACAGAGTTTTGCTGGTCTAGATAAAAAAATATTACAACAAAATGTGGTAAGTAAGGTGTGTGTTGTGTTCCGGTAGGGGGTTAAAGCAGCCGGTGAAATTTCCGGCACAAAGGCATTCCGTCTTAAGCCTCAGGGTAGGCAACGCATTCGTGATCTTATGGTTTCTTTATGGGGGATCAAAGGATTTCGGTTTCCATGGGCAGCAGTAACCACTTACCACCAGGTGGGCTGTGCGCTCGTTTGCCTATAGCATCGACATAAAAAAAAGGATTTATAATTGTTATTGATAGGAACTCACCGTCTCCTCTACTTTTACTCTTCTTAAGATGAGGCAGTTAGTAGCAGAACTAAGCTGAGCAGTCGAATTGCTCATAATGATTATGATCCAGACAACTAGCTCATTTTTGAGCAATTTAACTGTAAACTGACAAATACGTAGAAATGATAAACTTTATTAACAAATGTCCAGGAAATTGAATTAATTTTAGTGTTTTAATTTTTTTTTAATAATTATTTTTCATATATAGGTACCTAGCTATTTACGAAAAAAAGAACACAGAATGCATTCAATTACTTCTCTAGGTAAATATCGTCACTCGAGTCACTTACGATGTATGTATCGGTTTAGTCCTTGAATTAAATATTTAAAGTAGTTCAAATTCAAGGCGGCAATAGCGTATTGTATACCAAGAAGTAGGAAATGAACAAAAGTTTACAACCAACAGATAAGGTACTTTGTATAAAATACATATCGTTTTATCAGTCACATTAGTATTTACTAACCTATTCCGTGTAAACCGATAAAGATCTTGGATTATTTAATGATAGAAGCATTGAGTCATAGAAATTTATTTATGCTAATTCAAGTAATATGTAATTATTTAATAACATTGAGGTACTTTGAATCCTTTACTCATTTCACTTCTAAGATAAGGCATATACTATACACATAAGTCGTTATTCCTGGAATAAATTCATATTTTTTATAACATACTTCGAAAATAATAATAAAAAAAAACATTACTATCACACTGTAGATTAATTGAATCGCCTTTAAGTATGTAAAATGTTTCTTACCACACGTGACACTTAAAGCAAGTATTTTTTAAACCTCTACGTATAACAACATTTTCATTCTATTTTCAGTTGCGTGTGTAACTTGTTGTGCAAAATAATCAGTTTCGCAATATCAGTTCTGACGTTAGTCGCCCTGATTCTTCTCATCCTGTGGCTGGTCGGCGTACTATTCCAAAATGATGACAACGGTAAGTACCAATCATCATCATTTCAGCCGAAAGACGTCCACTGCTGGGCATAGGCCTCCCCCAAGGCTCGCCACTCCGACCGGTCCTGTGCTACTTGCTTCCACCGGTTTCCCGCGACCTTCGCGAGGTCGTCGCTCCATCTTGTTGGAGGCCTACCGACAGCTCGTCTCCCGGTTCGCGGGCGCCACTCGAGAACTTTCCGGCCCCATCGGCCATCAGTCCTGCGAGCAATGTGCCCCGCCCACTGCCACTTAAGGTTCGCAATAAAGTACCAAATACCATCAAAGTATTATATAAAGCCTAGGTTGCATCAAATAAGTTGACGGGCATATCAACGTCAAATACGGCGCCGAGCTGACACTCCATACAGAAAAGTAATTTTCTCCATTTACTGAAAATCTCGAAAGCCATGTTGACTTAACCGAATTCGTCATGGTAAACTCTTTTGATGTATAACCATAGAAAAAATAAGGTAAAAAAATAAGGAAGGTAATGTAAGGAGATCGACAGTCTAATAAAATTACCCTGTCTCTGATGCAACCCAGGTTAAGTAGGCGCCTATAAAGACTTGGACATAGGTCTCTCGCATTGTATCCCTATGTGCCAGAGGAATAATGTATCCTCTGTAAAATACTTTTTCTCAAACATGCTCGGAAATGTTCGTGTTACTTTCAAAAAAAGAAGACGCGAGGCTGTCCATTGCCGGCCTTGGCCAGCAAAAACATTATTGTCGTGTGTGTGTTTTTTTTAATTCGCTTGCTATTTGAGACACTGACAAATCCATGAAGGTAATAAGTACAACTTCCATGGCCAAATCATCCACGATCATGGAAGTAGTAAATACTGATGTCGTGTAAGTGCGCCTAAATTTATTTCGCCTCTATGCCTTGTAAACAGCCAACTACTAGTTGAGTAATATTTACTTATAAGTAGGTTTCGATATATTTATGTTAGGCGCACTTACCCCATTCTGGCGCACTTGCCTCGAAACTGACAAATCCATGGAGGTAATAAGTACAACTTCCATGGCCAAATCATCCACGATCATGGAAGTAGTAAATACTGATGTGGGGTAAGTGCGCCTAAATTTATTTCGCCCCTATGCCTTGTAAACAGCCAACAATATCGAAACCTATAAATATTACTCAACTAGTAGTTGCGCCAGGATGGGGTAAGTGCGCCTAACGTAAATATATCGAAACCTATAAATATTACTCAACTAGTATTTACGTTAGGCGCACTTACCCCATCCTGGCGCACTTGCCCCGACTGACTTACGTATTTCCTCGCTGTTTGAGAAAAGCATTATATATACCTCGGCCGCAATTGCGATTGCCGGACTCGTACTAATAGAAGGCTGAGCGAAGCGAACTTCTAACTGACTCGTCCGGCAATGCGCTACTTGGCGGCCTCTGCAATAATGTACTATTATCCTCCGATCTCTACTGATTGTTGCTACGATTTCCATTACCGCCGAATGTATGACACTTAGGGCCTCCGCCCAGGGCGACTTTTTTTAGCGATGCTGCCTCGCTATTCATATCGCTGTCCTTTTCTCTTTTTAACACGCTTTTATTAGGACGACCTGTATGTAACTATATAATGGAATCTTGCAAGTTAAATTTGACCCACTTTCCGATTTCCGATTGAGCTGAAATTTTGCACGAATATGTAAATCGCGTGACAATGCAATATTATGATAACGTGGAGCTGATCTGATGATGGAGCTGGAAGGTGGCCATAGGAACTCCGTAATAAAACTACACAAACCCATCGAATTTGGGCTCGTTTGATTCGTCTTGAAGGGTAGATTAAGGATTTACAAAGAAAAGTAAGTAAAGCAACAAAAACGTGTACCAAAAATTTAATTTTTGAAAAAACTTATTAATGTAAAAAACGATATGAGTAGCTCGGCAGCATCGCTACAAAAAGTCGCCGTGGGCTAGGGCCCTTACTGATAGGGTAAATTGCAATATGCATCATAATTTAACTTATGGATAGGTCCCTGTACGATACTAGTGCTCTGACCAACGTCCAAGCAGCCCATAGCAAATTGAGATAGCTCTTAGCATATAACTATTAATCGATAGGAGATGCATCAATACCTGTTCGTACTCGTAATTTATGAGTAGGTAGGTACCTATTTATGATATTAGACGAAGTGTAGCTTGAGTAGTGTAGCACTAGCATTATTAACGTATGAGATGCAGGGGCTATATTCGAAGTCTTATATAGGGACCTCCCTGTTCCCTATAGGATCGCTCACGCGTCAAGTTGAACTTTAAATCTAGTGGCTTAAAAATCACGTGACGCTCACGGTGAGCGATCCTATAGGGAACAGGGAGATCCCTATTTTAATACTTCGAATATAGGCCCAGGTTTCTAAGTTGACTGGAAGTGGAACACAGTCTCTAATGTCACCAATGTACCTATTATGGTACCTACTTATACACATTGTTTCAAATATTATACCTTTTTTCCCGTGCTAGAAAATTATACAACTAAGTTACTTATAGGGCTTCAAAATTGACTTTGTGAGTGAAGTTTGATAAACATACGTAATCGCATAATACTATCATAACTTTTAAATGCAATGTTTATTGGTTATTCGTTTGTATCTAAATGGCATTAAGATAAAATTTAATCAATAATTGGGTATTTACAGTCACGTGCAAAAATATATCTCTAGGTATGTGAGCATAAATATGAGACACAATTTATGACACCGTTTATGAATATAGTCGTGCCACTTTATAATCGACTCTAGCGCAATAGTATTATAATATAATAAGCAGTGATCGGATATTTGGATTCTCCCTCGCGGGATATCAAGTAGAAAAGTTAATATAGATACGACAGTTTCCCGCGAAGCCGAACAAATCGTTGAAAAATAAAAAATCGGCCAAGAAGCTAGTTAAACTCGCGTGGAGAGGGTTCCGACCCTTGATTATTTTCAATGACGTCATTTTCAAACCGTTTCACAAGATAAGCTCTTTTATATGACAGATTTCAAATATCATGGACTTCTTCATAATTTTTCTGTAATTTATAGGACAATAACTATCCTCCGTATTTTTTCCAAAATTTTAGGTCCAATAGTTTCGGAGATAAGGGGGGGGAACGGTAATTTTTCGGCTATTTTCTTAAATAACTCGAAAAGTATTGACCAAAAAGGAAATTAGTAAATATATATTTGAGATCCTCATAAGAAGTACTTTCATTTGATATGTCACACGATAGGGGATATGACCCAAAATAGGGTCTATGTTTTAAATTAATTTATTTTCGTTACACGTCCGTCTTTTGGTCACAAACTTACATATACGTACCAAATTTCAACTTAATCTGTCCAGTAGTTTCGGAGAAAATCGACTGTGACAGACAGACGGACAGACACACGAGTGATCCTATAAGGATTCCGTTTTTACCTCTTGAGGTTCGGAACCCTAAAAACAATTTAAATTGTCTGTTTTTTACTCTTACATGGCAACCAGTTGAGACAAAAACTTCTATTCTTTTCCTAATCTCTACACATTATTTTAAGCAAAAAATATTAAAACCTCTACAAAGTATTAGCTCATATATCTGTCATGATGGAAAAAATACTTTAAAATCTTGACATTGACATTGTAGTAACCATAAATTAGCTGATAGACACGCGTACTTACTCGCCGAACTTTTATCCAAACGGTACAAAATGTGCCGCTTTGGTGGCACGTGGCGTGTCTATCAGCTATTTAGTTGTTTTAAAGTGTAATAAAATAAACACATTGTGTTTGTTTGCCTTTTCTAACAACATAAAGCCCGGATTATATCCGGGCATATCCATACTAACATAATGTTTGAGGTCGTTCACCCCGTGTCTAATCCAAATATCCGATCATTGATAATAAGCTTTATAGCGACTAGTTAATAGCGTTCCCGCGGAAACTATGCGTTTTTTTTCGGGATAAAAACCGGCCAAGTAAGTGTCGGTCCACGCGCAAAGTATAGGGTTCCGAGGTTGACGATATCCACAGTACCTTTCTAAGACTTATTAGCATCTATCTAGCCTGTGGTATGACGTGCCCGCCCGACGCCCCTGCCGCTCGAGAGAAATCATTGGTTTTTTAATCATTTCATATGTTGATCGACTATGACTCGTAGGTTAGTACAGCCTACTTAGCTGTGATAGTTTTCCTTTCAACTGCGTTATATATTCCATAACCGTGATTTTTTTCAGCCATCCAAATACCACAATTTAGCTGGCGGGGGGGGGGGGGGGGGGGCACGTGCCTCTAACAAAAAATAGCACTTTAAAGCTTAATATTTCACAAACGCATCACTTAATCAAAAAATGGTTTGAACAAACCCACAATCTTTTTGGGGTATGCAAGAAAAAAAAATAGGGGAGGTACCCTATAAAAAAAATATTTCAAAATTTTATTGTACCACTTTGTCAGCGTAACTAATATGTATATTCATGCCAAATTACAGCTTTCTAGAACTAAGCATCTCCGAGCAATAGTGCGGACAGACGGACGGATGGACGGACATGGCGAAACTATAAGGGTTCCTTGTAGACTTCGGAACCCTGAAAAGTAGCCTGTAAACATACAGACCAACAGACTAGTGTTATAAACTCACCAAATTGTGTTGCAATCAGACCAGTAGTTATCGAGTTAAATACAGATTTTTTCCTAAAAATCGTTTTTTTGTGTTCAGTATCGTTTATCCCCTCGGATTGACAGTTTCTTTTAATTTTCAAGTTACAGACGCGACTTATTCTACAGACTTGTTATAATGAAAACGGGTCACTTTGTATGGAAAATCTTATACAAAGTGACCCGTTTTGATTGCTGTTGAGTGTAGATTATTATATGCATACTTTTGATTGTGCTTCCCCTCACCTGATAGAGAAATAGGTAGAAACTACGAGTATCCCTTAATTTTGCAACTAAGCAGCAAATACTAACAAAGTAACGAGCAATGTTTCCAGAAATTAGTTGTGGCTGCAGCGAAGTTATAATGATTGTAGGAGCTTAGTTTCCGCTATATCAGGCAGTTCATAATTGCAGAGTGGAAGGAAAATTATAGCAGAAGCCGATGAAAATGTTGTTACTTTAGAACAATATTAGCGTAGATCATCTGAGTCCTTGAATATTTTCCATATTCAAGTACTTTCTTTGGTAGCTACCTATGTGTGCTATACTCGCTGTCATAAACTTAAACTACTTAGTTAAGTATCTGTTCGTTTCGTATGTCTGTTGGGTAAACATTAAATAATTATTTACAATGACCTCCTTTCTTCCACAGGCACTCCCAACGCCCGCAGCAACTACCTCCAAAGCGCTGGCGAATACAAATATGCGGCAGTAGGAGCGTCGTTAACATAGTCATCGAAACTAAACAACTAGCTTAATCTAATCAGACCACCAGTTTCACTCTTATCAAGATAATCACCAAAAAACAAACTCACGAAAAAAAACACGTGATTTCAAAGACTATAAGACTGGCATTGTCCACAGCATTTGCATTGTCTGAAAAGATTACATCTCGCTCTCTGGCAACAGTGAAACAAGTGCTTTAAATTCCAATCTCTTCCCCTGTCTTACCCTAGAAGCCAGTCGCGATTTTATTTAAATATAAACCCGCCAACTGACTTATCGCTATACAGATTGAAACTTCTGACGGAATAAGTATAAACTTTTATACACTACGCTTGCCTAGGGCATACAAGTGACAATATTCCACAGATGCGACTATCTTTATCTTCAAAGGAATCAAAGGGTTATATACAAAGACTGTAGATTTAAATTAAGATTCTGAATTCAGATCAAACTCTTAGTAAAATAGCATTTCTCAGACAGCCAAATGAAAATATGCAACGTTGCTTTTTTTTTACTTGTAAATAAGTTATAATATTAGTTTTATATTTATTAAATTTATTTTCATACTTATGGGTTTCATTTCGTCAACATATTAGAGTAAATGAAAATCACTACCCACGTTCTTAAATTACAGGTCACAAAATATCCATCAAATAAATTAACAGTGATTGATATTGAATAAGCATGTTTGAGCGCTAATCTGATTGTACTCGTACCATGACCACCAAAATTAGGTTTTGGGTGGAAATCGACCAGTCAATCTCAGAGTGAACAGCTAACAACATGTTCTACTATAGAGACTTTAACTTCAGAAGTTCCAAAAACACTCATAAAATATTTAGCCCCGAGGTTCAAAGTAAAATATTTACAGTTATTTTAGAAAATAATAACACCAAAACTAAGCCAGATAAGTATTCTATTATAAATGCTGCTAAGCCACTTGCTTATTTCACATCAATATTTGGCACACAAATAGTAACTTATAAAAGTAATGAAGTTTATAAAGTGAGGCTACACAGCAAGATCTACACTTTACTTGTTATAGTGGTATTCAGTTTGATCCATATCTTTGTTACCCCTAAAAGTTTCAAAGATACAAAAGCTGATGTGCCCTTAAACATACTGACCCGATGGTTTGGGTACCTCACTACCATGGAAGTGATTTATATCATTTTTATTTCCACTATCGGAAACAGTGAACACTATGTGAGATTAATGAAGAAATTCGACGATTTCGATCAGCATTTTATGACATCGAAGAAGTTCTTCATCAAGGAAAGAATTTTCGCAATAACGTTAATATGTGATTCTGTTTTAATAATATCTGGCTTATTTGGAGTGCATAATATCCACATACACAATATCGGCGCATATTTCACATTGTACATGTTCATTCTACAATGGACTGTGGTAGTGTTCTTTCTTGCAAATATACATTTAAGACTGTTGATATTGAATGACTTGATTCTGAGCAGGCTTTCAAAGTCTTTGCCTAACTGCAAGTACAAAAGTTTAATTTTCGAAGATTCATTCGGGAACAAACTGATCAAAGTAAGTTCGTGCTTTTGTTTTCAGTTTGCGTAATTCTATAGCCACAAGTTCGGTCACTTATGCCCTTATTACTTTAGCATTATGCAATAACCTTAAATTTTACTGACAAGATTTATATTTCTTCAAAACAGTTGAAAATCGTGGTGTATAAATTAATATTTCAGAAAATATTATCAGACTCACAAATCCTCGGGCGCAAACTTCGCAGTCACTGCAACTGGTTCGAACTTATGCAAATGTATGATAAAATAGCAGACTGTGTGTATCTGTTTAACAAAATTTATGCTGGACAGGTAAGGCTTGGAGTATATAATTATAATATATATGAAAAACCGTATACTTTTTACTTAAATGACATTTTGACTTTCAGGTTTTCCTCGTGTTTCAATCTAGCCTTTTTTGCACGGTGCTCATCATATGCAGATACTTGTCACCATCGCTTAAGGTGGGTAAACCTGGGTAAACCGTTTCAGGTGTCGACACAACTTAGAAGGCGCATGCATTAAGCAATAATAGTCTCTGCATCAACGGCTTAAGTTCTTCGCCGCACGCCTTCTAAGTTGTGTCCTGCTATAACATCAAGGGCGGATCCAGGGGGGGGTCATGGGGGTCATGATCCCCCCTTGGCGGGACTAGGTCTACTGCTATTGTGTACTTTTAACCCCAGACGCGAAAAGGGGGGGGGGGCTTGTATGACGTGACCCCCCCTGAGTCGAAAGCTGGATCCGCCCTTGTATAACATGTTCGTAAAGGTCGCAGAAATTCGGTGGAAGCAAGTAGAGACCGACAAGACCGACGATCTGAGTTGCGAGCCTTGGTGGAGGCCTTGTCCAGCAGTGGACGTCTTTCACCTGACATAATGATGATGATGGCAATAATGAATTCTCAAAAATAATAAAATGTATCAATCCCTCTCCTCCGGCCTCTCTCGTAGAGAGAGGCCTGTGCCCAGCAGTGGAGTGTAAATAGGCTGATGATAGTGGTGAGTATCAGCAATTTAGTCCTATGAACAGTTCCAGTATTTTGTATGGAATCAAATTTTGTTTCATGAATCTGTGAGCGTATTTACACGACTGCGAATCGAGTGATTTAATGGTAGTAATTATGACTTATAATATTCTTGAATCATAATAGTGAACACAACAAGCGGCAAAGAAACAAACTATAGAATGACTGAATGTCGGTGCCCAAAAATAGATATGTTAAACAGATTACTACTCTTCTTATCATTGAAATTGGACCTACGTGTTTTCCTTCTTTTACATCACCCTTGGCCGTAAAGTGGGATTTTCTGCCCGCTACGCGGAGAGAAAATCTCACTTCTTGGCCAAGGCAAGACGTAAAACTTTTGACAAACCACGGGCGGTAATTCGTAAAGCCCCAGATCGCATATTCCTGCGATCTGGGACATTTTACGAAATCACCACCCTAGGTCTGTAATGTACTATTTTCATTTTATTCCAGCTCTCCTACTTCCTTGCAAGCGACTTGTATGCTTACTTATGTATTAACATCCGCCCCATCTATTTGACGACAATGTGTGAAGTGATATCTGACCAAAAGAACAAAACGCTTTTAATGCTGATGAAGATTTTAGTACATAGCGAATTTGGTAAGAAGTCTAATTTTCAAAACAAAAAACAAAGTGCTAGTTACACCTATTATAACTCAAGAACGGCTGAACCGATTTCGATGATCTTTCGGTATTTAGCTATCCGGACGGACCTTGCATTGGATCACAAATAATAGTCAAATACCAAATGTTGCGAGAATCCATACTAATATTATAAATTATCTGTCTGTCTGCCTGTTTGGCTACCAACAGGGATAACAACCTCTTCACGCTTAAACCGCTGGAACGATTTAGATGAAATTTGGTCTGGAGATAATCGGGAGTCCGGGGGAAGGACATAACTTAAGGCTACTTTTTATACTAGAAAAAACCGGCCATGTGCGTGTCGGGCCATGCGCAAAGTATAGGGTTCCGAAGTTGAGGATGCCCACAGTACCTTTCTAAGACTTATTAGCATCTAGCTAGCCTGTGGTATGACGTGCCCACCCGACGCCCCTGCCGGTCGAGAAAAATCATTGGTTTTTTAATCATTTCATAAGTTGGTCGACTATGACTCGTAAGTTTGTACAGGCTACTTAGCTGTGATAGTTTTCCTTTCAACTACGTTATATATGCCACAACTGTGATTTTTTTCAGCCATCCAAATACCACCATTTAGCTGGCAGGGGGGGGGGGGACACGTGACTCTAACGAAAAATAGCACTTTAAAGCTTAATATTTCACAAACGCATCACTTAATCAAAAAATGGTCTTAACAAACCCACAATATTTTTTTAAGGCCTATTCAACGAAGAAAAAATTACATCCCCACTTTACGAGTAGGGGAGGTACCCTATAAAAAAAATATTTCAACATTTTATTGTACCACTTTGTCAGCATAACTAATATGTATATTCATGACAAATTACAGCTTTCTAGAACTAAGCATCTCCGAGCAATAGTGCGGACAGACGGACGGACGGACGGACATGGCGAAACTATAAGGGTTCCTTGTGGACTTCGGAACCCTAAAAAGCATAGTTCCCGCGGGAACGCAATACACAAATTCCGCGCGGGCAAGTCACGGGCAGGGCAGAATATACTTAGTCTGAAATAAATCAAAACAGCTATTTTATGCTATTTGCACGTGAGCCAAAGTTTGCGGCGCAGTATGTTGCTGACTGCCAAAGTAAGTTGCTGAAGTCCAAATCTTTCAATTAATAATTAATTATCCTTTTTCAGATAAGATATACCGCAATCAGTTGCAAACTATGATAAACTTGGTCAGCACTAGAAAAATGGAAATAGCGAGCAACGTGTTCACTGCAGATTTGCAGACGACCATGAATTTTTCGGGGCGCGTTATTTCTTACACCGTCCTTATGATACAATACTTTTATATGCACGTGTTCTCACAGTAACTTTATACGATCTCCGTTTTTGTAGTAGTCCCTTCGCAGAAACAAATTTAAGTCCAACCGTGACGGTTATAGCTTTATTTCCCTAGGGGCAAATGAAATCCGGGTCAAAATATGCAAGATTTTCTGCAAGAAATAAAATGCAACATTGTCAACGTAAGTTGAGATTGCTGTTGTGCCACGTGCGCTGTGCACCTGTGTGGAATATTTATAAAAAAGTTTGTGAAACGTAAAACTTTTTTATGACCGTGTGTTCCTGGGAATCTGTTTTATTTATTTAATTATTTATTTATTTAAACTTTATTGCACATAAATAAAACTTAGTGTACAAAAGGCGGACTTAATGCCTTGAGGCATTCTCTACCAGCCAATCTTTAGGCAAAGCAGAAAATGGTTAGGGGCGGTGCCATAAATATACTTAGACACTAGCAAAGAACAAATATACCTACTTACATAAAATAAACATACTTAAACTAAATACATCTACACTTATACTTACACAAATAAGACATACAAATAAATAAATACTATATATATATATGTACGAGCAATGAAGATACAAAAAATATAATCGGTGATGAATGATAGGGACAGAAGAAATAAAACCTAAGGAATCTGCTTAGTGAGATATTTACGCAGTCTATTTTTAAAAGCGGGTTTACTGGGGGCCTTCCTAACATGCAATGGGAGACCGTTCCACAGTCTAGCAGCCTGAAGAGCAAAAGAATTTGAAACAAACCCGGTACGATGTGGGGGAAAGGCATGTAAGGGATCACTGGCAGAACGCAACTCCAGGTTGTGAGCGGAACCAAGAAATTGAAAAAAAGATTTAGCATAATTGGGAGAAAGTGGATCAAAAAGAATGGAGTAAAGAGAGCAAAGCATTCTGAAATTACGGCGCTGACGGATAGGGAACCATTTCAACTGAGCTCGGAATTAGGAGATATGATCGAATTTACGGAGACAGAAGATGAAGCGAATTATTTAGAAGTCGGTCTAATTTGTTTAGCTCTTCGTTCAAATCAGCGTAACAAACGTCAGCATAATCAAATAAAGGAAGAAGAAGGAGTGTTTTATTTACAACTGAGCGTAGGATTGGAGGAAATTCACCTGCAGGAACACCAGTTTATTGACAATCGTGCATAATCTGTCTCAACTTCAATTTTCTACAAGTTTGATTGGATGACATGAAGTATCAAAATATAAAAAAAAACATATTGCTTGAATGCTAATGGCCACTCTCAACAAGCCACTAACCTCGGGTTAGCCTCTTAACTTAGGTTTGGTTGTATCGAGTTAACTGGAGTTAGAGGCTAACTCGAGATTAGCGGCGTTGGTGCAAGTGGGCCTAAGTCTCGTAAAGGTAAGTTAATAACTGAAGTATTAGATGCCCTAAGTATGTATAAAAAGTGTAGTACCTAAGTACCTTATCAAGCAGTAACAGTAACTTTTCAAGTTATCGCCACAAGTTCCGTGAGCTATGTCGGTGGCGTTTGCAAACGGTCCGCAAAAACAAGCTGCATTTTCTTTAATTACTTACATTCTGGCTACACGTAGGGTTACCAGGGCCATTATTCTTTTTTTTATTAATATAAGCAAGCATTTGCCCACAATCTCACCTGATGGTAAGTGACGATGTGGTCGAAGGTGATACATGCTTACTTAGATTGGGAAATGCGATTTTCCATATACCAAATAACGATTCACTATCTTTAAAAATCTATTCGGGGAAATGGATCTCCCATCTCAATTTTAAGGATATTTTATTCGATAATATTGATAGTATTTATCAATAGCATATGCACTAACTATTTAGTGCATATGCTATTGATAAATATTGTCTCTCTATGGAGACAAATTAATCATTGTTTAGGGATATGGGAAATCCCATATACCTACACCTACCTGTTTATAATTAGTTGATGGCTGTCTCAGCTCGCACACATGTGTTGAGAGTGTTGGTGGTATTTTTTAAATACATTGAAGCGTTTTGAAATGTGAAGGCGCGGGACTTTTGATAGTAGAAGATCTCTACTTACGTTAATTTTATTCGTTATTAAAGAAGTTTTTTTAATAATAAAACAATCATAAACGAACAACATTCCACTGTTTCTGCAGCGCAAACTCGTTGACAGTTGGTATATTCTTCCCATCTTATCCTATGGCAACCAGACTCGGTCGTTGACAGGCTCAAAAGTCGAAACTCAAAGTTTCCCAAAGAAAGGGCTATGGAGCGCAGCATACTAAGTGTTCGCAGGACTGATCACATCAGACACACCGAACTACGTTCCAGTAGGTAGATACCTACTCAAATAGCACATGTGCCAAAAACTGCTAAGCTGAAGTGGAGTGGACATGTCTGCCGCAAACACCCCGACCGAGCGATGGGCCAAAGAAAGCTTCTGAATGGACTCCACATGGTAGTTTCCGGAGTAGAAGCAAACTGAAAATGAGATGGCGGGATAATCTGGACAGACACAGGCACTCAACAGGGAGGGAGGAAAAAAGAAAGGGGAGGTCTTAACCTAGCCGTGGGACACATCAGGCAATAAACAGAACAAAAAAGGCTAAACAAATCCAATCTAAAAGATCATCTTAGAGTCAAACAATGCTAAAATCTCAGGACACATCCTGTGATATGGTAACCCTCCACGTGGCTGAAGAACAATAAGTAGAAACTCGTTTCAATCGGCGACGCAGTGCGGTCGAACTCTGGCCGTTTCAATTAAGGTGCCTCGAACACAGACTTTACTTTAAACGAGTGACAAATTTCCCGGTCACATGTTTCCGTGAAACTTCGTGTGACAAAGTAAATCGACAAATTGTTCTAAAGCTTTTTGCATCTGTTTGTTTTTTGCACTAATATGATTGTTAGACGGTCGACAATGTTCGGAAATCATCGTAAACAGCTAGTTGTGTCCTTCCAAAGACTGATGTGCATTATTTATTGCCAGGACCTGTAAATCTTAACCTGAAAGAAAGGGAACGAGTCTAGGTTGGTGGCCTAGGAATCAAATTGGTTGAATGTATCGGAGTTGGCGCCATCTATGAAGAAGCACATAGCGAAGCGAGGACAAGACACCGGTGGCGTTTGGTCATTAGTTTGCAAATTCAAATTCAATCATTTATTCAGCAAATTGGCCACATAGGGGCACTTTTACACGTCACAAAAAGAATTTACCTTGCGATACCAAAGACGACCAGTAAGTAAGTAGTTTTTCTATTTCAATTTATGAGCCACTCGTATTGAGTCGATCCCGACAACGACGGCTTTTCCAACCAAGTGGCCAAACGCAATGAGCCTGCAGGTCCTTGCCCCCTAGCATTGCATAACAACTACCAATGCTGTTACGGTACTGGCTCTGGTAAATTCCGTTACATTATTTAGTGTACAGTTATCACAATAGAAGGGGCTAGTAGCACCGAGTGACGCTTAGTCTAACAGTAAACGCCTTTTCACGCTGGGGGAATGCTTTTACCTACACATACCAACAGGCCCGGGGGGCCGGGTGGTCATATGGGACTCTACGGCCGAATGACCGGAATACCCACTAAAACCCCAGCGATTCTCTACCGCGCTCCTGCGCGAGGGTTACAGGTTCGCTTTCCAGCATTCTACTGCAACCCTCTCAGCGGGCCCACATGACTGTGGGCCACTCCTTCGGAACTCAAATTGTGGACAGTATGGACCCCCCCGACCCTACCGTCCAGTCCACTACGGGCGGGGTGTTTAGGTGCGCATATCGCCTGCGAGCGCGCCCTACCCTTCGTCGGTGTATTGGTTGGTTTGGTGGTGCAACAAGGAACGACTGGTACTGGGAAGGTGTACTAACTGTTAAGTGTAAGTACCTATCGTTGTGATACAGGTCCAAAAGTGTAAATAGGTAACTGTCTAACTGTAAGGCTGACTGAAAATAACGAAATGAATCATTTTTCACCTAGCGCATGATATTTTTTTATTGTTAAGACCATGTTAAGAACAAAGAATTTAAGACTTTCTTGGACCACTTGCTACTGAATCCCTAAATTAAAAACCATTTTAAACTTTAAACTAATTCGCCACTAATTTTCAAACTATTTCAGTTTGAGTTCGCTACTCTGCTCTTGCGAGCGAAATGTCACTGACGTGTTAGTTGTGTATTAACATTCCGAGCGATCTGAAACCATTTTCTTAGCGCCTATAATATGTTTTATTAAATACTTGTAATTAATACAACATCATAGTCCGACATCTTTTTATTGAGTGACCACAGACTATCCTTGTACATAGAGTAACCATAGATAAGACATAAAGAACATATTACATCCCTTTTCTTCTAATAAAATTAAAGTACACACATTCTAATCAGTAACATATTCTGACAAATACTTAGGTGTTTTAATACTTCTACCAGCTCTAGACTTATATACTTCAGTACTTACATTTGGACTTACATCTGTATTAGTAGGATCATTACTTAAATTATTATTTGAATTTACAGCATTATCATGTACCGAAGCAGAGGTGCTTTCATTAAATGAGTTTCTATATCTATTACAGTTGTCATTATTGTTCACATGTACAGCATCATGTACCATAGCAGAGGTACTTTCATTAAATGAGTTTCCAAATCTATAATAGTTGTTATTATTGTTCACATTTACATCTGACTTATTATGTATTAAATACCTTCTATTTCTATAAATTACATTTCCTTTCTCTGTTTTTACAACATATGCATTAGGTCTTTCATCACGACATACAACTTGTCCATACAAATTACACTTCCTGTCTGAACTATCTTTAATAATAACATTTTGACCCTGAACAAGCTCAGGCAACTTCCTAGTATTCCTGTCATAATAATATTTTTGCTTATAAGCATTCTTACATAACCTATTCTGAATTTTCAAATCTTTATCATGTTTTTCATTTACAGGCAACAATCCCCTAATTTGTCGACCCATTAATAACTCTGCTGGGGTTTTAAGATCTGAATCATGTGATAGTGGAGTATTTCTTAATTCTAACAATGCTAAATCCTTATCTTTATGTTCATAATCTGCTTTTCTAAATATATTCTTTACAGTTTGTACAAATCGCTCTGCAAGACCATTTGACTGTGGATGCAGTGGACTACTGGTTTTATGGTCAAATTCCCACTCCTTGGCAAAGTCTTTAAATTTATAACTAGAGAAATTGGTTCCATTATCAGAGAATAAAACATCTGGTATGCCGTGTCTACTGAATAATGATTTTAGTGTTTTAATAGTATTTTCTGCTGACAGATTATCTAACTTAACTACCTCGACATATTTGCTAAAATAATCTACCACAAGTAAATAGTTTTCATTTTCATAACAAAATACATCACAACCTAACATCGACCAAGGTTTATCTGGAAAAGTTCTTATAGTCATTGGTTCTTTACAATTACTTTTCCTAAACCTGTTGCAAATATTACACTGAGCTACCTTATTTTCTATATCAACTGTCATTCTTGGCCAAAATAAGCATTTACGGGCCCTTGATTTACATTTCTCTATTCCAAGATGATTAAAATGTACATATTTTGTTTAACATTTCTTTTCTTAATGATGATGGAACAACCAAACAATTATTTTTGTATATTAAATCATCAAATATGAACAGTTCTTCACGATACGTATAATATGGCTTTAAGTTATCTGATAAAAAATTTATTCTAGGCCACCCATTACGTATGTATTTTGTTAATTCACTCAATTCTTTGTCCTTCGTGGTTTCTAGTTGGATACTTTTGTATTTATCTGACTGAATTTTTAAATTACACCTAATCATGCTAACATGAGGTTCAACGAGATCATCCAGAATGGTATCATCATCTTTAGAATTATTAAAATTGCGTGACAAAGAATCTGCTAGTAATAATTCTTTTCCTGATTTGTACTTAACTACTAGATCATACTTTTGCAACTGTAATCTCATTCTTTGTAACCGCAATGGCACATCACACAAGGGCTTTTTAAATATAATTTCAAGCGGTTTATGATCTGACTCAACTTCTATAGTTTTACCGTAAATATATTGATGAAATCGCAAACAACCAAAGACTATAGCTAGCATTTCTTTCTCAATTTGTGCGTACATCTGTTGCGTGGGCGTCATAGCTTTAGAAGCATAGGCTACAGGTAGATCATTTTGCAGTAAAACTGCTCCTAAAGAATTTTTTGAAGCATCTACTGACAATTTACAAGGTTTATTAGGATCATAAAATTGCAACACTGGTTCAGAACTTAAAATATCTTTCAACTGTTTAAACGAATTATCTTGTTCTTTAGTCCAAATAAACTCTACACCTTTTCTTACTAATTTTCTTAATGGATGACAAACTTCTGACAGTGAAGGGATAAATTTAGAGACATATGTAATCATACCTATTGCCCGCTGCAAGTCTGCTATATTCTTTGGTTGCTCAAGGTTTAATATTGCTTGTATCTTTCTTGGGTCCGGTTTGATGCCATTTTTTGACAAAATGTGTCCCAAATAAGTTATTTCTGAAACACCAAATTCACATTTTTTTAAATTAAATTTAATACCATTTTGTTGTGCAATTTTTAGTACCTCCAATAATCTTTTATCATGTTCATCCTTAGTCTTTCCATATATTATTAAGTCATCAATAAAAGCTTCACAACCAGGTACCCTTTCAAATATTTGACTATATTGTCTGTGAAAAATTTCAGGTGCCGAGGCCAATCCATAAGGCAGTCTTAAAAAGCAGTATCGACCAAAAGGTGATGCAAAAGTGCACAACTTTGAACTATTTTCATTTAGTTTGATTAAATAGAATGCAGTTGAGGCATCTAACTTACTAAACACTGTAGCACCAGACATCTTGGCCGATACTTCATCAAAAGTTGGCAATTTAAAGTGCTCTCGTTTAATACAATTATTAAGATTACTTGGGTCAAGACATACTCTTAGTTTGCCATCTGGTTTTTTTACAATTACAATATTGCTAACAAAGTCGGTAGGTTCTGAAATTTTTTTAATTACATTTAGTTTTTCCATTTTATCCAGTTCTCTCTTAAGTGGCTCATATAATGCCATGGGTACACCTCTACAAGGTTCAACTTTAGCCTGACAATCATCTTTCAATTTGATCTCATACTCTACATCCTTTAATAAACCTAATTGTTCATCAAACAAATCTACATTTTCTTTAATAATTTTTTCATAGTCACTATTATTATTAAGAGTGATCTGATTTAAATACTTACGTTTCAATAGTTTCAGTGAAAAAATCGTTTTATAACCTAAGACTGCCGGAGATTTTTCTTTACTATCAACCACCTGAAACAATATTTGTGTATTTTTTCCATTTATTAGTTGACATTTTAACATTACTTGTCCTACACAATTAATTTCAGAGCCATCATAATTATTGAGCCTTAAAGTATTTTTGATCATTTTATGTTCTAATGACAATTTTTTAAGGATATGTAATGGTAAAACATCACAATCACTGCCTGTGTCCAGTTTTACATCAACAATTTTATTATTAATCTGCAAAGACTCATACAATTGTCTGGCCAAAGATTTATTAATATCATACTGTACCATACCTAACACAATATCCGAGTCATCGCTGTCCTGATTTACAGCATGTACTTGAGACGGAGTCTTGCACATCTTCGCATAGTGTCCAAATCGGTTACATTTCTTGCATCGATAACCAAATGCTGGACACTTAAAGCCATGGTAGTAACCGCACCTTGTACACTGCTTCCTTACTGCTTGACGACTGTCCCGAGTTTCTGGCAAGTTCTCATTCCGCTCACGATATTCCAGCCTTTGCTTGTCTTGTTTATGTGGCGTTTTACTTATATTATGTACCTGCATTTCATTGGTCATTTTCTTTACGTTTTCTGTCGCTAATTCAGCCGCTTTACAAACTCTAATACACTTAGGCAGGTCTAGGTCCGGATCCTGAAGTAATGCTTCCTGTAATTTGCAATCTCCTATGCCTCTAATAATTTGACTTTTTATTAAACTGTCTTTTAATTTGTCAAAATTGCAATCCGAACTTAATGTTTTCAAAGCCGTCACAAATTCATCAAATGATTCGCCTTCTTTCTTCTCTCTTGTGAAAAATAAATGTCTTTGCATTGTCTCATTTTTTGCTGGCGAGCAGTAATTTCTAAATTTCTCTAATATTGTTTTAACATTCAACTTTTTTTCGCCATTTTTGTCCACTTCAAACTCAAATGTGTTGTAGACCTCTAATGCATCGTCTCCAATAACATGTAGAAGCAACGCATTTTGACAATGTTCATCCAATCTTTCTTCAGCCCCTGATGCTTTAAAATACAGCAAAAACCTTTGCTCCCATCGCTTGAAATTTTGCGAAATATCGCCCACTAACGACAGCGGCGGCGGCTGTTTTAACATCTCCATCTTGATTTTTATACTATTACTGTATTACTGTTTTAAAATTCTTACCGACTGCGCCATATAATATGTTTTATTAAATACTTGTAATTAATACAACATCATAGTCCGACATCTTTTTATTGAGTGACCACAGACTATCCTTGTACATAGAGTAACCATAGATAAGACATAAAGAACATATTACAGCGCCTATGTTACACAAAAAGAAGCATGATTATATTAAGTGGAAATTAACTTTGGTCAAATTGTTGGAGCAATTTTAATTTTCAAAAATTAAATATCTATTGCAATACAATAGTTCAATACTAGGTATATTTTACTTAACATTTATTAGTCTAGTGTCTGAATTTTGCGGAGAAGACGTGTATGTGCAAGTTTTCGATTGTATCTTGTCAAAAGCAATACGACCCGGCTTTTTATGACGTCAGCAAACAACTCTTTCGCTGCGTGTTGTTTCGTGTCTTTCATTTCGTTTCGTCAGTGTCTGTCTGCCGGCTGGTGTCTGCTCTTACTGTCTGTATTGTAATTTCCAATACAAATTACTAACAACCCCGCGAGTGCCTCTCGAAATCAAGCGAATCCATCATGTCTGGATGTAAGTATTTTATTGTAATAATTAGGCGTAATACTCGTAAAACTTTTGTTCGTTTTGCTATTGTTCAAACAAGCCTGTTTAACAGTTATCATGAGCGGCTGTTGGTGTTATATTGGTAACACGAATGTTTTGTTATTTGTCAATAAACTGGCCACGAAAAAAATAATAGGTACCTACAACACGAGAGGTTTGAACTGAGCTGAGTGTTGTTAGTATATTTCCTTCTTATGTAATACCATCGATATTGTTCAGTGGGTGTATCAATCTATAAATGATCCCATCCCATCGGATGGGATCATTTATAGATTTATAGATTTTTATGATTTACTAAAAGCACAAGAATTGTTGAAATTAAATGAAATTGACTATGGATAAGGAAGTATCTTCGTTTGTTTCCTATTAGTACTACGCCTAGGTTTTATATCTTCAAATTGTGATATTTAGTTTTTCTACTTGTGTATATGCAATTGTTATAACGTGATGTGACACTCTTATGGTAACATAATTCTCATGTAACGATTTCACCAAAAAAAAGATACTTTGTGTGCTTTATTATTGCCACTGTCAAACACTAAATTCTGTTCAATATGTCTTTTCTAGATCCGTACGGTGGTAATCCTCCACAGTACCCTGCGCCCAACAACCAGATATATCCCCAGATTTACAATCAAGCAAACGCCCCCCCTCCCGGGCAGCCCGGAAACTACCCACCTCCGCAGCAGCCATATGGGTACCAACCTCAACCTGGATTTGCATACCCGTACCCAGGACAGCCGGGAATGGCACCAAATCCGACTGCTCCAGCTCCAGCACCAGCCTTCTCATACCCCGGATATCCCAATGTGACACCACAACAGGGTTATGCGCGTGAGTCATCAACTATTTAAAATTACACTCGTCAACTCACTATACACCTATCAAGTACACACATGATGTGTAATGTAGCAGTATTGTCTGAATTCGTTTGGATTTTGAAAATTGTTTGAATTCAAAATTATCTCTTAATACCAAACTCGGTTTATTTTATCTTGAGATTTGGGGTTGTAGCAGATACCCTATAATGGACTTTTTAACCTATTGGGATGTTTGTAAGACCTATGCTATATAGTGGTATTAGACTAAATAAATATTTGATTGGTTGGTAGAGAGGTATCTAAAAAGAATGATGATTATTTTTTTATTTAAACTGTACATAAATAATTGAGGACCTACAATACCTATAACTATCATTGAGGTTTTCAGGAACCAGTTTTTGGCAAAGAAACAAAAGATTTAACCTATTGTGCTTTATTCCAAGGTAAAATGCCATTCCAAACACCAGATCAAGGTCACTAGTGCAAATACTTCCTAAACTAGACCCATGGAGTTAAAAATGGTTATGATGAGTCATCTTTTGACTACTATTTTTTACTCATTGGCTGATTGATATGTCCTTGGTTAATTTAGTCTAATAATTTATAGAAGCTTCTGCCCGCGACTTCGCCCGCGTCGGATTCCTTTATCGCGTTCCCGAGGGAACTATACCTTTTTCCGGCATAAAAAGTAGCCTATATTCATTTTGGGGACACCAATTACCTCCTTACTAAATCCTGCAGATTAAGCGTGAAGGTAACAGACAGACAACAGAGTTGGTTTCCCATTTATATTATTGGTATGGATAGTATGGATTTTTGTTATGAGCATGAATGTTTGCAGGTACTGGCAGTGTGCCAATTTAAGGGCTACAATCGCTTACACGAGTCTCTTGCTCATAGGTTCTCACAAGCGTTTTTTTTTTCGACTGTCAATATGTGTGACTGTATGGTGACTGTACAACCTATGCTTAGTTTCGGCACAGATTACTAAATATGTAGTTACTACGTGTTTCGGGCTGGCTCAATTAATGTGATGTGTCCTTTATTTTTTCCAGCGGCTGTGGAGTGGATACCGACTACTCCTAGGGACGCGACGAGCCTCAGCGACCGGGCCGTAGTGGCCGGGTATGAAGGCTACGACGGCAGCCCTCTGTGGGCCATCCGGGCTCGCTACGAAGGGGATCTGATCCCGGGGAAGTTTGCGGTTAAGCACCATGCCGCATACGTGCCTTGGGGAGGGAAGGAGAACCCCGTCAACAACATCGAGGTAAGTTTTTTGATGAAATTGTGCAAGATAGCCCAGTATAATTTAAGAGGGTTTATTCCGAAAGTTGGCAACGTCGCATATAGCTGTCAAATGTTTTCATTAATTTCTCAATATTACTCCGCGTATGTAAATCACGAGAGGGTTTGGGCTATGTATAGTCCCCACGCGCGGGCCCAGTTCACACACATCTTTGAATTACTTCGCAGATACGTGCGAGTTTCCTCACGAGGTTTTTCCTCACCGAAAAGCGCAGTGGTTAATTAAAATTGTTTTTTTTTTACCTATCGTAATTCAAAAGCGTATCCCTTATTTACTACTGAATTAATTTCAAAGGAAGCCACTGTCAAAATAATATCTATTCTTTCTTTCACCAATCCTGTCAGTAATGCTCTCGCCAATCGTTTTCAAATCCAAATATCTACACCTAATGCACCCCTTTATTTTTTGAGTTTCAGCTCGTATCTCTGAAATAAATAATGATATTCATTTTTTAATACAGTTGCTCAAAAAGTGAACATTTCACAACTGTTTAACGTGCCAAAAGTTTGTCATTTCCGAACGAGCGCTTTTTGTTTTTTGACAGCTAGTGAGCGTGTCTAAAGTTGTTTTTTTACGAACCAGTGCGTAAAGTTTTTTGAGTTTCATCCTGTTCATTTATTTCTTTATTCTTTTTTTTCGTAAATATATTAAAAAATGTCGTTTGATACACGATGCAATTGGCATAAAATGTCAAACTTATCGCACTTGCATCAAAATGTACTACTATATTATTGGCACAGGTGTGTTGCGCTCGACCCGAGAGGATTCGTTGGGTGGAGAGCCACAACGGCGCTGTGCCTCCGAACGCCGTTGTCGCGGGGAACACGGCCAACGGAGAGCCTCTGTACATAGGCAGGGCTAAGCACATGGGCTCTGTCACTCCGGGGAAGGTAAGCACCACTATATAATGAAGGTCACTGCAAAAATACTCGCCGGTAGAGGCGTTTGAGTCGCGTGAGGAGCTGTAATGCCAATTTAGCACAATACAATACAAACCTCCTCCTTAGTCGTTCACTCTTGACGGAGTGGTCGTGGTTTCATGACAATGCATCTGTTGATGATGCTCTCCCTGCGATGCGTCTCCATTTCACAATACAATACAATATGCTTTATTGAACACCACATATTAAAGGAACAGTACAGACATAATGTAATTACACAAAAAGTATGACGTACAGCAGGCGGTCTTATCGCTTAATAACGATCTCTACCAGACAACCTTAGGATAGTGGAGATGAAGAAAACTAATAATAAGTCTGTAGAAGAAGTCGCGTCTGGAACACAAAAAACGATTTTTAGAATAAACTCGAGCTCTTCTAGCGGCGAATATCATTCGCGGTGACCTTCGTGTTTTTGTAATTACTGGTAATTACTGTCGCAGGAAATATTTAGTTATGTGTCACACACTAACACATCACGATGACTTATCGTGATGCGAAAAGCATTTAAAACAAATAAAGTTCAAAGTCCTATAATCTGAATAATGAATCATGAAGGCATTTGTTTATTCATTGTGTCTGTTTACCTACTTTATGAAATACGTATTTTTACCCGACTACGCTAGAAGGAGGGTTATTTTACTTGTGTTGTCTATTATTACTTAAACACTGTTCGAAGTTTAGTTTCTGTCAAAAAGTTAATGTTTCTATACAATATTGAAGTATGAAAACTAAACACGGTTGTGCGAACTCTCGTAATAATCGGAGGCTCTGCGCTCGAAGTTGTTGACCATTATGTATACCTGGGACAAACAGTCCAGTTAGGTAGGTCCAACTTCGAGAAAGAGGTCAATCGTCGAATCCGACTCGGCTGGACAGCGTTCGGGTAGCTTCGCAGTGTCTTTTCGTCCAAATTACCGCAGTGTCTCAAGTCGAAAGTCTACGACCAGTGTGTGTTGCCAGTGATGACTTATGGTTCCGAGACGTGGGCGCTTACGATGGGTCTCATAAGAAGGCTAAAAGTCACCCAGAGGGCAAGGGAGAGGGCTATGCTCGGGGTTTCTCTGCGTGATAGAATCAGAAATATCCGCAGTAGAACTAGGGTCACCGACATAGCCCGAGAATTGCGAACCTTAAGTGGCAGTGGGCGGGGCACATTGCTCGCAGGACTGATGGCCGATGGGGCCAGAAAGTTCTGGAGTGGCGTCCGCGAACCGGTAGACGAGCTGTTGGTAGGCCTCCAACAAGATGGAGTGACGACCTTGTAAAGGTCGCGGGAACACGGTGGATGCGAGTGGCACAGGACCGGTCTGAGTGGCGCGCCTTGGGGGAGACCTATGTCCAGCAGTGGACGTCTATCAGCTGAAATGATGGAACACTGCTTGTAATTCAACGTTTTCTTATATTTCAGGTTCATCCTTCGCACAAGAATATGTACATCTCGTTTGCTGGTGAAGAAATACCTCATAACAACTATGAAGTCTTGTGCACTATTTGAATAGTACTTAAGGGAGTGATATAAGTTGCCAACTGTATCGCAGGGTAATATGGCTTTTTATTTTTTTCATTTGACTGTTACTCTTAAGTTCACTATGATAGATTGATTCGTAAGTGTACTTACAATTTATATTGATTATAATATTAATATAGAGGACGGCTTAGCCGATTTTTGAAGATATTTTATAATTGTCACGTGTTGATAAACTTTAATCTCTAATGTTTTGAAAGTGCATTTTATATTAAATGTTATAGTTTTAATTTCGTGATGGTCTGGTATTTCCATAATAAAATAGAATAAAATATGAAATTTATCTTTTTATTGATTGAAACGAAAAACTCATTTCCAAAAAAAATATTTACTGTCCTTTCTATGAAATAAGTACTCACACAAAATAATATTAAACAAGTATCAACACTAAAATTATTTTAATGAAGCCATTGAATTTATTGGTGCAGTAGTGGATAAGAAATTCCTAACTTAATTAAGTTTCCTAAATGAGTCACCACATGTTCATAAAATTCTATTCACAGTTTTAAACAATGCAAATTCAGTCGAAGCAAAAATGTGCGAAATGTCCTTGGTCTAACTTAAATTGTCATCAACATTTATGAGGGTTTATCCCGAAAGTTGGCAATGTCGCATATAGCTGTCAAATGTTTCGCTGTTTTTATAAATTTCTCAATATTACTGAATTAAAAAAGAAGTTATCTAGAAGGTTCTATGGTTGAATGACGCGTCTCGTTTTCTATTTGTTGGTTAGGCATTCAAATGATAAGATTACATTAAAATACATGCGATGGAAAGTTTTCAAAAGATAGTACATACTTCCATAATCCTAAAAATTTCATGTTCCAGTTGCAATTGTTGCAATCCATACTTAAAGCTTTAGTCAACCATAGAGCGATAATTCATATTTTCATTCAGTAATATGCCTAAATTAATGAAAACAACGATATATTTGACAGCTATTTGCGACGTTGCCAGCTTTGGGAGTAAACATTCTTAAACATTAGAAATTTTAATCCATTATACTATATAAAAAAATATTTCTCTTACATTTCTAAATCATCAAAGGTGCCAACAGTGTCGAAAATTAATCTAAAATTTTACTTAAGTACTAGTTTAATATTAGCATACCGTTTAAAACATCGTATACATAGCTCATCACAATTACAAATTTGTTTCTAATATTGCCTTTAAAGGTGTAACAATGTCTGTATTATTTCTACATTGTTACAAATATCACAGTAGGTGTAATAGGAATCACAATAAAATATATATAACAAATCATTTAAAAACATTAAGGCACTCGAATATACTATCAAAGTCATATTTTTCAAAATCTTATTTCGAGTTTCAATCTAAGTTGTTGACTTCTCCGTTTTGCTAATCTCATAAGGTGACGCAGGGCTAATTGCATCTTTTAGGTGTATCTTTTTTGTAGTATTTTTTCCCGTCATATTATGTCACCTTCTATTTTTGTAGAAGGTGACATGGAGAAAAAATCTGCTGACATCTCATTTATGTCCCTTTAGAAAATACTACAGAAATGAAGGTACCGACTCCTGAAATATGCAATAATTCGCACCTGCTATAGCCCTGGGTTACCTAATATAGCTCCTCTAACTTAAGTTAAATTGATACAACTGAACGCAAGTTAAGAGGGTTTATTCCGAAACTAGGCTACGTTAAATATTTCGCTGTTTTCATTAATTTCTCAATATTACTGAATGAATAAAGAAAAGAATCACTCTGTTATTGAGTCGGAACGTTTTATATACGCTAGAAAGGCTTTAAATTTATAAAATTACGTTGAAATGCATTAAGAGTGCGATTGAATTTTTTCATTCGGTAATATTGAAATTATTTAAAACAGTGAAATATTTGACAGCTATTAGCAACGTTGCCAACTTTTATAATAAACCCAAGGCTAACCCCAGGTTAGCGGCTCGGTGCAAGTTATTGTAGAAATTCCTACAGTTTACTGGTACAAAGCATGCTTTCTGTAAATCCCATTTCAATTTGCGCCTGGCTTATGTTTTCCTTGTCTACCTCAGGTACATTTGAATTGATCATATTTTCCAATCTAGTATTTTTGTTGGCGTCGTCCTTATCGGATTCGAATGCTTTATTTTCAATGCCAGCTTTTTCAAGGGAATCCTTCGCCTCTTTTTCTTTAATCGCGGCTTGTGCTGCCCTGCCGTTGTATTTTTTACTTGCCATGTACAGCCAACTGAAAAAAAAAGGTTTGTTTATTTAAATTTTGTTTAACCATCGCACCTTTCGCAGACCTTTAGCCTGGCGGGAAAATTTTGTCGAAGTGTTTTTTTTTCTCTTTACGAAATTGAACCATTCAGTTGAAACATAAGCACAGAATATTTAATAGTACCTACTACGTGACATAAAGTTGAATTTCTTAAAGAAAAAAAATTACAGTTTGAGTGGTATTCACCATCTGCTGCTGGCTACATCAAGAATGTTATCTTATCTTGAGATTGTGGGGATCCGTACACTTCGACCCATTGGAATCTTTTGTGTAATTACCCCTTTCCGTGCAGCTAATCCATTGCTTCCTCCACCTTCACTAATAGGTTAATGATGGAGTGCATTGGCAGTGCTTTGAAATCCCCTGGTTCAGGGTAACCGCTACCTAGGAGTTTCGTTCTGAGCCTGGCGAGTGCATCACATTCGCACAGGATGTGTCGCATTGACTCATCCTCTTCGCCACACATTCTGCAAACTATATCGGTACATAGTCCCATCTTCACTAAAACATCAAGAATGTTAACGGGCTCCTCGTTAAATGTGGCCTTCGAGATTTTCACTAGGTATGGAGGAAATGACTTTATTAACGATGATGAGTCCGTCAACTTTTTTGATGCAATATATTTGTTGTGTGATTATATATTTATTGTGGGGTTGTTATAAAATGATAAAGCTTTAATTAGTATAATTTAATTTGGTGCAAACCTAGAATAGTTAATAAGGAAATATTACATAAGAGAGAATCTGTCACGTATAAATCATGGTTTTACGATGTCATATCATAGGTAACGCCTCAATGATGATAGATTTAGTCTGCACAATACCTGAACGACAGTTCATTGACTTGAGTAGTCGAGACTGGTTTTTGTCGCTTTAAAACTGGTTTTCATCATTGTAACCCATCCGTAAGAACCAAAATAAACACAACCTTGCCAACCAAATCAAAACTTGGGAGATTAATTTATTTGGGTTGATTTTGAACGCTGTATAAAAACAAACTGAAGAGGAAGTCCTCTTCAGTTCGCATAACTTAGGTTACATTGAAACAATGAGTTCTAGGTCTAAGTATATCAATGATTATACTCTCCGTACGTTACTTAACTTTAGCTAAACAACTGAATCTATATAAACTAATCGCTTAAAATAACAGGTATACTTATGTAGATGATTTCTTTTAGTTTTGATAATTTTATGTCTGAATAGGTACCAGTTGATCATCCACGTAGTTGTAATTAGTAAACGTAAAACTTTAGCCAACATCATCGGCATTAGAACGGGTAAAAGGAGTATTGTTTCTCCATTATGAAAGCAACCAGAAAATCATGGCATGAGGATTGATGGATCACCGCAATGTAAAAAAGTAACCAAGAAAAGTAAGGTAAACCTAGAAGGACAACCTTCATACAAATCTGCGCACGCCCGAAATAAGTGTTAAATTCGATAATAGATGTCGCGATAACAGATGATCATACTTACAAGAATATGACGACAGCGGGTACAGTAAGCCCGCCTCCAAGAAGGAAAAATGCGCCAGGGAACGACTTGATCGTAGCAGTGTACATGGAGGTGTACATCGGTGCGTACACAAGAGGCATCATCGCTTCGGCCACTCCAAAGAACGAATTCACCTTTCCTGTAATGAAACGAAGTAATGATTAGAAACAAGCTTACCAAATTCTCGAAAATGAACACAAATCGAAGGCTATCGAGCTGTGGAAGTCTGTACCTGGACAAAAACACTCGAAAGCTCTAATTAAGGGCTATGCGACAAAACTATCTAGAGAGATACTACGTCTCAAAAGATATAAAACGTGTGCAGTAACCAGAAGCCTGACCGGACACTGCAAACTGAACAAACACCTAGCCCAAATGGGAATGAAAGAAGGCACGACGTGCAGATTCTGCCACGAAGCAGAGGAAACGCCCCTGCATATCCTCTGTGAGTGCGGACCTTTCATGCAAAAGCGTAGTATCTACCTAGGGAGGCATATAATGCACCCAAAAGAGATACAAAATATCACCGCCCAAAGAATCTGGAAATTCCTGGACTCAACGGGTATCACAGGTGAATTATAACAAAACTCAAAAGGGCCGTCACAAAAGATCAGCTATGGTCGAGGTGACACACATATGGCCCTACAAAACCCCCCAATAATAATAATAATAATAGAAATCATTTGGCGGATACCATGCTAACGCTAAAAGTGCCACCAAGCCGCTATGCGACTTTCAACTTTCAATATTACTTGGACGGACGTGATTAACCAAGAGACATGGATATTGAGGCAACAAGTTCTAGGAAAGATGAAGGTCACACAGAGAGCAATGGAGCGAGCCATGCTGGAGTTCTCCCTCTGCGACAGAATTCGGAATACCGAGATCAGAAGGAGAACTCGACTCTTAGACGTAGCCAAGGTCATCACTCAGAGAAAACAAAGGTAGGCGGGGCACATTTGCCGAAGGCAGGACAACCGGTGGGGCTTGAAGGTACCTACTCGAATTAAGACCCAGGAGCCGCAGTACAGGACCGCAGTAGAACTGGGGTCACCGACATAGCCCGAAGAATTGCGAACCTTAAGTGGCAGTGGGCGGGGCACATTGCTCGCAGGACTGATGGCCGATGGGGCCGGAAAGTTCTCGAGTGGCGTCCGCGAACCGGGAGACGAGCTGTCGGTAGGCCTCCAACAAGATGGAGCGACGACCTCGTGAATGTCGCGGGAAACCGGTGGAAGCAAGTAGCACAGGACCGGTCTGAGTGGCGAGCCTTGGGGGAGGCCTATGTCCAGCAGTGGACGTCTTTCGGCTGAAATGATGATGATGATTCAATTCAATTCAATTCAATCATTTATTCAGCAAATTGGCCACATAGAGGCACTTTTACACGTCAGAAAAAGAATTTACCAGCGCTTCCTAGACCCATTGCTTGAGAAGAAGCGCCGCAACAAACTCAAGCAGCAGGCCTTTTTTCAAAATTTACAAAATTTACAATACATGTATAAAATATACATATAGGTACGTACTAAAATTACATTGAAGGGATGTATAGTCCCTAACTTAAACTTAAATATAAGATCTTAGAGATGTATAGTCTCCAAGGGTCCAGAAAAAAAATATATAAAAAATTATGGAGATGGCCTCCATTGTCAAATAAATATAAATTCCATAGATGTCGACAGTCTCAAAATGTCAATAAATAATGAAATACATCATGTATAAAAGAGTTCATTAATACATGTCAATAAGAACATAATGAGGTCTCTCGCTTAAAATGTTTGACTATATATTTAAAGCCAATGATTATTTTTAAAAGTCCTTGCAAGCATGAACAGACCGGACCCCACAGACAGCACCCGTTCACGAGCGTGACGCGTATCTCAGCCATGATGATGATGATGATGATGATGACTGGTCGCATAAATGTAGGCAGGCAACCCACAAGATGGACAAATGACTTTGTCCAAAAGCCCGAGATCGCAAGGGATGGAGTGCAACGGAGGAGACCTACACTCAGCATTGGGTGGATAGAGGTTGAAGAGAGAGAGAGAGATTAACCAAGTGCGCATCAAAGAAAATCCGCATTCGCCACATACAGTTACGGTCTCCTGGGTCACTTTTTAAAACAGCGATATTTGTGGGTTTAAATACATCGGATTATGGTTGTGCTTATAGGGAATCTTTATCTAAGAAACTTCCTCATTTTGTCTCCGACAATCGAGACAGATTCACAACAGGAAATAGTTTCCATTTGGATGGTTCTTTCTAGACGAACTGCAATAATGTAATAAAGTAAAAAAACTCACCTAATTCTTCTTTCTCGACCAACTTCGATACCATGGATCGCATAGCTATGAAGGAAGTGCCGTTGAAGATCTCTATTAATGGTGCTGGAAAAAAGGGAAATAATGTTGAAAACATAACGAATTCATCAATATTCGTCCAAGGAGATTTCATATTTCTAACAGCCTGGCGTAAGGTATGCCTGCTTGCTATTTGTCTCGTGATTTAGACGTTGGGTGACTTTTAAGAAATATGGCAATAATATTTATATTAGAATTAAGTATTCTTTTTTTTCCTATTAGAATTAAGTATTCTTTTGTAATTCTTAATTTTAGGCTGCAGCTGAAAATCAGCGTTGTGGCTCCTAGCCACAGCATCATGCTGAGCTGTCCAGCCCTTTCGGCTGATTTATATTTGCTGTTTTTTTATAAAGTGTATTTCTTTTATTTTTATGCCGAATAAACCATTCTTATTCTTATTCTTATTCTTATAAATATTTATTATTTATCTGAATGGCTGGCTGGTTACAACGTTCCAGCAGGAACTATGCTTGTTTCGAGGATTAAAGTTGCCTATGCTCTGGACTGGAACTATACTCATCTTATTTTAAATTGGGACTATTTTTCAAAAAGGTTAATAACAAAACTAATAAAAAGTTACCTATATAAATATGCCAGGTCTTGGTGGCGAAGGCATACATGAACCCGGCGAGAATCTTGCTGGTGCAAGATATGACGCCGATGATGGCGTCGTCGAATTTCAGCAAATGACTGAATATTCCCACGGAAAACAACGTACCTGTTGAAAAATTCTTATTAAAGATCAGTGTTCAACACAACACTCATCACACCTAAAGCTAGAAAGAACTTCACTCGCTTCTTTTCCCTAGATATTGAAGAAGATAATCTTGAGTTCTCTGAGTGTTAAGCTACTTGTTCTACTTCTAAGAACCAGTCATTGGCTTAGTTGCAACTAAATAATGGATTATTATAATCATTAAATCAGCCGAAGGCCTAACTGCTGCAGCGGCATTGCGTTTGGCCATTGTTCTGCGATGCGGATTACGAGTGTCAAATTCAAATTGAATTTCGCACATACATAAGTAAACCCTGCGAGCCGGATTCGAACCTCCGACCCTCCGCCTCCGGCATGGGAGGCGGTAGGTCAAACCAGTGAGTGGCTACCACGGCTTCATCGACAGAGCCTTCCGAAAACCGGACCTCATTCTAGAACTTTTCGACCCTATCGGCCGTCATTTAGACCGATATCATGCAATTGCAATGCAAATGTCAAAGTCGTGTGGATTGTAACGATTCGTTATTTGAATAAACAAAGCGTGATTTAAGTAGGGTCGGTCGATTCAAGCATAGCTGAAGGACTCCTGGTCGTTAAATATTGCCACCGTCCATACAGAAACGCCATTTTGTCCCATAGTGACGACGGCCGGATTGGTCCAGTTGGTAGTGAACCCTGCCTTCTGTTCCGACGGTCGCGGGTTCGAGTCCCGCTCGGGGCAAACTTTGTGTGATGAACATGGATGTTTAGTATTTATATATGTATGTATTTCTCTATATAAGTATTTATATCGTTGTCTAGCACCCATAGTACAAGCTTTGCTTAGTTTGGGGCTAGGTCAATATGTGTGGAATGTCACAAGATATTTATTTATTTATTTATATAGTGAAATATTTAACGTTAACTTTAACGGTTGGTTTGAATCAACCCACCCATAATGATATAAATAGTGTACACCTAAGTATAAGTATATGACAGTGTTGCGTAACTAACTTGAGAATAACAAATGTCAATAAAACTTACCAATTAGTGAAGTACACATGGCGTAAGTGGAGAACACGCTGAAGTCAACCTCGTTCCAATTGAAGCGGTATCTCGTGAAAAGGTACATCACTGACATTTCACCTGGAACGTAAGAGTCCTGTTAGTTTTTGAAACAAATAACTTACTTAATCGCGATGCTTCGTCAGAATAAAACCCAAAAATAAAATTAACTATCCGCGCTGAGTTTACCATCACGCTAGCGGCGTTACCGCGCAGAATGGCAATGGATGGATAAACTCTGAACAAGATAAAACCCAGGGCGGGGGTGCGTCATTATCAACATCAATGTCAGCCGAAATACGTCCACGGATGGACATTGGTAGAGGCGCGCCACTCAGAGCGGTCTTGTGCCACTCGTATCCACCGTAATCCTGCGATCTTTACCATGCCGTCCATCTTTTGAGGCCTGAGTACAAGACACCTCGTCTCCCGGTACGATACCATTCGAGAACTTTCTGGCCCCACCGACCATCAGTAGGTAGGGTCATCATCATCATCATCATCATCATTTCAGCCGATAGACGTCCACTGCTGGACATAGGCCTCCCCGCCTATTCGCGCAACTCAGACCGGTCCTGTGGCACTCGCCACCGCGTTCCCGTGACCTTTACAAGGTCGTCACTCCATCTTGTTGAAGGCCTACCGCCAACTCGTCTACCGGTTCGCGGACGCCACTCCAGGACTTTCTGGCCCCATCGGCCATCAGTCCTGCGAGCGAGGTAGGTATATCAGAAGAATAATACGACACTAAATAAAGTATCAGACGCGTTTTTACTGGCGTTGTTGATAAAAAATACAATAAAATACTATTAGCGTAGGCACTGTCAAGTTCTCAAAATTAATTGATGTTCAAGAAAGAATAGATATGTCACGCTATTTCATTGCAAATGTATGTAATGTAGGTAGTAACAGGAAAAAATTACAGGGCAATCAAAGTAGTATACGGGTGGAATTCATTGTCCGGCAACGCTAATCTTCCCATTGTTTTTTGATACGTACGTAAATAGTGGTTAGTGTTTACTGAGTAATTTTAGAACACACATTACTCGTACCTGTGAACACAGCGCGTGTAATTGTTGTATGCCACTGATATATTGAATTTGTTTGCTTGTTGGTCATACGCCTTACATAACAAATAGTAGTATCTAGGTATAAATTTTCGCATACAAATAATACAGAGAAGGATAAGTCCTTCTCTGTGTTATTTGTATGCCTAAGGGGTGCGTACAGATCTGGTGACTGTCCCGCGAATGCACCCATACCTTTAGATAGGTACCTACTTTCATGTACTTTGAATGCTTCACTCTCACTTTTTTGGAAACGCTTTTAAAATTAATTAAATTAATTATTTCTACTTACAGACGTTTACGGTAGAAGTAAAAATCTTACGTACATACCTAATTTCATTTGTGCCTGAACTCTAAAAGGAACTTTACACAATGAAGAGTTAATATAAGATTGACATGCATCAGATTTCTTCCTTATGCAAATGAATATTATATAAATGTAGGAAGTAATTAAGTACATTGATTTTTTTAGCTTGCTGACGATAGCTAATAACCTTGTAGTAACCTACCTATCTAGTTGCAAAATATTTACTACAGTCAAATGTCAATGTAATCTGGTTAGCTAGGAGACTAGGCATTTGGTTGGAAACCTATCTAGATAGATGAGAAGGTAGTTAATTTATTTTGGGTTTTACAACACACAGCACTACCACCAGTATAATGACGCGCAGCCAGCGATTGTTCGGGCCAAGTTTAAACGCAACAGAGTCTCCTGCACAAGAGGACTCCAATGGAGAGACGTAAAGGAACCTTACCGTAGATTGGCCCAATGCACCACACATCACTACCACCAGCATAATGATGCGCAGCCGACGATTGTTCGGGCCACGTTTGATTGAACGCAACCATCAGGGCCTCTTTCACAATAGGACTCCAGTGAGAGACGTAAAGGAACCTTACCGTAAATTGGCCCAATGACAACACACAGCACTACCACCAGCATAATGATGCGCAGCCGACGATTGTTCGGGCCACGTTTGAACGCCACCATCAGAACCTCTTTAACAAGAGGACTCCAGTGAGAGACGTAAGGGAACCTTACCGTAAATTGGCCCAATGACAACACAGAGCACTACCACCCGCATAATGATGCGCAGCCGACGATTGTTCGGGCCACGTTTGAACGCCACCATCAGAACCTCTTTAACAAGAGGACTCCAGTGAGAGACGTAAGGAAACCTTACTGTAGATTGGCCCAATGACTACAAACAGCACTACCGCCAGCATAATGATGCACAGCCGACGATTGTTCGGTCCACGTTTGAACGCAACCATCAGAGCCTCTTTCACAAGAGGACTCCAGTGAGAGACGTAAGGGAACCTTACCGTAGATTGGCCCAATGACAACACACAGCACTACCACCAGCATAATGACGCGCAGCCGACGATTGTTCGGGCCACGTTTGAACGCAACCATCAGAGTCTCTTTCACAAGAGACACGTCGAAGAAATTGTGCAGCCATTCGCAGCAGTTCTTGGCGGGCTTCTGCAATGGAGAATTGTTCATTGTTACAACCACTTGTCTACAGTTTGCAGGACAATAGACCAGAATGGGTTATTCTAGGGGGGTCGTCTAATTATTTTGGAGGGGCCGTACTATTGGGAGGCTACTCTTTTTGAGCGCTTAGGCAGTTCACTTCACTGATGAATTTGAAGTTTTCCATGGAGAATTCAAGTCATAACAAAATTTTATCATCCCTCAAAAAAGTGAAATGGAACTTTGGTATGGCATCTAGCTAAGTCGCGGTCGGGAGCTATAGTAGTTGACCGAGCGAGCGAAGCGTCTTCGTTTCATTCAACCTTGGCCAAAACAGCTTTCGTAAATTCGGATGTGTTTTCCTCAACGGGTCACATTTCTCAACCGATTGTTGTGAAAATTTGTGAACAGTTTTTGGAAAAAAATCAAAATGGTGGAGCTATGCGGTTTGAAATAATAATAATAAACTGTTTTAAGCGATGCAACAATTGACTAGTGAGGTCTACAACTCTCAGTCTCAGTTATGAGCAATCATTATGAGCTCTTATGAAATTATCGATGATCAATATGTTTATTACTTTCCGCGTCAGTGCATTACACCGTCGAAGGCTGATGTAAAACTGTGCCAAGTTGACGGCCACTTTTTGTCGACATGCTCCGCTAGTCTGGTAGCCATTGAACCTACAACCTGTTATATAATTTGGACGCCCACGGCCAATTGATAAAGAAGTGCCTTTGTTTTTAGTTGATAATTGACAAAAAGAGGGAAGTTAGTGCTTTAGGTGCGTATGATCTTCGGACGTATTTTTTTTCTATGATAATAATGTAAACTAGATACCTCCATTCAAAATTTCATATTCAGTGGCTTAAGTGTGAATCTGAAGAGGTAACAAATAGACAGAGTACCTGACTTTAGCATTTACAATATTAAATAGGCGGGTTGACACCACAGTGACATGGATTCAAAACCTCTCTCGAAAATAATTTAGCGTAGTGGGTACCCTATAGATTGTACCATGGTAGTACGTAGGTGCGGTAGATAGTACCATGGGTAGGTACCCATTCACCCACAAAAAAATTATTTGTTTCAACCTCAGCCTCCATCTCCCATCCACCACATAAAGAGTGTTTATCCGCTAGGTAGGCACCTACTACAATAAGAAAGACGAAATAATACTGAATACGAAAGAAAGTGACCGAGTTCGAAGTGCGAACGTCGAAAGGTTTGCGATCCCCAAGATATTCTTTCTGTATCTTCTACTTATGTTTTCTTTATGGTGTTCAATAAAGAGTAGTATTGTTATTGTTGTTGTCATTCAAGTGGTTAGTTTGGACCATGTTTGGATTGTCACCTGAATACTTAGATGACAAGTGGCAATCAGGAGGTTTCATTTTCGTACAGAAAAAGTATCGTTTGTCCCGACGCAAACCGATCGAGTCGCATACACCACTGAACCCGCCGCTTCGAATCACAAAATTAACATGTAATATATTACCTCTTGCTTTTACATGTTAATAGTACCTGTATCGGATCAATGACAGATATTTAGAATGTAAACTTAATCTACACTGAGCAGCAATGAAAACGGGTCACTTTGTCTGGAAAATCCTATACAAAGTGACCCGTTTTCATTGCTGTTGAATGTAGATTGAATTAAGTAACTACTTACCTGTTACGTTCGTTTAAAAGAGAACACTAAAGTAGGCTCTGTTACCGTACATTTAAAACCATATCAAGGATAAAAAAAAGTTTCAACTTGGTTTTTTTCGCAGCCGTACGTTTAAACACTAGTTTAGGCCGTAATTTTCGTTGTTGCGAAAACAGCAAACAGCATTTACTTAACATTAATATCTACTTGTAGGCAAATATAGATAAGTATATAATTGTACAAATAAAATATATGTAGGTAGGTACCTATTATTAAACTAGGTTCTGCTCGCGACTATGCGTTTCCGGAATTCAAAGAATTCCTATTCCTACTCAATTTGAATTTACCACTGAGCTTTTCGGTGAAGGAAACATCGTAAGGAAACCTGCACGCATTTGCGAAGTAATTCAAAGATGTCTGTGAAGTCCCCAATCCGCACTGGGCTCGCGTGGGGACTATAGCTCAAACCCCTCGTGACGAAAGGAGGCCTGTCATGTGCCCAGCAGTGGGACGCAAATAGGCTGTAGATAATACTAGTAGTAGAGTAGCATTAGCCTATGCCTTCTCCGAAACTCCTACTATCTCCAAACCTAACAAATTTCATCTAAATCGCTAAGATTTGAGCGTTAACGAGGTAATAGGCTGACAGAAAGACAGTCAAACTTTCGCGTTTATAATATTATTATGGATCGCTGAAGCAGGATGGAAGCAGTTTAGCTTGGAAACTGGATTTAAAGAGTTCTGTGATATGACAGGAGAAAAATTAACTTTTACTCCTAAAATAGAGCGAGAACCTGTTGAAGGTCGCGGGAAGTTGCCGGATGATAGCGGCACAGCACAGGGCCGGTCGGAAAGGCGAGCCTTGGGGAGGCCTATGTCCAGCAATGGACGTCTATCGACTTCTACGATGAAACTGAATTCTTAGCCTAATACGAGTAGTTCCACATTAGGTACCTACTTATAATACTTAGATGCATTTATACCTATTTTTATACCGAAGTATATTTTGTACCTACTCGTACTTATTATCACGAATATGAAATTGAATCTTGGTTACCCACGAAGTACTTATTCGTTCATAATTTATTTTAACATTTTCCCTACTTTACTACTAAATCAGTAACTAGTAAAGTACCTCGTTTTTTGTGTTCTGTCTGACAGCCTAACTTCGAATACTGTATGGAACGACTATTTATAGAAAGAGAAAGTCGCCAGCACAAACCAATACGCCACGGTGCGCGCAACTGTATTACGTATTATGACAACTTAGAAATTTTACAAACCAGATTAAAGTCCAGAATAGGAGATAAACATCTGAAGCTAATATTATCCCAGTCAAGACCTATTTATCAGCCTTAATGCACACAACAGAACACTAATTGACACATTGCATACCTTTTCCGTTCAATTACAGTTATAAATACAGACAAGACATCCAGTCATTGTCATTACCTTCAATGAGAGGTTTATGCCTTCACTTCGGAGGTGTCGGGTTCAAATGCACAGGCTATAATTAAGGTCACACTTGATTAAATTCATTAGCTATGTACTCATGTGATGGCAAATTGCTATTATATAACGCCGCTAGAAAATACCGTAGCGACCTCGCATCCTCTTTCGTGATCTCGACATATAATCGAGAACCAAGATGGTTTATTAACTATGCTACAATACTTAACACACCACACGAAGTTAATGTGAACCATAAATCTAAACTTAAGGTAAAAAGCAAGACTAAATAACTCACCACACATATGTCAGGCCTCTTTACTTCTTTGATCCTGTAGAATCCATACAAGAAGCTAAGAATATACAGTGACGCACTCAAGGAGAATACTCCATAAAGCCCGATCTTCCGCACCAGGATTCCACTAAGAGCAGCTCCCACCGGCACTCCCAGGGAATAAAACAGATTCACTACCCCTATCCGCAACGTTCTTTCCTCCTCTGTCGTCACATCTGCTATATAACTGAACACTCCCATAAACATCGTTACCCAACCACCCGTCAACGCAGGGAATATAGCTTCTGTCACAGCAGCTATTTCAACTGGCAGTTGGTAAAAGAAGTACGTATTCACAATCAACCCCATACTCGTTAAGAACTCTCCGACTATGGGTAACAGCATGCAGAATTTTCTCTGACCCACTCTGTCACTATACGCTCCGAGAAATATTAAGATTCCACAAGGCAGAAAGGATTGAAGCACTGTTTTCCAGCCAGCAACTGAAGCCACCAGTGTCTGAACCGCTTCTTCCTCGAAAGTGAAGTTAGCAGTTTCTCTGCGCGTTAAGGCATCACACACGTGATCTTCGAACCCAAGATTCACTCTACAGGCTTTCTCTAAGTAAAGATTTTGCGTTGCCAAAGCTGAAAGCACCGAAGGCATCACATAGCATGCCAGAATCGGCTCTACAGTAATTAGCGATACCATCCGCCTCATTTTGTGTAAAATGTCGAAGTCTTTCCAACTGTTATTATTTTCTTCTGTCTTTTCATTGCATTGTATATTATCTGTTTTACTTTTACTAAAACTATTTCTTATTACGACGGTTCCATTTAAGTCATTGCCATTTAAATTAAGATTTTTGTCAGAGTGTTTTGTTTCTTCCGCCATTATCTGAAAAGAAGAAACAGTTGAATTAACAATCAATGACATTTAAACTATGTATATTGAAACCATCTATTGGATAGGTACTTATTATAAATTCATGACATTGTATTATCAACAATTTGTGATTCGAACAATTTTCCAACCATAATCCAGCCAGATCCCACCAAATCGGGATATCCATCAGCAATGCATTTCATCAAGCTACTGATCGCAATAGTAGATGGAGAGAGGCTGTTGATAAATGGAGAGTGAGTTAAGATCCTCAGCATTGAGGAACGATTGAGATCAGCAATGAGGGAACGACTGAGAAGATAGACAATTTTCAAGCTATAAAAACAGAATAACGTAGCAAAAAACAAGGTTATGTATTTTTGGAACTGTCTAAATGTTATTTTTGAAGCTAAAAAAATAGAGGTATACTTGGGGTTGCGTTGCGACTATTGTTTAGTACTTTAGTGTAGTTCCCTTTCCTCTCTACAAGTTAACAAACTTGTAAACAAGTGTCTTTATTGCTTTTCATCAGTAAACGTGCTAATACTACTAATACCGGACGCGGTAATCATTTCATTATTGGTCCCGTACTTAGCGTAATGGTCGGCCAGTCGGACTGAATTAACTTTACCTAGACACAATGGTTTTATCTGCATCGTTGTTTCCACCCGAGTCACGGATGGAGCTATTGTCGTGCACGTGTATAATTTTGAAGCCTGCAGATAGGACACGGTTTTGCCGAAGCCTGCCACAATTGAGTATTTGATCCATCAGTTCCGCTCATTGATTGTCTGCCGGAAATTGAATGCGTCGAATTTTCGAGAATTCATCAGTTTCGCGTGGGTTTTGTGATCGTTAGGGTGCGGGGAATATTTTTGACCGATGAGAGCAGAAATTACTCCATTAACGGGACACACTGGAAGACGAACTGTAGGTGGGAGTTCAACAATATGGCAACTACTGGACCGACCTGTATGGCGAACCTGGCGAGCATTACAAATCTTTTAAGTTAAAAGATTTGTAATGCTCGCCAGGTTCGCCATACAGGTCGGTCCAGTGGTTGCCATATTTTTAACTGATGATGATGATGAGCTTAGTAATATTGTATAGTTGGCATTAAAGTAGCTTATTCATTGGCAATAACGGCCAAAAACGCATCTTTTGTATTCGACGCATGTTTATCATAGAAGCTTTCATAATCCGATTCATAGATCGTGGCTAAAGGCAGTACCTTAAAGGTATACTCAGTCACATAAATATTTACACATATCGAGTTCAATACCGCTTGTACCGATGTGTTAAGTATTTCAATTTGAAGTTCACTTTATAACACTAATTCTTATGTCTTAATTACTAGCTTTTCTGTCGTCTTCGTCCTCTTGGAATTCGGTTATTAGCGTTTTGTTTTTACTGTATTAAAAGTAACATTTGTCCTTCCCCAGGACTCGAACCAATAATATCCATGCCAAATCTTATCTAAATAAATTCCGCGGTATTAATGTGAAAAGGGTTACCTTTTTTTTACTAAAACTATAAATGCGAAAGTAACTTATATATTATATATTATATAACTTATAAGCAAAGTTACTTTCGCATTTATAGTTTTAGTACGGATATAGCAGCACTATATATTTTTCCAACAATCTTTAATTTGTTCCGTGCATAATGGAAATGTTTTGGAAGTATTTAACGAACGTGTTTTTAATAAAAAAAAAGAAGTATATTCACAGTCTACGTAACTACCAGTCGTCCTGATACCTACGTGGTTTGTGGAAAATACCACAACAGTACTTAGTGTCTATTTAGAACCTATTTTTAGTACAATCTACTTTTGTTGCCTAGCTCAGAGACGATCCTCTTTCACAGAATAAACAATCAATGGTAGGTTCTATCTTATCAGTACTAAAAATTAAAATTATATCTACTTATGAGTCGAATCAACTATTGAAGTAACGTACCTATAGTACCTACCTATAAACGACTCGTATTTTGAATATGGGAACAGCGTTAGATATTCTGGTATCCAAACTTCCAAAACAATTTTCGTAACTTTTTTACCTGTCAGGTTTAGTGAATTTCATCACAGAACCGTATAGTCGTAATCACCACATCGTGTGACAGCATTTAGATGTGATAGCGTACGATGACAGGGAATCGTTAGGTTGGTAATTGATTGTGTTTGTGTGATTCCGGCCTACGATCTGTCGGACATGCGTTTATGTGACGACACGGCTTTTGTGAGGTCGCTCGCACAATACCTACAGCTCGCGACAAAAACTCGACAACGCGATGTCATCAAATCGACCTTGTTGGGCCGATTCCGCGTTCATGATTAAGAATGAATGCCAAACTCGGCGGATGATTTGGGTAAAATTTGCGGTTCATCCGTGGATTGTGGAGGATTTTATTTCGAACTGGTGAGGTGAAAGTCGCGGGATTCCGATGAATGTGAGCTCAGAACCGCTAAAACAATGGACGTCCCTTGGTCTAAACGATGGTGCTGAATTAGGTATGTTGTTTGAAGAAAAAAGAACAGACCGCAAAGGAATTGACCACATCAACGGAACATAATTATGTGATAGGTACTGTAACACCAAATCTTACCATGATGTCTGCCAATAAATATTTCATTTCATTGTGGTTTTACAAAACGTTGCGTTGGATGGCAATTTACACAGATGGTAGAGAGATTTATTTTATTTTATTTATTTATTTAGGTTTGCCAACGAATGTTTACATTTATGCATTATTAAGATAAAAATTACAGGCCAAAAATTGCTTAATGTAACACTCACTTAAAGATCGGTTAGGTACATGATCATTTTTTGAGTCAATGGGTATGAGGTCCAGTCCAGCATACTGGTGTTTTATTTCGGAATCAATGGAATGGGAGCTTAAATCCTTATAAGAATAAGTAAATACGCAGCTATGTTTATTCACATGAAAAAATACTATTAGGTACCCCCGATTATTATTTTTAACTTATATAGGGCTGAGTGTTCAATCGTCAGATACAGTTTATTCCTCGAATGGTCCTTACAAAATTCAAATTAATTCCATAATAAAATGAAATTTTGTATGCCCTATTCGATTGAAAAATCAGCCCTTAAGAGACCTAACTTATAACACAGGAGTGTGTTCATAAGAACGGAATTGACTGAACTATAACTCTAAACTAATTTAAACATTTATGACGATGATGCCTGAGCTTAAAAAAACAAATATAGAATTACTTAATTAACATTGGAATAAGCTTAGCCATTCACTTTAATTTTAGATCACCATCGGCCTTGCAGCACAGTCTAAAGCTGTAAAATAACACTAACTAGCCTGTAAGTAATACCTAAGCACTTAGCTCATAAAAGTCTGTCTCTATTGCCACTTTGTACAGTTTCTCAAGTTACTGACTAGTCTAGGATTCAAATAACAGTTTCTGACAATGGTAATGAGGAAATCTTGTTGAACTTCATTGGATAAAATATGGAAACAAGTAGTTAGATTATCAATCATTGTAAAGGAAAACAAAATACATTTTGTGGTTGCCCCCTGTCTTCGACTCTGCAACTGCCTTCGACTTTATGGTCATGTTACTAATTTTAAAACTAGACAAGAACCGGGTTCCTTTCGTTGATTATCTCCTATATTAGGTATATGTTTCTATTTAATAATTCCTAATAATGTAACTAATAAAAAGAAGTCTGTAGAAGTCACGAGACCGTTGTATGTAGTAGGTAGGTCCGACTTTAACTAGAGAGCTTCTGTTCGGATTGCGACAAAATTTAGTATGGGGTAGATGGCTCAACGGGGAAGGCTACTTTTTATCTCCGAAAAACTTATACTAACTTATAATTCCCGCGGGAACGCTTTAACGAATTCCACGCGCACGGGGTTCGACCCCCCATGAGAGCACTTTTTATCCCGGAAAAAATAAACTAACGTATAAGTCCCGCGGGAACGCTTTAACGAACTCCACGCAGTTTGACCCCGCATGAAAGCAGTAGCAATTCAGAGGGTTCGAGCTAACGCTCTCTTCTGATCTGACTTTACTTATTTCCGCGCTGGGCGCGCTGGAGACTAGCCCCAAAGCCTCTCGTGATGAGAGGAGGCATGTGCCCAGCAGTGGGAGACAAATTAGGCTGTTCTGGTGGTGGTGTAGGTACGTCGCGGGCAGAAGCTAGTAGGTAATAATTGTAACATAAATAATCCTTTTTTAATAAAGCGTGACAAAGTCAAAACCATTCTATCATTTCTGTTTTCTAGTAAGCATAGGATCCTTCATAGCAAACGAGTTGCGGGTAAGGTTTCCACAGGGTCAACGTGCGGACTTTGCCTCTAGTAGTAGCCTTAGATCAACCTAGGTACGAGTACATAACTTCGATTATGGTAACGTATTAGTCCACTCTCACCTTCAAAATAGCTTGACTAGACCTAGATGCTCGTTTGCCTTCTAAAGAACGAGTTGAAGAACTGGTAAGGTCTGTAAGCTTCTGTAAATCCCTATAACTATTGTATAATAGGTTAAGGCCTTTATTGGTTTCTTCACGATGTTTTCCTTCGCCAGTTCTATAATGACTTCTGATTTGATACTCGTAGGTACACATTCATTAGATGAATATACGGCTTAATGTTTCTGCGGTTACTTAGCACAGGCATGTCAGCTTTGAGCAGAATGCTTGTTTTGAAACATTGTCTTCCATTGTTGACTTTTTCGCTTTAAACATCCCAACTTTGTATCACTGTTGGCATTCAATGGTTATTTAACTTTTACAATGCCAACATCCATATATTATTTTCTTATGCTTTTACTTTGAAGTCTGTATTGGTGATTGGTGCTAGAGGTCTTCCGTTAGCACACAACCGAAAACAACGCAAAACCGAAACTACTGGTCGTAGAAATATGAGTTGCAGTATCGCGTTAGCGCTTTGGTACAGCCTTCTCAGTACGACTGCTATCTGCGGGCTGCTCCTCCGGGTGAGCACTCATCAGACTCTTGTGGACCATTGAGGAGCAGCAGTGGTCCCCCTATCTCAATGCCCGATCCACTACGGTGGGGCAAGCAGATGGGAAAACCGCTGGCGCGCCTGCTTCGCCCTGCATCGGTGGATTGGAGCGCAAATGGATCGTTCTCACGCTCCCTCTCTGCTGCCTCTTTCTGCGAGATGATAGAGTTGCAGACAAGACTTCACATGTCCATAGAAAACGAAAACATTGTGCCTATTTTGAATGTTTTGCCCCTACCAATAGTTTTAGAATGTAGGACATTCAGAGTGAAATCATAGTCGTAAGGTACCTAATTAAAGAGTCTACAATGCATAAAAAGCTGTTCGTTGAGCATAGAACCTATTCAATATAGATCGTAATGAGGGGAAATATCAATTCGCACATAGTTAGTCGTTTTTTTTAAGCTAGGTAGGTACATGAATTTCCTCATAGTTTTATATGCAGTAAAAACTACCAGATCCGTGTTGTATAAAATCTTCAATTAAATGGGTCATGTACCCGACGCAAAAACCTCGTGCAAAAAGAGGTGCCTATATCTACAGAATAGGTGTTAAGCAGAGTACGCTGAATAGGTGTTAAAGTAAAACAATAACATGGATTTTCCTATATTTAATGCTACCTACCTATGTAAATGGAAAAATGTACTTAGTCAAAATACCTCTCATCTCATACGAGAAGTAAGTAGGGACCTAAACAGGGCTTCGTCGACGTCGTCTCCTCCCCACGCAACGCAAATGTTTTTACGTCGAATAATGCTGGTAATGATGGTAGTGTAGTACCTAAGTGTGTTTTTTTAGACTGGTAAATCAATTAGGTACATGGTTAATTTAAGTGCCATTTATACCAATGTACCTAGAGATCTTCTACTATCTAAAGTCCCGCGCCTTCACATTTCAAAACGCTTCAATGTATTTAAAAAGCACCACCAATACTCTCAACACATGTATGCGTGCTAAGACAGCCATCTACTATGCGTTGAGAGTGTTGGTGGTGCTTTTTAAATAATAATAAAAAAATTGAAGCGTTTTGAAATGTGAAGGCGCGGGACTTTAGATAGTAGAAGATCTCTACCCAACCTAAATTAAAAAGTTTTCCTTTTTGAACTGGTACTTTTCTTTTTTTATGGACACAAGTACTTACCTACCCCAGAGCGGAATGGAGACTTCACAAAGGTACTTTTTGCTTCCTTCATCTGAAAGCTCAGTAAGAACTTGATTGGGCTGGCACTGTAAAATTTTTGTTCAAGCGCGTATTTTTTGGCTTCAGAGATGTGATTACCGAAATGAAAAAAAATGCACATAGACTGCAAATCAAATTGCTTTTTAAGGTTCCGAAGTCCACAAGGAACCCTTATAGTTTCGCCATGTCCGTCCGTCCGTCCGTCCGTCCGTCCGTCCGTCCGTCTGTCCGCACTATTGCTCGGAGATGATTAAGTCTAGAAAGCTGTAATTTGGCATGAATATACATATTCGTTACGCTGAGAAAGTGGTACAATAAAAATTTGAAATATATTTTTTATAGGGTACCTCCCCTACTCATAAAGTGGGGATGTATTTTTTTTCCATGGTGCGGCATATCGTTGAATAGGTCTTAAAAAAATATTGAAAGGAAAACTATCACAGCTAAGTAGGCTGTACAAACTTACGAGTCATAGTCGACCAACTTATGAAATGATTTAAAAAACCAATGATTTTTCTCGACCGGCACAGGGGCGTCGGGCGGGCACGTCATACCACAGGCTAGCTAGATGCTAATAAGTCTTAGAAAGGTACTGTGGGCATCCTCAACTTCGGAACCCTATACTTTGCGCGTGGCCCGACACGCACTTGGCCGGTTTTTTTAAATGAACTTCTGCTTTACAATTATTTTTTCCTTTCTTAGATACCACGAAAAGTACCTCGCATGGGAGCTGACTGAGTCGTTTGAATTTCATGCTTTGTGCACAAAAGGTCACCCTGCCCACAGCAACTTTGAATTTATGATGTGCAAAATAAACCGACATTTTTACAAGATTATTGCAAAAACGTTCTTCAACAAAACATAAAAGCGTCACAAATTCTGAAATCTCGCGGCGGATATTAGTAATCTGTATTGTTGTGTGTTGCCACGTTTTTTAGCGTCATTTGCGACCAACGTTGTACTTAATGAGTTCACAAATTACAAGCTAAATAACACGAATTGCTTAGGGCATGACGCTTATCGTCCAGCATACAAATAAATAGTTAATACATATAGCCATGGTGACTTCATTCAAATAGCTTCAATTTAAAGCTGTATTTTAATGTTATTTACGGTCCTTTGTAAGGAAGCCTAGCATTTCATCTCAGCCTGCTGTACAATTAGCTGCTCAGGTATGGTCATCACATATTAGTATTAAAGAGCACAATCAAACGCTTTACAATTGTAGAACAACAATAGAATGCGTGAGACAAGGTCACACAAATGTCATTAAAAGAAGATACCATCTCGGTCAGATGAGCCAAGAGCGGCTAACATTCATTTGCGAATTAAACTACAGCATTACTTATTCTGTAGGTACTACATACAAGCCTTCGTTTTAGCTGCGTGAAGCGGACTTGCATCCATCAGAAAAAAAAATACCTCCCTAATTTTAGGGCTGTGCCTCTGTAAACGATTTCTACACGAAAGTTCATCCAAATCGGTTCAACGGTTTAAGCGTGATATAGCATAGCGAGTTAAGAACATTATTGTGCAAATCGTCGTAAATGTGAGCGTTCCTACGTCTTCCCAACACATAGTAAAGCACATACTACTGTACTACTATACTACTACAGCCTATTTGCGTCCCACTGCTGGGCACAAGCCTCCTCTCATCACGAGAGGGTTTGGGAGGGTTTGGGCTATAGACCCCACGCGGGCCCAGCGCGGATTGGGGACTTCACACACATCTTTAAATTACTTCACAGATGCGTGCAGGTTTCCTCACGATGTGTTCCTTCACTGAAAAGCTCAGTGGTTAATTCAAATTGAATTTCGCACGTGACTAACTTAGAGGTGCGAGCCGGAATCGAAACCCCGACACCCTGCATGAGAGGCGGTAGGTCGAAGCACTAAGACCACGGCTTTAAAAGCACATAAATCTAAGATATAATTTTCATTCGGTTTAAAAAAAAATGTTATTTTTAACTCTAAGTCTTGGCAAGATTCGGCACGAGGTCGATACATAATGTTTGATGGTAGTGTATTGTATAATTTGAATACTTACATTTAAAACTATGAGATGGCGAAAATTGTTTGTGAATGGTCGTCGTCAGATTATTATTTTTTACCTTGAGCACTGAATGTATATTCGTCCAAGGAGTCCCTTGCCATATTTAGCCTTTATTTGTATGCACTTATGATTCATTTTTTATCATAAGAATCATAATATAAGTATAGCTGGGTCAAGGTGTACCTTCATCTCGAATTATAATTAACACTGCATTCTTTTTTTTAATTTTTTACCATAAAAACAAATTCTGATTGTTAAAAATACGTACCGGGCAATATTCGAACTCTTAAATAGTGACAGGGAGATTCCCTATAGGATCGCTCACGCGTTGCATCCGAACTTTAAGAAGCTAGATTTAAAGTTCAACTTGAGCGCCGTGACGCGTAAGCGATCCTATAGAGAATCTCCCTGTCCCTATTTAAGACTTCGAATATAGCCCCCTATTGATGCAATCGACATCATTTGGCATGCTAAGAGAAACATATTGTCTACTAGCTTCTGTCCGCGACTTCATCCGCGTGGAATTCGGAAATAGGTAGCATTCCCGCGGGAGCTATGCATTTTTCTGGGATAAAAAGTAGCCTTTGTTTAGACCAGTGTTATGAACTACCCCTATACCAAATTTTGTTGCAATCTGTCCAGTAGTTTCGAGTTAAATCAGGACATACATACAGACTTTTGTGTTCAGTATTGTTTATATATTTAGTCCCCAGGACTTGATAGTTTCTTTTACTTTTCAAGTTTCAGACGCGACTTCTTCTACAGACTTTATTATTAGTAAGTATATAGATTCCCATTAAGGTAACTATTAGCAAATGATACTAATTATTATCATTATTCAAAATATACTACGTGAGTGGTAGTGATTGGTGAGATGAATCTCTTTCAATAAAAAATATTTTAAAATTCGGCGGTAGAAACAATAATTTGTAATACCTACCAAGAACCTATAATGTGTGGAGCTCGCATAAAAAATATACATAATGAAAAAGCCAAGAAGGGAACAAGGCCAAGTTAATTGTAGTTCAAAATAGATCGTAAATGCCATCCATCGAGCAGGAAGTGGTTCGCAAATGCAATGCAAAGAAAACATCACGATTTAACATACGAGCTGCTCTAGACATGACAATCCATCCATCCATACTAACATGATAAAATGTCTGTCTTTTACCTTCTGTTCCCTCTTCAAAATGCAACCGCTGGACCGATTTAGATGAAATTTGGTATGGAGATAGTTTGACGCCTGGGGAAGGACATAGGCTACTTTTTATCTCGGAAAAAAGCAGAACATAGATGAAGTCGAGTCGCGGGCAGAAGCTAGTACCTAAAGGAATATTTTACGAATATTTTTTAGGGTTTCGAACCTCAACAGGTAAAAACGGAACCCTTATAGGATCACTCCTGTGTCAGTCCGTCCGTCTGTCACAGTGGATTTTCTCCGAAACTACTGGACCGATTAAGTGCATAGCCGAAACTACTGGTCGTAGAGAGGTGAATTTTGGCATTGTAGGTTCATTGGGGAGTATAGGGGAGCACTAAGAACGAATTTCCAGAAATTCCCACAGGAAAGAGAAAAATGGAATTTTACATGTTTATGTTCTATTGCGCATATTAGAATAGAGATTGAAGCATTAAATAAACTGTAAGAAATTCTGTAAAGTGTTTTTCAACCGACGAAAAAAAAAGGAGGAGGTTCTCAATTCGACGCGTATACCTATATATATATTTTTTTTTATATATGACCACGCATATCTTGTCAATTGTGAACCGATTTCGATGATTCTTTTTTTTAATTGAAAGGTGTACCTCCAACTTGAACCCTTTTAATAATTTGGTTTAGTTCTGATGATGGGATCCATGACAAAACGAGGGAACTCCTCGAAATTTGTTAGCATGTGTATGATTTTGGCATCAATTTCAAAGACTACAGTGAGACTTACGTCCCATCGTACACATGTTTGGAAACTATAGCCGAAAAAAATATTTAAATAAAAAAATAGAACCGAGTTCAAACTCCGACAGCCTGTGAAGTCGGTGTCAAGTGAACCGCCCCAAAGCTATGACTATCTTATACTGAACTTGACACCAACTTCACAGGCTGTCGGAGTTTGAAGTCGGTTCTATTTTTTTATTTAAAAATTTTTACTGCGTACATTTCTACATAACGACAGATTACTACATACGGCAGTTTATGGAACTAATGTATGTTTTTAAAATCAAAGATTGATTTAGATGCTTGGTGCAAAATTCATATTTTATAGTCTAACAGCGCATACGAAGTCGCTGGCAATAGTTATTTGTGCAACAAGAGAGCAAAATTGTTTTTTGCTTCGAGTGCCATGTTTGAGTCCTGAGCTAGCGAAAGATTCTATAGTTGAATCACGAGCGTTCAGCGAGTGATTCTAGTTTAGAATCTTGAGCTAGCGAAGGACTCAAAGGCCCGAGAAGTAAAAAAAATGCTCTCGAGTAGCACATACAATTTTTCACCTCAGTAGCGAGAACACATAAAGAATACTTACAATACGAAAAATATGAAATAACATTTCTTCTTCACTCCTCACACTCAAATTATTACTTGAATTTCATGTTTTAAAAGAATTACTTTAAAGTTAGTTATCGAAAATTAAGAAGAAAGACATGATTTGACATGAGACAATGGCGGCAATTTTCCAAACGTATGTTCGGAAACTAGTAGGTACAATGATAAATTTCGAATTTATTCGGTAATATTTGACAACTTTTAGTTTACTTTAAATTAAAACTTTAGTTTAAAATGAATACAAATAACATAATTATATGAAATATAAGTCATTTGAAAATTGTAAGATTTTCAGAAGTTAAATCAACGTATAATTTTAATGTCTAAAAATACGGCGTACTGATGCGTTGCGCGTATCCGAACGTTTCTAATTCAGTTTTTTTTTCTACGAAAATAGATTCGCAGTAAGACTTGCCTAGTATAATTCTACCTCTTTTCTTAAAGAAATGAAAAGAAGAGAGTGGATAAAATCGAGATAGTTTGAATTATTGGTATAAGAAGTAGTTACTAGTTAGATGCCGCAGTATGAAATGACCATTCGCAGTAATCAAATAAATAAAAAAAGCTTGGGAACGATTTAACTGTGGCTGCAAGGCTTAGGCCTTTGCCTAAAAAAAATAACAAATTAAAAAAATACTTTGTCTCACCGAGTGAAACAAACACGATTTTGCTCACTAATTTCTGACAGCAAAGTCTACTTGTTCGAGCTGCTGAGGTGAAAAAGCTATTACAGCACGGCACAACTTAGAAGGCGCGTGACGAAGCACTTAAGCCGTTCACGCAGAGACTATTTTTGCTTAACCCACGCGCCTTCTAAGTTCTGTAAACCTGTAACTGCTTATTAAGGCCCTTCCCTGACCCAGCATCGTCAAATTGCTCCTTTAAGATCATACTTTTCTAAGAAATGTTAAAAGTTAAAAATATGAAAAAAACATATGTTATATTTGATTATATCATCCTTACATTGACAGCTTTCGATACACGTTTCACGAAACTTTGCTCGATACAATTTAATTCCAAAGTAACCTCTAACTCGGACCGCTAATCCAAATTTACTCCAGTTTATTATATCAAACAGTGTAAAACTAATTATAACACAAAAAATATCCATATTATATGCATACATCGACAGCTTTATAAATGCCATTTTTTAGACGGTATTTTTATAGCAATTAAAACGTGTTAAAAAGTAACTAAATCGGGCGTTCTGTGCGTAGCGCTTTCTCTTTCACTCGTCCCACGAGTGACAGTGACGGCTGAGTTGGGTCTATGAACCGCCTTAATCTTGGGGGAGATCTTTTGGTTTAGGTATTACATCAGTAGAGTAGGTACTTCCGCTGCCCTGATGATGCAGCAGCAGCTCAGTAGTACAACAGCCTATTTACGTCCCACTGCTGGGCACGGGCCTCCTCTGATCACGAGAGGGTTTGGGCTATAGTCCCCACGCGGGCTCGGTGCGGATTGGGGACTTCACATTGAATTACTTGCCAGATGCGTGCAGGTTTCCTCAAGATGTATTCCTTCACTGAAAAGCTCAGTCGTTAATTCAAATTGCATTTCGCACATAAGTAAACTCAGAGGTGCGAGCCGGATTCGAAACCTACGACCCTCTGCATGCGAGGCGGAAGTCGAACCACAAGGCCACCGCAGCTTCAGACTTGATGATGATGATGAAAAAATCATACAAATAATACTGGTAGTTGTGGGCTGTTAACACTATGAATTTCGCTGATATGTAATCCAAGGTACGATCCAAGCCCACTTATCCATTGTACGTATTTGATTACATTACTGTGTATCCAATTGAATTACGAGCTATGTGAGTAAACAAAAAAGGTACCTATAATTAAAAATTTTCACAGACGTCAGCGAAGTATATTCTGATGGGCTAGGTACCCCATGTATAAGTAAGCATGTAGGTAGGTATCTAGGTAATATCGCGTATTTATTTGGAAGAGAAAGACAAGACAAATTCCGGAGTAATCATACAGACAAACTGGTAAGGATATAACTATCATCATTGGCATTTTCTCTACTGAAATATTCATTAGGTATTCAATAATATTCATTATTCCAAAATATATTCTTTAATGGCAGTCAGAATTAAATAGTACCTTGAGATGTCAAAAAAACATTCTCCTATCCTGAAACTACGCTATATCATCAACAACTCCGTTTATGCATATATACTAATTAAGTAATCCTATTTATAAAGTGATATTTAACATTAATATCCTGTTCTTAAATTGATAATAGATTTAAATCGTAGCACTCCTTTCACTAATTTGCATAATACTTATAAGGCAAACTCACCGTTAATTCCTATTACGAAATTCACAACCAAATTATCATCACTGGTCACTGTTGCATAAAGTTCAAATATTGAGTTACTTGCAAAATCCCTTGCGCCGGCCGTTCGAGTATTTATGTAAATTTAGCGCGTATTTTGTCCCAGCACCGGCGCGCGTTCGACGCAAGCGCTAACAGTTAGGTGATTGCGGTTAGTTCGCACCGGCTGACACTCTTAACCATTTCCACAAGTCAGTTAGGAGCGGATGTCCAGCAGCGAATTCTATGCCGATAAACTATGACCGCGTGAGGTTTGATTGGTGCATTTCTCCAAATTGACGGTCATTGAAAATATTATTATACCTCTCAGATTGCTAAGAGAAACTATCTATAAATAAAATCGTACCTCCTAGTGAATATTCCACCGCTTCATTTAAACGCCCATCTTTGAACGCGTTTTTAGAGATAAGTAAATAAAACGCTAATTCAGTACTGTCATAATGTGAACATGTTTTAAACCCCCGACGTAAAAAAGGAGTGTTATAATATAAGTTTGATATTGTATGCCTGCCTCTGTCTGCTTATCTCATGGAAGGAATAGGTAGTACAACTGGAGCGTAGTGTAAATCTCGAAACAAAAAATAGAGCTTAAAGATGTGAGCCTGAAGGTCACATTCAAAACGTGGCCAAAGTTTCATCCTAGGCTTCTTTTCTCTTTTCCTTCTTTATGAGGTTAGATAAAGACAGATAGGTATAAACCTTTTACGCCCCTCACCGCCGCGCACCTGGCACAATTTTGGTATAATTCAATCCAATCCTGTTAGATTCATAAAAAGCGTTTTTATTTATATAGGAATTAATAGCGTATAATCCGAGGTGTGCAAATTGTAGGTAAAAAAGTTTGACATACCTAGTTAGTGATAAGTAGTAATAGTTAAGTACTTTAAAATTTGATAGAGCGACAACCTCGTGAAGATCGCGGGAAACCGGTGGAAGCGAGTGACACAGGACCGGCGACCAAGAAATCGGTGCGCTTACCTAACGAGTTGACAGGAGGAGGTGGTTTTAATACATACACTTATCTAAGTGAATATTAAGGATTATAGATTTCAACCTACGAACCACAGTGCACCCTTTGACGGCGTTTGTAGGTCTAGCTGATTACACAGATTTGCAAATGAATGAATGACATATAAACACTAATGTAAGTACTTACGCATCAGCGAAGCAATTCAAAGATGCGTGTGAAGTCCCCAATCCGCACTGGGCCCGCGTGGGGACTATAGCCTAAACCCTCTCGTGATGAGAGGAGGCCTGTGCCCAGCAGTGGGAAAATAGGCTGTAGTAGTAGTAGTAGTAGTAAGTACTTACATTGAAATAAATAGGACACCGAAGCTTGCACCGAAGCAAGCTTAACAGACCTCCTTTCCTCTCGAGATTGTTTGGGCTTAAAAAGTCTCCATGCGGTACTCACTTCAGGTATCCTCGCTTTTTTTGTTTTAACTGACCACGACTCCCAGAGTCCTCCAAAGTATGGACTTATAGAAAGGAGAGGTCTTCTTTTCGAGTGAAGGGATCAAACAAACTAAGACGGTTTCTACAAAAAATTCGCGAATGCTATCCCTCGGGGAGTTGCCTTAAAGAGGTCTTCCATTGTGCTTTAAATCGGGCATCGTTGGCACTGCACTGAACATAAATGATTAAAGTTAAAGGTTAACCAACATTATTATAATACTTACGACCTTATCCTGTAATACTTTTGCGCATTGCAGGTATTGAAAATTTGTTCGAAAAGAACATAGTTCACGATAAGTACACACACAATGAATATTCAGTAGACAAAATGCTGACTTAATGCTACTAGCATTTTCTGATAGTCAAAAGACAGAACTAGATGCTGCAAAGGATTCATTTTGGGAATAATTTAAATAATAAAACTTTAGCGTACTTATAAAACATTTATACATTAATAACGAATGTCGGATCTAAAAGCGTACGCAGAAACGGTACAATCATCAAGCTACATACAATCTTAAGTTACCTAAATACATGTCTTAATTACACAGTACAAGTGGCACAATCTTTAAGCAATTGATCAATTAAGTTCTAGAAATAGTTTGTTTTACAAATTAAAATTACATGCTAATCAAACTTTGTCTTCAACGATTCCTTCTATTTCGTTGGTCTTCCCTTGTGTTGCTTCATTGGTGACTATATCTAAAGATCCATTCCTGCTTAAACCGCAAATGGACAAGACATTGTTTCCGCTATGTTTTTTAACACAGTACAGAACTACAATTAGTATAGTAAGACATAATACTATTGCTCCTACTATGATGGGAGCACTTTGATCCATGTCACCATCGTCGAGTTTTGCTAGTTTTATAGTTTCTTCCTTAAGGAAGTCTTGAAGAGCTGAGAAGTATTGTAAAAGACCTGTAGTAGAAAGCTCTGTTTCTCCCGTCATCGTTTTAAGAACCTTCCTCCAGTCTTCACTGGCTCCAAGGGACATCCCGTCACTGTAACATAAATATATCTTAATTGGCGAGAACATGGTGGAAGTGGTAGTCATCGTCGAAATGGAAGGAAGTGGTTTCTGCCTATGGGGATAAGACGTCAATTTCCACGAATAATGCTTATAATATCTGAAAAATCGCTCCTAAAATAAATACTTGTACAGGTGGCAAATATATGTTATCTTAAGATACATAATATTATAATGAACTTATTTTTAATTTAATACAGTTGCGCAAAAAGTAAACATTTCGATACCAGCTTAACGTGCCAAAAGTTGTCATTTCCGAACGAGCGCTTTTTGTTATTTGACAGCTAGTGAACGTGCCTAAAGTTGTTTTTTACGAACTAAGGCGTAAAGTTTTTTGAGCTTCATCCTGTTCATTTATTTCTTTATTCTTTTTTTTGCAAATGTATTAAAAAATGTCGTTTGATACACGTGCGAAATTGTCATTTTCACTCGTCCCTAATGTTAACGCTCGCTTTCGCCTGCGCCAACATAACTAGGGACTCGTGATAAAATGACAAACCTTTCGCACTTGCATCAAAATGTACTTTTCTGGACATTCATCGTAATGAGCGATCACGTACGTGACAGTACGTTTGATACTTGTTTATTTGTATATTCCAGCACTACAATCTATCAATTACATGGCTGTCAGCGATATGAAAATTAGCATCATATTAGTGCTGCAGCACTGACAGAGGCTTCTATTGTCTATGGGCTCATAATAGCACTGCTATAATGGACTTCCGTACAATATTATACAACTGCTCTGCTTTTTTTTAAAGATATAACTTCCATGCAATAGTTTGAAAAGGGTCGGTTTTCGTTTTCAATAATAAATTATTTTTCAAATTATGATAATACTTCGTTATGCATCTTGAATCAAGATTTAAAAAAGAACGTATTTAAAAAATAGACACAATAACATACATTATCACAAATAAATTTCATTTTGTGCTATATTACTTGGATTTCATTTTAATTTACCATAATCATCACCATTATCATCATCATCGTCATCATTATCATTTCAGCCGAATAACATCCACTGCTTGACATCATAGGCCTCTTCCAAGGTAAAAACCGTTCCAAACTAGTAATAAAAGTGGTTCGCTTTGTTTTACTTTTTGCACAAAATGTGTCATAACAGAGTAACCTATTTTCATTGCTCTCAAGTAGGTATTTTGTTTGTTGCCGTCATATAAAAAGTAATTCCTGCAACAGTTATAACACTGTTGCATAAACTGCTATTAATATACATCTGGACTCCTTAGTCCAGATGTATCTATCTTCTACCTATCTATACATATAATAAAGCTAAAGAGTGTCAAAAGTCTGTACATGGGAGATATTCCAAAAAAAGTTGGCTGTGGATACTTTGAATCGACAACAGAAAACCCATTCCAACAGTTTTTAGAATTTTTGTCTGTTTATTTAATCGCGCATCACGTGAAAACCACTGGACTGTTTTTTGATGAAATTTGGTATGAAGATAGTTGAAGTCCCGAAAGAGGACATAGGCTTCTTTTTATCCCGCAAAATCGCATAGTTCCCGCGGCAACGCGATAACCGAATTCCACGCGGGCGAATTCACAGGCAGAAGCTAGTAATAAATAAACAAGTTCATATGGACATTGTGTTTACTTCCGTGAAAAATAAATAAAAAGACACGTTTAACATATTTAAAGATCCACCGTGACATAGAAAACTTGTGTAAATCATGTACATTTCATTAAAGTAACCTTCCTCTAAATAAAACCTTAACGTGTCCTTATTCTTATCTATGCGAGTAAATTTTCCTCTTAGTTTAAAAACTTCCGTACCTTAGCAGTTTGCCTGCTTCCTTGTGTCCATAGATGGAGCAGAGATGTAAGGGCCCCGTGTGGTTCGTCTTCTTGCAGAGAGACAGAAGTATTTGGAACTCCAGCACGTGTGATACCAGGTATCTGAGGGAGAGAAAGTTAAGTAAGTAAAAAAAGTAAATAGCACTTTATTGTACACCACAAAATTAATACACACACAAAAAGCACAAAAAGCACACGCAAGCGGCTGTGTTTGGCAGCCGGTGAAATTTGTGGCACCTCTGTGCCAGAAATGTGAATGCCTCTGCATTCCATCTCAGGGTAGGCAACGCATTCGAGATCTTATGGTTTCTTATAGGGGATCATAGGATTTCGATGTCCATGGGCCGTAGTGACCACTTACCATCAGGTGGGCTGTGCGCTCGTTTGCCTGTACCATTGGTATAAAAAAATACAAAGGCGAACTTATCCCTCTAAGGCATTTCTTCCAGTCAACCTTTGAGCAGTGGATAGGAAAGTGCCGCAATGGACGAATAAAATGTACATATTAGGAAAGACCGACAGAAACTAAAGTCAGTGAGTTAAGTGAGCCCTTTGACTTTTGTACCGTTTCATGCATATCAAGTGAAATGCACGGAGATTTCCTTGGCTGCGTTCCGAATCGCGCTCAGTGCGCTCACAGCACCTTGCATCCCTTATCCTCTTAGGAGTCCACTTTCAAGAGGAAAAAAGATGCAAGATGATGTGAATACTCTAAGCGCGATTCGGAACGCAGCCCTTAAGTACTTAATTGTAATTTGATTTTGATTTGATTGACGATCGATTCCATTGTCAAGTATTTTTCAGTCAGTTAGTTCGTTGTTTTTGTATAAATTACGTAATTTATATACCATTCATATACTAACACTGGCAAGTAAAATGTCATAAAAAAATAGACCATGGAATCGGTATTTTTAGATTTGTCATTACATGTCCTAATATACTATACTTGTTGTACATATGCAAATTTTTGGATGAATGAACATGGATTTTATTCTTTCAATCGAATTTTTATTTTTATTTTTCAGTGATGTCCCAATTCGCTTTCGTAAGGATTTTGTCCTGTCGTGTCTTTTGTTAGATAAATCCTATTTCCTTATTTAAAACTTCGAATTAGGCCCCTGTACGTACGTTAACGTCACTTACGTGATGTACTGGACGTGTGACACGACGTGGTATTTAGCAGCGGGATCCAGGTCACTCTCGTTGCGTGGAACGGGGGGAGACACCCCTGTTTCTTTTATCCTGTGAACAATGTTCTAGGTCTTTGTACAGTGTACACTGTTTGGTGTTCTGTTGTACATTGTAAAGGGTTAAAAATAAATAAAAACAGGACGTCGCGTCGGGGCACGGTGAAACGCCGCGCTACGTTGCGACGTCGTGTCGTGAAAATCTAGGACGTAAACCGTAAATATTTAAGACATAATGTCACGACTACTACTACTTCAGCCTATTAGCGTCCCACTGCTGGGCACAGGCCTCGGAGGTGATGAAAGGAGGCCTGGCCTCCTTTCATCACGAGAGTATTTGGGCCATAGTCCCCACGCGGGCCCAGTGCGGATTGGGTTTTCACACACATCTTTGTTTTACTTCGCAGATGCGTGCAGTTTTCCTCACGATGTTTTCCTTCACCGAGAAGCTCATTGGTACATTCAAATTGAATTTCGCGCATACGTAAACTTACTTAAGAGGTGCGAGCCGGAACGAACCCCCGACCGGCATGAGAGGCGGTAGGTCGAACCACCAGGCGACCTCACCACGCGACGTCGTATCGTGTATTTGACATTTGCCAGGTTATCGCATTCCCGCGGGAACTGCGTTTTTCCGGAATAAAAAATAGCCTATGTCCTTTCTCGGGAACTATTTCCATACCAAAATCATTGAAATCGGTCCAGCGAAGTGAAAAGTTAGCAGACAGGCAGAATTATTTTCGCATTTATAATGTTAATATCTATGCGTTATTCGGTCTCCAGTGGAGGCCCCGAGAAGGCATACTTAGTACGCCTTGTAGTACACTCACGTTCGCGCAAGGTTGCCGGTGCAGATTGGGTGCGGCACGCATTGGACATAGTTCATTGGCATACATGGGTGAGGCATTACATAGGTCCAGCAGTGGATTACAATATACTATGGTGATAATGATGTAATGACAGCATGCTATTTTAATATTATTTTTTGTACAAATCTTTATACAATAAAAATTAAAAGCAGCTCATCATAGAATTGCTGTATGTAGAACCAATACGTCCAAGTTCACCATTGCTAAACCTACGTGTAGAGACTATAGATATTGTGGAGACTGAAGATAAACTAAAGGTAAAAATCATATGCAGATGATACTAGCATCCCAGTCTCAGTCATGATTGTTCGTAGATGAGTACACTTTTCCGTTTTGTAAGCTATACTATAATAAAGTTTTAGTTTTACATATCTACTTACTTAGTTCTCCAAAGGCATCCAAAGTTCCAAACAAGCGTTTTTATTATTATTTATTTATTTATTGAGACCAAATACAATTAAATTAATGAAAATTGTCCCACCAAACTGGAATACAGTTTGACTGCGGGATCAGATACATATAAATGTATAATACTGGATTAATATTCCATTAAGATATTATCTTAGCCATTAATTACTTATTAATATTAGGATAAGTTTTTATTTACTATCATAGTAGTGTTTTTTTAATAATCTTTTGAATTTATTTTTATTCTTTTCATGTCGGATCGCTGAAGGCACGTCATTTGAGCTATGTGACATGTCGATTTTAAGTAACATCTACGAAACTTGAGGTTAAAATACATAGTACAGTCACATATGTCACTGTCGGCGTGCCACCTTAGGGCCACACGGGCCTGGTCGAGTCACTCGCTCGAAGAACGGCGTAGACGTTTCGCTGCACAGTCCAAGCGAAAATAGTATAAAACTGGTCCGCCATGACACACTACTACTACAGCCTATTTGCGTTGCTGGGCACAGGCCTCCCCTCATCATGAGAGGGTTTGGGCTATAGTCCCACCGCGAGCCCAGTGCGGATTGGGGACTTCACACACATCTTTGAATTACTTCGCAGTTGCGTGCAGGTTTCCTCACGATGTATTCCTTCACCGAAAAGCCCACGGTAAAATCAAATTGAATTTCGCACGTAAGTAAACTTAGAGGTGTGCCGGAGGCAGGTGAGCCGGAATCGAACCCCCGACTCTCGGCATGAGAGGCGGTAGGTCGAACCACTAGGCCACCGCGGCTTTTTACTGCCATGACATGTAACTGTACATAAGATTTTTCTTTTCACAAGGGCCATATTGTACTCACCTAAGATCCCACCAATGCTGATTCCAGTCCACGATACTGCTGTTCGCAAATACATCCCACCGCCACTTGTCGAGCACGTAAGCGTATGCCATCAAAGGAAACTTCTCCAACGCCACCCAGAGAAGATGGTTCAGAACCACCTTACGGTCGGGCTCTGTGTCTATGAACCGTAACATCTTCAAATGGTCCGGAGAGGTCAGCTGAACAGCGGCTATGTCAGAGATGGCGTCGTGGAATGCTGGAACAGATTTTTGGTAAAATTTAGAAATTGCAATTTTGCTGCTTTAAGGACATTAACTGAGGGTTCCCCTCAGTTCATTTGTCAACTGTAAGATTAATAGATCCGATGAGAAAAATAGATCCATTCTTTTTTCCCAATACCACGCAGCGTTCAAAATGTATATAGCAAAAATCTTCCTAATACGTAATGGTTCCCGACTGTAGAAGTCGTTAGGCGTTACGTTTTTAGCGGCTACAAGTACTAACTAGTCTGTTTTGTATTTTTTTCAGTTAGGCAGTCGGGTTTTTTGTTTTTAATTATTTTTTTGTCACCTTCGTCCAGTAGGTAGGTATATGTTGGCCATCTTTCCAAACCCCTGGAAACTATACATCTCTAAGATCTTAGATTAAAATTAAAAGTGACTTATCATCCCTTAAATGTAACACGCAATTTTTCAGCATCGTTTATGTATAGACCCTTCGACTAGATCGTTTTTTAGGGTTCCGTACCTCAAAAGGAAAAAACGGAACCCTTATAGGATCACTTTGTTGTCCGTCTGTCCGTCCGTCTGTCAAGACCCTTTTTCTCAGGAACGCGTGGAGGTATGAAGCTGAAATTTATATCAATTACTCAGGTCTACTGTCCCTTGAAGCTGTGAAAAAATCAAACTTCTAAGCCAACGCAATCAAAAGATACAGCCGTTTATGCCGCAAATTTTCGACACTTGCAAGGGAATCAAAACCTACAGGGTGCTTCCCGTGAACTCAGAATCTTGAAATTTGGTACGAAGCAACGTCTTATAGCATAGATAAAGGAAAAATTACGAAAACCATAAATTTTTTGTTACATCACATAATATATTTTTTTTTAATAATTTTAACCTTACTACCCATTTCCTCATAAACGCGTAGAGGTATTAAATTGAAATTCATACCAAATACTCAGGTCTATAATACCTTTAAGCTGTAACAAAATCAAACTTCTATGTCAACGCAATCAAAAGAAACAGCAATTTAAGCTGCATATTTTGAAACTCGCAAGTACTCGCAAGGGAATCAAAACCTAAAGGGTACTTCCAGTCGACCTAGAATCTTGAAATTTGGCATGAAGCAACGTTTTATAGCACACATAAAGGAAAAATTCCGAAAACCTTAAATTTTTAGTTACATTACAAAATATATATTTTTTAAGATCTTTGTCTTAAATTTATGCTACTCCATCTTTCCCCATTGTAATGTTATGAATTTCATTTTGCAATAAAAATACCATAGTTATGACTCGATTGTCGTAAAGAACGAACTTTGTAAACCTTACAGGTTTGTACGGAACCCTCGGTGCGCGAGTCCGACTCGCACTTGGCCGGTTTTTTTTAATTTTTAGACTACAGACGCCACTTTTCTACAGACTACAGATGGCATCTACCTCGGATACTTTCCCATGGTACTCTCTATCACTCTCCTGAGCCATTCTGGCTAAGAACATAGCCATAATCTGGATAAGAACATAGTCTATCTCCACTTCTGCAGTTCGATTGTCCTGATCCTGAAGCATCCCTAACACCCACCAACTCCGCAACAGCTTATTTGAGTCCCACTGCTGGGTACAGAACCTACAGGCCTCTACTCTTCACGAGATGGTTTGGGCTATTAGCCCATCGGGGACTTCAGACACACCCTTGAATTAGGTACTTCGCAGATGCAGGCGTTTTAGTACCTAGTCCCTAACACGTCTTCCCAATTACCTAAGTATTTGTAGTAGGTAGTGATAAAACTGTCAACACTCACAAGGGTTCGGGCCGTCGCGGTACAGAGGTTGGAGGTTCCGATAGTGCCTGAAGTACTGCACGTGGCCGAGTAGTCTAGCGGCTCTCGATAATCCGACTACCACGTCTGTGATCTTCTCACCGCACCATTTTATTCTGGAATACCATACGACATATTGACGTCAGAAATGCAAAGCGAGAAAGATTTTCCGCACTACTTTTAATTTAGTAAAATATTATCCAACGAACGTCTGAGTTTCGTGGTTTTCAAATGATTCTGTTTCTTCGTTTTTGGAATTTGTGGAACTAAACTACTTACGTACTTTGTTGTAAGAGTATGCTACAAAATTACAAATGGAAGCACATACTGTTCACTCAAATCTACACTTCAAATTTTCAGGATATCCAACTAAAACCACATTTTCCAATGGTCTACCTAGATGATACAGTTAGACTGATTTTTAATAATACTTAATGTATATATATCAAATACGTACTTGTAATGAGCTCTATCACACATATCATGACTTGAAGGCAAACAATTAGCCGTCGCCATAGCTTCCTCCACACCCTGGTAAGATTCACTGGCGCTTTCGAATCCAAGGGACTGATGAAATTCGTCCACCGCATCGAACAAGTCCTTCGAATGTATGGTCTCATTGCTGAGCAACTTGGGCCGTATATGTTCTGGGTAAGCAGCTACTTTCTGATAAACAGCTTGCCATTCTTGAGCCCATAAGTTACCTGAAACGTATACAAACATCAGTTTAGGTTTAGGTTTGTGATCTGCGTTGCTGTAATTATTACAATAGGCGCTTGGCGTTTTTTTATCAGTATGAAGGTAATAGCATGTAATAGGTATAAAAGAGTGACGATTTGCGCAAGGTGGCCGGTGTAGATTGGATGCGGCACGCCTTGGACTGAACTCATTGGCGTGCATTGGGTGAGGCCTACGTCCAGCAGTGGACTACTATGGGCTGTTGATGATGATGATGATGATGAGGTATAAAAGTAGTAAATCGTCTTTACGAGTATTATGTTATTTTTCGTTCATAAGAATACGACGTAACTGAAAGAAAAAGTGTATCTCCTTCTCTGCCTACGCAATACACCTTCTGCAATGAGATCTAGACTAATAAAGTAGGACAGTATTTATTAAGAGAGCGGAAAACCTTGCATTCTGCTAGTTGCATCAAGACTGAATATAATCTCGATCATTGGAAAATTACGACTGTTACTTGTATTTAAGTAAATAGACAGGTGTCTTCGAATTGATAATACAATACAGTTGATTCTGACTTAGTTAATGAAAAATCATCATCATCATCATCATTTCAGCCGAAAGACGTCCATTCATGAACAATCATAAATACTGTATTACCTACATTAACTCTTTTGTTAAAATAAGCTTGGTAAAAATTAGTTCAATTATCGTTAATTGTGATTAATTAAATCATCTACATACATTGGGATTGTTTAAAACACTACAAAAAAGCTTTTGATTAAATTAGCAGTGTAAGAATTAGTCGAGGGGTTTAGTTCTTAGAATTTCCTTGCAGCTCTTGGTTTTTACTAGTTTCTGCTCGCGTCTTCGTCCGAGTGGAATATCATAAAAACTAACATAAAATCCCCCCTATCACTCGTATAAGCTATCGCCATATGTTCCTTCCTCGGGCCTCGTACTCAGCTCTATACAAAATGTTACCTTAATCGGTTCATCGCTTAAAGCGTCAAGAGGCAACAGTCCTAGTTATTTTCACATTCATAATACCAATAGGGATCAACGAACGCAGCTAAAACCAATTAAAAGTTTCCGGCATTTACTGCCGAGCCGTAAAACTTACCTAGAATATGTGCCGGTATGAGATTATCGCTGTTTGATAATTCGTCCTTAAAATAGTTCTTTAGCTTTGCTCTTACGTAGTCGTGCAATAGGTCGTATAGAGGTTTGATTTCCTTCCAAATTCTATCTACATTTTCTTTAAAATTATCGTCTTCGAATGCATATCGCCACATATCCCCGGCATCTTTAAAGTTTTCTGATTCAGCCACGTTGTTCATTCTCTTCACATAGTCTTTGAATATAGGTCTTATTTTTCTTCCAGTGTTGTCTCGGTATGCTTTCCAATAATATGAGAGCTCTTTGGAATCGTTGCTTGTTTTGAAAATGGATATTATGTCTAAAATTTAATTAAGATATTTTTATAGTGATTTTAGGTAATGTTTAGGGTCAGTTGATGGAGTCGAGAAAAAAGCACTTCACCTCAAGTATGTAGAAATTGTTAGGATGACCTATTAGGGTAATCTACATATATGTAATGAATGACATATGGTACGTGGATAATTCAAATTAAATATATCAGGGATTAGAAAATGAAATTAAGAACTATAAATATTTTCTAAAATCACATTCAAATGTGATTATTGTGGAGAATTAATCAGAAGTTTCTACAACTTTTTTTAGGATAACAAGATTCTTTAATCGATTTAACATAAATAAGTATAACAAATTCATCAATGAATGACTGACCACTCATCGTTCGTACCGAATCTTCCGTGCACACCGTCGAATTGTAAGCACATACCGATACTCTACTCCAGATTCTCTGCATTGTGTCTATTTCTTCCCTTTGCTGTAAAAAAAGAAACGTAGATATATATTTGTAATATTCACTACTGTTTCCTAGGTACCTTCTTAGCTTCATATATTTTATCATATCTTACTTTACTCTGTGGCATTTGTACATTCGTCCCGCGCTCCTTAATAATCCGAATTTTCCTGCTAAGGGGCGGATCCATTGTTATGGCATCACTTAAATATTTTTCTTTTAGCACATTCCAATATTGTTTCTTTATTTCATCTTCTTCTGCTGCTATGCGCACCTATAAATCATAAATTAATCAATTTGTCAAAAACAATACCCATTCTGAACATTCGTCTATATAAAAGCTGATTACCATTTTGTTCTTCTTATCTTCATCGTTTATATTAGTAACGTAAGACCACAGAACCTCTTGGGAGGTTTTGCACACATCCAAACTTAACTTATCCATCTTCTCCATGAACTTATCGAGAGTCATATTAGTGGTAGCGATTTCTCGTAGCTGTGATTTAAATTTATCCACGGCATCCATATTTTTAATTATTTTTGCATTAGGGTCTAGAACCGTTTTCATTGCTTCGTCTAAAAACTTTTTGTCTCTTACTTCGTCATTATCTGTCTCTTCATGGCCACTTTCATCGACCTCCGATTGGTCTATAGTTTTGTTGCTTTTAGTCGTAGGTGCAATCTTTTCATCTGCTGACATTTCTGATGTTGGATTCGTGGGAAATTGTAGGGCTATTGTCAGATGCACTATGAAGGCTACAGTGCATGTTAATTGCTGTAACAATTACACATGTAAGGAATCCTGTCGACAATGAATCTGAAGTATAATTGGCGCATACGACCGTATCGGTAACCAGCTACAGCTACCTGCATTATATACTGTTTCCAAGGACAGGATGTTAAACAGTTTATTACATAGCTGCAGTATTAAAGGCTACTGATAGCTAGATAGAGTATCTTGGGTCACGTGAATATAATTTAACAATGGACCATAGTACATTGAAATAATGGTTACATCCTCTCGAGTCGCTGAGTCGTGAGTTCTAGAGCGCTGGCCTTCCGACCTGCTCCTATCAAATAATCTCCAAGTAATCGTTCTTGTGAATTAAATAAGTATTGCTGTTAATTCAAAAAGTTATTATAGCACATCGTTTCTGAAGTGTTTTAAATGACATTATCAACTCATTATGCAAATAAACACCACATGTTTTAATGATGACATTGTTTTACAAACCGAATTTGTAGGTATGCTAGCTGCGTACTTAACTATTATCTGTACTTATGTTCCCTAAATGAAATCATTTTAACAGGTTAAACACGTAGTGCATGACAACTCTTTTATGATTATATTCCTTATCAGAACTAGGTTTTTATATTTATTTCATGCTTTGTAGCAAGCATATTTGAGCCATTGAAGGCACTTACACAATTCCAATTGGTTAATTAGGTAGGTACCTAAATAAAAGGTAATTTAACACAAATTATACAATACAATGTATAATATTATATTATACCCACATAGATCAGCATCGTGTACGGGCAATCCAAAACGTTATCATAAATTTTCAGCACAAAACATCACTTGATTTTCATTTTATCGTACGTCGGGACGCGTCGCCTTAGTACCGCACAATGTTTGTGAAACCACCGGACTGTTTGATCGTTTTGTAGTGGATTTTTCAAATTGGAACAATCGAACGTTGTTTTGAAAACGTCAACGGTACGCGGCCGGCCGCGAGAGTCGGCGCATTGTTGTGTGGAATACCTGCAACACGCGGTTGCGTGAGACCGGACGCTGTGTCACTCGACGCCCAACGCTCCCCTAAAATCTAATTAGTAGGCATTTCGCAACGGGAGTTAGCACAATAAGTTTCTGATACTCGTACCAATACCAACTTGCTGTCGGCCAACGTTTAAAGCTCATTAATGAGGTTGCTGGTGCTGTTTATAATATGATTATAATATGAATCATTATTTAATCATGTAAATTCATAACAGCTCTTAGTATGATTCACACTTGACTGCAAAGCGTGAGCGTTGCATAACATTTGATATTTGAATGTTTCAGTAGATATCGGATCGGAAAAAAGTCACCTCATAGGAATGTCTCATATATACAGAAATTTCTCCTAATCCTCCTAATTTTTTCACAGAAAAACAAAAGCAATTACCTATAAACGATGTACTTCACTACATAACGGGAATTATTTTAAGACTAGCTTCTGCCCGCGACTTCGTCCGCGTGGAATTCGGAAATAGCGTTCCCGCGGGAACTATGCGTTTTACCAGGATAAAAAGTAGCCCCATACCAAATTTTGTTGCAATCCGTACAGTAGTTATCGAGTTAAATCCACACATACACTATACATACTTCCCAAAAATCGTTTTTTTGTGTTCAGCATCGTTTATAGTCCCCCTCGCCTCGACTTTATAGTTTCTTTTAATTTTCAAGTTTCAGACGCGATTTCTTCTACTTATTATTAGTTTATTTTTTTAAAGATAATATTCTAATTCATACTCTGATAAGATTAAGATAAATAGAACGGTCGCTGTTTTTTGAATTGTTTTGCTAACCCGTACTTAAATAGACAATCAATGTTATCTACATTGATTGTCTATTCTTATTTTTGTTGCTCAACTTGATATTTTTTTAATAATTTGTAGCCTAAATAGCACAGTAATTAGAAATAAGTGAATAATGAACAATGAGACATGGGTATACCTAAAGCCCAAGGAAAATGGAAAGTGAAACGCAATTTTCAAATATAAATTTATAACTTTAAACAACACACAACACTCTTAAACCTAATTTTTCTTCAAGAAGGCAGCTAATGTTCGCGCCCCGGCTTCATCTATTTCCTGGTATCCATACGGCTCTAGGCCTTTCTTTGTCCTTTCGAACCACCTACCCACATTCTTGTGGTGGCTGTAATCGTAGCCGAATGCCTGAAAAGAAACATCATTTATGATCATTGGAATCCAAAAGATGAAGTGTTTTTTTGTGGAAAAATCGTTCAGTTGTTAAACTACAATTAGCTAAAGGCATAGACATAAATAATACTTCGTATGGACCCGGCCTAACGTAGATACATGTCATGTTTCCCCACTTCATTGGTGTCCAATCCAAAGTTAAACTTGTATCGAGACACTAAAGCTGGGTCACATTTTTCCAACAACGAGACGAGTTTTTAGATACTGAGAAACAGTTTCGAAAAAAGTTTTTTTAAAAACGCTTATTGTCACGCACGCTCGGTGACAGAACTTTGGATTGGACACCGCGGAAGTGGGGACATATTACGTGTACGTTAGACCGGGTCTATATTATTTACGTCTATGGCTAAAGGACAATCGTTGTGAAAAGGGATCCTCCTGGGATGGGATAAAGAGGTATCGTCTTTATCCCATAGAATTTTTAGCTCGTATAAGGAGAAATGTCCAACAGTTCAGTCATAATTTTTCAGATCAGGTCGGTTATTACTGTATTATTTCATTGTTTACCAATATTCATATACATGCCAAGTTTGAATTAAGAAAGGAGTGGTGAAAGACCTTGAAGTGGGTGAAATTTAGCTTGCAAGATTTGTTAACATAATTTGTGTGTTAGTTGCTTAGACGACAACTAGAAAAAAACGTTGTAAAAATTTACAGAACTGACCTAAATATGTGTCAAATTCATTTAATGCACCATGCTATTGGCAGGAGCCCTGTTTGAAAAATAAAGATCTAAGCGTCTAAACCAGGGGAAAATAACAAAAGACACCATGACTTTTCGAGGTCATCTCCTACATTGAAGTAGATTATGTTCGTTTTTCTACTAGACTTACATCGATGTTAGTAAGCGTGACGACCATCGAGATGTCAGCAATGGTCAAATTATCCCCAGCAACAAAGGGTTTGGTATCAAGCATGGTGTCCAGCCAGCCGAGGGCCTCGTCAAATTTCTCCGCCTTTTCCTCATCGTACTCCTCCCCTCGGAAAAGCATGGGCACCTGGAAATAAGTAAATTATAATACAGATGTGAATAATAAATCCTTTTTCATAAAATTGTATGGTCGCTTTTTTTCGCTTTTACTCCCAAATGACTAAACAGATATTGATTAAAAACTTGTTACACGTAATAAAATAATTATTGTGAGTGTCCGAAATTAGTAAAAGTCGTGGTAAAATAAAACATAATTAAATTACAGGCAAAAAACTGATTTTTGAAGTTTGTATGGAGAAAACTAAAATGGTCCTAGTTTCTTTGTTATTCAATTTATTAGAATCAAAGTGTATTTTGGACACTAACATCTCTGTTCCACTATTACTTGTAAAATTTGATGCCAATCTCATAAGTATTTTGCGAAATAAAACGTAACTACGTTTGTATGGAGAGAGGAGCGTACACTCTTAGAAGGCGATTGAAACTCTGGAGAATTACCGACCTACTTTTTTTCCAAAGATTTTGTTTCTAAGCCTCAACAGGAAAACAGAACGAACATTGGAAACAGTTATATTGAAATGAATTGCTGGTCAAATGAGCCCACAGACCACTCAGCCCGTGGGCTGAGTTGACCATTTTTTTTTCTATGGGTGATCACCTGTGTTAACTGAGCCCGCGGGCCCGTTCAACCCCTAAATTACCGCTTAGGATCAACTCAGGCCACGGGTTCAGTCGACTACTAGTTTACCGGTAAGGGTCCACTCAGTCCGTGAATATGCAAAGACTTAGGAATGTGACTGGGTCGACGGGACCCCGCTACGTGGGGCCCCTATTTCTAGATAGTTTGCCCTTCGGGCGTATATAGATAACTAACGAACCTAACCTACATTCACACCTTTGACCTAACGGACTGAGTAGACACTTACCGGTAAAATAGTAGTTGACTAGACCCACGGGCTGAATGGACCCTTACCGGTAAAATAGTAGTCAAGTGAACCCGCGGGCCGAGTTATCCGATAACAGTGAGTCGAGTCAACTACGAAAAAAAACAAAGTGGGTAACTGAGCCTGCGGGCTGAGTTTCTGTGGGCTCATTTGACCACCAATCCATTGAAATCTACTTTGAAAATGGAATTGGAAATTACAAAAAATATTTATTCATTAGATACTTCTCAAGCAATGGTAATTTCCGAAAGCCGAAAGAAGTCCACTGCTGAACACGGGCTTCCCCGGCACTTAGATAGTTCCTACACCACTTGAATCCCACGGATACCTTCATCAAATCTACAGCCCACCTTGTTGGTGATTATCTTACTGGAAATTTAAAAAAGTCCTTTTAGCCCTATCCAAATATCATTACAAAATGGGCAATGCTAGTTTAATTGTATCTGATGACTTGGTGAAGGTGGTATCTACTTGTGTGCATTATTTTGTTACTTATTATTTTCATTTTGAACTGAGGATTAGCGGTTGGCTTAAACAAAAAAGGACAGTGATATTGTTCACAAGATAGGAATCTCAAGTGCTAAACGGACTTTATAAAATTTCCTTTATAAATTTTACTTACATAAAGATTCAAGTAACGGAGATATAAGGTCCCCAGATCGAAGTTGAGGCGAGAATCGACTATAGCCCGGAGCCTAGGGTTCTTCGGGTACAGTGTATCATCGCGGCCGTACGCGTTCACGAAATACGCCATCATTGCCCGACTGTAACACACAACATTTACACGTTGTGGTATATGTTAACATCTGGAGTAAGAGTTTAATCTTAAGATTTATTCTGAGACTTGGGAACGAAGGGGGAAGAGGTTTGTACCCACGGCATTAGTCTGGATGTCTGGGGCCTTATTCTAGTACATACATACGGGTATTCGCTGTGTGCCAAGTCAGTACTGGTGGGTACGAAAACGATCGCAGCATGTCACAGTGCCAAATATGTCTGACGGCCACCAGTGAAGTGAACTGTCACTGCTGCGTATTTATTTGAATTACATAGTACATCTAGTAGTTCATGGAGCGAGAAATTCATCCGAAGCTTCTTTTGTCCTTATCTCTCGTTATGCGGTTAGATAAAGAGACATTCAAGCCTTTTACGCCACAAATTTTCGTCACAGAGTTAGTTCCACTTATTAAATGGTCCACATAGTCCTAGTTAAGATGGATATGGAGATGTTTCGAGTCCCGGGGAAGGACATATAAATAAATGTGTAATTAATTTCCGCGGGATCGCTGTAGCCGAATTCCACGTGTCTACTGGAATTGTCTTGTCTAAGACAGTCGCGGAAAAATATATAATTATATAAATCGAAAAAGCTTACCTTTCCCATAACACAAATCCGTCGTCATCTATTGTGGGTACAGTATGTTGCGGATTCATCTGAAAATTTAATAAATAATTAACCTAGAATAACTCGGTATGTATTTAAACTTTATTTAATCTGGTACCTATACAGGCGGAAATAAGTGCTTTTACCGTTGTAGAGGTACGTCAGCAATATACAAGCCAAAGTTGGCAACTGATTTTTAGGGTTCCGTAGCCAAAGGGTAAAATGCGGGACTCTATTACTAAGACTCCGCTGTCCGTCTGTCTGTCTGTTTGTCCGTCTGTCACTATGTTTTTTTATTAATTTTCATAGATGATGTATTTATGTTACCGCTATAACATCAAATTAGTACATTACACACCTAGGGCGGTCAAGTAAAGAAAGTCTCAGATCGCGGGTAATTGAGGCCCGAGCCTGAGGCGAGGGCTATAATCTAGCGGTCTGAGGATTTCTTTACGACCGCCCGTGGTTAGTATACGATTTTACGTCACCACCTGGCCGTGAAGAGGGATTTTTCGTAGCGCCCAAGGGCGGTAAATCCCGCTTTTCGGCTTGGTGTGACGTAAAATAAATTACTTGTTTTTGGGGGCTCCCATACAACAGACATGATTTTTTTCCCTTCGTACGCGAGTCAGAGTCCCACTTGGTCGGTTTTTAATTAAACTTAACATACGAGTATGTACAGTGAACATTAACTTTTCGTTTGATAAGTGTTCATTCTTTCTTTATGAATTAGCAGGAGTATTAAAAAAATCATGCCTGCAACCTACAATACAACCTACTTTTACCAGACTCTAACAAGAAGTGTTAAACTACGCGCTGTACAAATTCGGAGCAGAGAGCAGCATTCACATCACACAACAGACCTTTAGGAACTCGGGCTTCAGATGCTGCCCCTCCAGGATATTCGTCAGCTTGAGATCCAGCTCCAGTCCCATAACCCTTGCCAGCATCATGACGGCGCGACACGGAGGTGACGGCGGAATGTAGTATAACTTTATAGGGTGAGCCGGCATCTTGCTGCTTTTAGACCGGGCTGCTGCGTTACTGAAGAAACAATTACCGTAAAATGGGGTGAGTAGGGATCGCGGGGGGAGTAGGGATGCCAATCCAGAATTATTTTTTTCAGTAGCTACTTTTATTTTCGTTCTCAGGTTGCTCTTAAAGTAATTTGATTATGACATATTTTTTCTTCTTTTGGCAACACTAAGTTGCCAAAACACAAATTCATTTTCAAAGCTGATGCTCGAAAGCGGCGGATTTTTGTTTGAATTTAACTCCGTTTTTATGTGAAATTTGCCAAAGTAAGTGTTCATCAACGTTTCGGATATCGTTTATAAATATACTTATGAGGCTTATTGGAAACAGAAAAACATAAGTTATATTTTCTTTACTTATAATGGTTTTAACATAGAAAACGATTCAACCGCATTTGAGATTTTTTATGGGGTGAGTTGGGACGACAACCTTGACAAGAGTTGATGTTACGACCGGGGTGTACCGGGATGATAGAGGGGGGAGTTGTTATTCGTAGTTCAGGGTTGTGTCATGCAGGTCATTCATTTCACATTTCACATTTATGTTTTTATGGGATTCACCTTACTCCATATAGACGAAAGTATTTTTTTTATTGATCTAAAAAACTATACGTCATAAAAATAAAGGTGACAACTTATAGAAAACATTAAATCGGTTTATGGATTAAAACATAATTTTGCTACATAAATAAAATCTTCTCTTGACAAGTCAAGCTATTGTCATAATCCGAATGTCACCCTAGCAATTTTCCCATCTCGCCCCATTGCTATCCCTTCTAACCCCAACTACGGGGTGAGCTGGGATTGCCTACTTTTATGTGTTTTTCGTTGAAACTATGAAATGACACAACAAATTATCATTGACAAACTAAAATTCATACCCCCGAAACACTTTTTTCGTATATAAATCAATGTGCCACATATAAAAATGAACTTTTATCTAGGACTTCGATTTCGTCCCTACTTACCCCATTTTACAGTACTTTTCCTCTAACACCTATTGTAAAACACAAAAAATTCACCGTAGTGAAAGACAAACGTAGGCGTCCAAAGACCATCTAAATCTACACTAACGGAACTATCTGTTTCTTAATCTATTACGAAATTTTATAAGCCATGTCCTTCAGATTTGTATCGAAGAGAGATAGGCAATGCGATAAGATATTTATATACGAGTATATCTAATAACAAACTTATTTCCCTAGAGGAAGCGCCTACTAAATAGATAATACTAATTGCACTATGAAAATACATGAACGAACCGTGCGTATCATAAGCGCAGCGCCAAAACATTGGACTCGATCACCACAACGTATAATTCATTACAAAACGAGTAGGTGGGTACATATTTTATTGTTTTCGTTCCATTTTCCAATCAGATCTTTATAACATAAGGAAATTATTATTATTATAGCTAACAATTACATAAAATCTAACTATATCTACCTAGATAGCTTTTAGGAAGGTACCTGACCTGACTTAGCTACCTGTCTAAGTGTAAAATAAGAAATCACAAATGTGACAAGCCCGGTCCCTAAATCCACAAAACGCCTTGTTTTGGCTACGGATAGTGTTTGACAGATTCTCTATGGTGGAAATCAAATCAAAACTGTCCTGTGGGGGAGATTGTCATCATCATCATCATTATTTCAGCCGAAAGACGTCCACTGCTGGACATAGGCTTCCCCCAAGGCCGCCACTCAGATCGGTCCAGTGCTACTTGCTTCCACCGGTTTCCCGCGACCTTCCCGAGGTCGTCGCTCCATCTTATCGGAGGCCTACCGACAGCTCGTCTCCCGGTTCGCGGACGCCCCTCAATATATGCATAGCTCCCTCCATTGCCCTTTGCGTGACCTTGAGCCTTTTTATGAGGCCCATCAAACAGGGAGATTGTTAAATGTCCAATATTAAACATTCGTTGGCAAAACGAGGCGTTTTGTGGATATAGGAACCCGGTTAGAAATTAACAAATTTAGTAGGCATGTTATTTTTTATACCACCACCAACGCAACTGCCTTTTACATCCTGGCTACAGGCCTCCTCGCAACACGAGAGTTTGGGCTATGTTCGACACCCCCTAGTGAGAATCGCAAGCTTACTCATGCGCACTTGAGTTGCTGCAGATATGCGTGCAGATTTCTTCACCGCGTTTAGACACTTTATAATATATTGTTGTTCCCAAATTAGTTAGTACTTAGTAGTGGAGTTTCCCAGCACCATAGACAAATATGAAAACTGAGACTCACCCATTTGCATTAAGAATAAGAAAACAGGCGAAAAGCACAAAACTTTTCATTTTGAGATCTTAGCTATTTTGAGCGATGTTGAATTATTTGACAAGATCGAGTTTTCAGGAAACCTCTGCTGGATTAAAAATATAAATATTATTAATTATTTCATCAGCTTTTAGACTCTATAGTATTTTTTAAGGACACAAGACATTATAGGCTACCCCTATTTCAAAGTATGTTCAAGGCTAAAATTCAATAGAACTTTATTTGTAAGAATACAACAAAGAAAACGTAAAAGCATTGTTTTATTTTACTCATTGATATTTAATGTCAACGCAAGCTTTGTGCGAATAAACGTGGAACCAAATTTAGTATTCACAAAATGAAATAATAAAATACAGCCATTCTATTTTACTATTCCGATCAAGGTAACTTCGCCCGCAACTCACTTTTCTGATTGTGCTTTTTCCACAATCGCTTTGTCCGCACACTGCCCCAGTTTGACTTAGTGTCACGACAAATTAATAAACTCTATACTTGCTGACTGGCACTGGGATATTTAAATAAAGCAATATTAATTATCCTTATGCTACCGAGCACTGTTCGTCAACTGCACAGAGTATCAAGTAGACTTCTTATTTATGTTGACATTTAAAAAAACACGACGCAGAGGTGATCAAAGGCTTCGCGTCAACTGATTTATGGTAGAACCGACTGAAAACGTTCTATGTTATGGTTATGAGCACCATAGTAACGGTGGGCGGGAAGGCATGATGCCTTGTCATTATGAGCAGGCAATCATGGAAAATTATGCGTCAGGGAACTAAGTGAACTATGACATATTGTTAAAAGTATAAGGATGAAAATTGATTGATGAACATGCTGTCCAGAAATTACTAGAGAACTAGCAGCGCCCCTGCGGCGAGGTCGCGTGAATTGGTACATTAAAGATGGTCACCATGATTTGTTATGTAGGTACGTTGTTATGTACGATTGTTAAGGTTTATTTGTACATTACGTATTAAGTAAATCGTCATTCAACCGAATGTAGGCATAAATAGTGAATAAATCTTTGCATTCGGAAAATCTCGGAAACCCTGATTAAATATCATAATTTTTGATTTAGGTGTATCAGGCGCTTAGACGCGTTAATGTACCTTGTTGTATTTGAAAATTAATTAAAATTATTTACGAGTAAATAGATGAATATCAAATAGCATAAAGTCTTAACTTACCTACTGTCAAATGTCAAGGTAAGGATTTAAAGTATTTTATGGAAGCATGATGGAAGCCATAAACTACTGAGTAGGTATTGAATTGAGTCAAGCAACAAGAAATTGTTGTTGGCAATGTTATATTCAGTCATTAAATGTGACAATGCATAGGCACGTCGAAAGCCTTCCTTCGGCATTACGAGTAGGTACTTCGTGAGATCTAGCATCTCTCTGAAATACTAAAAATTCGTGGTACCTAGTTCGAAAATATTTCTCAAAAAAGAAAATTCACATCTTGCCAGCCCCAAAAATTACTTTTCATCGAGTAAGTACCTATGCAGTGCAGTGATGTCATCGACGTAGCCCCGTCTATGATTCACCGAGATATACTATCGGAAGTCCTCATGCATTAATATCACGACATTCTTTTACTTTTGTTTCCTTCATCACTTCACTACTGCAGTTTGATAATACCTATTTCAAGATTGCATTTTTGTGCTATAATTTAATCATCGTATAACTAAAACTAGCCGTCTGTCTCGGTATAACCTCCTAATTTCCCATTTTTACCGTTCCCGTTGGAATTTCGGGAAATTCTTTATTAGCTCCCTTCTCCTGAAAATGCTCCCTTACACTTCCCAAGGAACCTACACGTGCTAAATTGCAGGTTTTTACGATCTGACTTTCAGCATACGATATATGTCAGTCACTTAGTCAGTGCCTAACGGGAAAGTTTTATGTATATTGATTAAATGTCGTTTAAAATAATGGTGTGGGTAGACTTATAATAAATACCATTACCTATCTCCATACATACATACATACATATCGTCACGCCTATGTTCCTTTAAGGGGTAGACAGAGCGTTAGTGGCCTTCGAGTTTACATCACGCGCCACGTGTTGTGAGCCCATCGCCCACGGTATACCCAACCCAATACTCATACGTACGTCTTTTACAGTAAGTATACCCGGGAAACGAAATCCCATGATTTCTTATTAAGAAACCATAAGACGTCGAATGCGTTGCCTACCCTGAAGCCTCAGATGGAATGCCTCTGCACCAGCAATTTCACCGGCTGTCTTAAGCCTGACAAAAAAAAAAGGGGATGTATGTTATGTACCTTTAGATTAAATGAAATCATAAATAATAGAAAACCTAAAACCTGAAATGTGAGTAACTCCAAGGCTCCAGATGATACTTGGCATATATGACAATATGGCTAGTAATTATGTGACTGCATACATTGATTCATTCATATTAGTTTTAAGTATCATGACAAGCAAAGCCTATAATTGGCCGCTTTCATGAGTTCACTCTGTAACTTATTATTACGAACATCAGTATGCTAATGTATAATTTTCATACAACCAAGAGATAATTTGTTGGTTTACCTACCTCGTCACTGTTTATAATAAGCAATATCTAATGTCGAAAAATACATATTATAATACATACATATAACTCTAAATAAAATTAAAATTAACTTTAACAAAGTTATACATATTATATAGACATTGTATAAAATTACACACATTTTGTCATACATAAACTCATAAATAATAGCGTTATTTTACTTGAAACTTGTAGTCTTGTGTATTCCTATTATCTTATTATAAACTTCTTAATTTCATACTAGAGATAAATAAGTTGATACTCATAAAGTAGGATAGGTTTTATTTATTACAAAATTAATATAAAGAAGTTAATATCTTCAATAATTATCACTGGAATGGCACTGTCTCACTTATCATCTAATACTTCAACGGTAGACGCACTACTTGCATTGTCGGTATCCTTTACCTTGTCAATCTCACTGGTAACTTCATTTTCATTTCCAGCTGCACTAGACGACTGGGCCGCCGCATCAGTCAACTCAGTTTTGATCGAATTGATCCTTTCCCGTGGTTCCACGTCCTTCTCTGCCTCGCTTTGACTAATTTTCACTTTCCTGCTCTTTGAGTTTCCCATTTTGCGTCCGAAACGCTACTGCTCACTTTCAGCTATGGATCAATGTTGACTCTGGGATGACTGCGCCCAGCGAAGATAAAAAATCAAGATAACCACCCAATCTATGTAATTAAAAACACTGCGATGTCTGATTAACTAACGCACAAAGAGAAAGCGAAAATGCAACTGACTTCACATTATTTGCGCATATATGTATAAGTTGAGACTGTAGACGCGAGATAAGGTGGCAATGACTTACTTGCCCGCATGTTATATGCCGGATATCTGTAGGTCATTTGAATACAAAGAAAAACTTTTCTACGCGATATATATGCACAATAAAGACACTTAAGTATTATAAACGACAGTTTATATCTATCTAAGAGTTTCGACACGATTGCTAGGTTATCGGTAAATGAGACGCTTACATTAAGGCAACAGTTGAATAAACAATGACAAATATGCTAAAGTTGAACTGAACTGCTTTGGCCACAAGTGGATGCAATATAGCCACCAGAGATAACGTCACTTGCCTAATCATAGATGGTTAGACGCGTCGGTGACGCATCGGCCATTACAGTTTTATCTTTAGCTAACAAAAGTTACGCATCAAATGAGAACAAGTGTAGCACAACATTCTTTATCCATTAGTTGGCAGATTAAAACTGTTTTTTTTGTTACAGACATGATTTTAACACGTTAAGAATTCTTAGTTATGTAAGATGGGAGAGAATCAAGACAGGTTGTTAGCATCGAATTAATGATATTATAAAAATGGTCTACACATGGTGGGCCGTATCCTATTGCAAATAATTAACCCACAGTATCGGCTATCGATTCTAAGTATATTGTATAGGTCTTTAATTTTTTTTTGAGTAGGTAAAAAAAATGTATATGGGATTGGTGGTGTGAGCGACGCCTGAATGCCATTTTTTTTTACCAACTCTAAAAAAATTAAAAACCTATAAAGTATGCCTAGAATCGATAACCGATACTGTGAGTTAATTATTTGTATTAGGATCCGACCCACCATGTATACAATGGACCGGCTTTAGGTTTTACAGGCTGGTATGGTAAAACGTTTAAAATAAAATAGGTAATTAATTTATTTAATTAAGTTACACATTAGTAACATTGTATTATCAAATGTATTCTATGACTAATTACGCTCAAACAGCAATTTACAATAATGATGTCCTTTCCTTGATTGTGAATAATTTACAAAAAGAAATTGCGTGCCTATTAATTAATGAGTTTAAGTGTATATTTAAAGGAACACTCCAAAAACGATCCATCATATCCGCAACCACTGCTCCTACGTATCGTCCAGCCATCAAAAGAAATACCAAGGTGAGATTTTAGTCACTGATTTATGTAGAGGTAGTAATTACGAAATATATTTTTCGGGTCTGAGTGGCGCGCCTTGGGGGAGGCCTATTTCCAACAGTAGACGTCTTTCAGCTGAAATTATGATAATCATGATGATATATTTTTAAGGAAAGTCGTATTTTATAGAAAGAAAGGTAACATAGCTAATATAAGTTAGTAACTATCAGTCAGTAGGTCCCATTTTTCCCATTCCCTTGGAAATTTCAGGAAATCGTGCTGGCCTACAGATTTCTACGACCAGTAACCAAGTTTAGGCAGTGCGTTGATCGATCAGACATCACTCACTTTCTTGTTTTATCTTATGCGTGAGTTGATAAGGTTTTTGTAAGTATGTTTAGTAACATTAGTAATTAGTTTTTTTATTTATTTCAGATGTCTTGCAAATTATTTGGTTTGGCCGTCTTCGCGTGCCTGGCTGCAGTCCACGCCGCAAAACTCAGCAATGCAGATAATACCGTGAGTGTAATTATAACACCTTTACCCTTTCCCGATATAGATATTTTTACTAATAGAATAATATTTTAATGTGTGTTTTTATTTCTAGGATCTCGTATCTTTGGAGACAGAGAGTCGAATTTTGGAAATACCGTAAGTTCACACCTAAACCGCATCACGAAGATTAAACAGCTTAAAATCTTCATTTAGTTTTGAAGCCTTGGATATTTTTTCCTGTAATCTACTTACATATATATTATAAAACAATTTCATTATTTTTCAGGACTTTAGGTGAAGTAATTTTCAAGGGGTTAAAAGTTTCCTGGTTCCTTATTTCATCGGCTTGGTCAGTCATAGGCTACAAATTGGTAAGTCATAGTTATATGTATACATATATACAATTAAACTCATTCCTGATGCATGCATACTACTACTTCAGCACATTTGCGTCCCACTACTGGGCACAGGCCCCCTCTCATCACGAGAGTGTTGGGCTATAATCCCCACGCGGGCCCAGTGCGGATTGGGGACTTCACACACATCTTTGAATTACTTCGCAGATGAGTGCAGGTTTCCTCGCGATGTTTTCCTTCACCGAAAAGCTCAGTGGTAAATTCAAATTGAATTTCGCACATAAATAAACTTAGAGGTGCGAGCCGGAATCCAACCCACGACCCTATGCATGAGAGACGGTAGGTCGAATCACTAGGCCACCACGGCTTACATGACATGATGCATGCATGACATGTAATAATTATAATCATAATAATATGGATTGTACCTACATGGTTACATGAACCTATCCCCGAGTCACGTTCACGTATGTACCTATAAATATTAAATGTAAGTAGCGTAAATATTAAATGATGTGTATTTTTGATGCATAAAAAGATTCTTAGAGTAGTAAAACTAGTAAACCAGAATTATTGATTTTTTTTAAATTTTAGCCTAAAATATTACACAATAGGGCTATTAAAAAGTCGTCAAAATAACCCTATTTTAACATATTTCTATTTTTCAGGCGGCGATAGCTCTGTTAACGAAAGTGGCAATCTGGATTGTTCGCAATTGTCTATCAGCCATACTTGGGGCGGCTGTGACACTAGCCTTCTGCAAACTCTCCGGTAAATGCAACCTGAACTACGAAGAGTACATCGAAGTCCCAGAGGAACTGACCTTTGCGGCGAAGCACCTTGAAAATGGAACCAACAAGTACAGCAGCAGTTAAATTATCAGTTAATTTAATTTTAGGATTATTTATTTATTTATTGCATTAAAATAAATCAACTTTCAAATAACTGTTTGGTGCTTTATTTCAAGAAAAACCTCTTACGAATGTAATAAACGAAGCTTGAAACAATTGTTTAATTTTGAATAGGCTTTAAAACTAGCGTCTCTTGAAAAAATTGCAGGTTTTGTTTTTTATACTTCCAAACTTAAACTCCCTGCCCTGCCATATGCATAATAAAATAAGGATCAGGAAAAAAATACTGGGCACAACGAGAAAATATAAACTCGCACGGGTGATATAAATCTGTAAAAAGTTAACCAAATCAGTTCAGTAGTTATAACCATATTAACGCAGGGCCGGCCGTGCGTGCGTGGCCTAGTGGTTCGACCTACCGCCTCTCATGCCTCATGCAGAGGGTCGGGGGTTCGATTGCGGCTCGCACCTCTAAGTTTACTTATGTGCGAAATTCAATAAGAATTTACTTCTGAGCTTCTCGGTGAAGGAAAACATCGTGAGGAAACCTGCACGCATCTGCGAAGCAATTCAAAGATGTGTCTGAAGTCCCCAATCCGCACTGGGCCCGCGTGGGGTTTATAGTCCAAACTCTCTAATGATAAGAGGAGGCCTGTGCCCAACAGTGGGACGCAAATAGGCTGAAGTAGTAGTAACGCAGGGCTTGATTTTTACAAGATAAGAAGATATATTTCTATGTATCGAGACATTTAATAAACGGAAAAATTAAAATCATTCTAATGCATGCTATTATGTATGTATTAGGTACCGGAAATTCAGAGTGCGGATGTGCTATTAGTCCCTGTGAGCTGAAAACATGTCATACGTATAATTTTTTCTAGCCTCAAATAAAATTAGTAATGTTACCTACTCTTTGTGTTATTACTGTAATGACTTAGCTGTTGACACCCATTTCACTGTAGGTAGTATGGTGGTAGTATGTAGGGTTAAAAACTATTATTTGTGTTGCAATAGGAAAAGGACCGGTCTGAGTGGCGCGCCTTGGGGGAGGCCTATGTCCAGCAGTGAGTGGACGTCTATCGGCTGAAATGATGATGATGATGATTATAAATGGGAAAGTGACTCTGTCTGTTACCTCTTCACGCTTCAAGCGCTGGACGGATTTTTACCTCTAATGAAATTTTACACCTACATGAAATTTGGCATGGAGATAGTGAGAGTCCCGGGAAAGGACATAGGCTGCTTTTTATCCCGGAAAGCGCATAGCTCCGGCGGGAATGCGATAACCGAATTCCACGTGATAAAGTAAATAAGGGATAATTTTAACAAACGATTAAATGTTGCTTCATTAAATTGAAAATAAACGTTTTAAATGCTCTCAACATTATATTTTATTTTTAACGGACTTCAACTATCTTCATACCTAGCCTATGTCCTCACATTGGCTATTTTTTTCCCGGAAAATCGCATAGTTCCGGGAACGGTATAACCAGATCCCACGTGGGAACTCGCGGACAGTATTAGCTAGTAAGTGCATAATATATATTTAACATAATAGCAAAGGTTATTAGAACATCACAACCTATATATACCTTATAGATGCAAGCTTTCGCTATTCGTAGTCCATAGGTATCATATGTTGCTGGGACATAATTAACAATAGAAGACTGAGGCTGAATTTTTTGAACTGCATTTTAATGGTGAACTAAAATTAATGTGCTGCTGTTTTCAACGATACCTATCTATGAGTAACTTGAGAAAATGCGTTAACGCATTCCGCCAGGCCAGGGGAACGGGTCGTAGATAACATACAAAAAATAAGAAATAGCTGCTTGACATTTAATTATTTATTTCAATAAGTTATATAAATAAACTATTTCTACAGTATCAATGGAAGCTCTTCTTCTGTGCGTATTTCTCCACAGCCGTCACTAGGAACTGTTCTGCTCGGACCAGTCGTTCCGGTGTGGCTAAACTCCTGAACTGAGCAATGGAGCTGAGAGGCACGTATTGCTCATAGTCGAAGTTACATTTGTCTGTCAGCTTGCAGAAACCGAAGGTGAGGATGGCTCCAATGGCAATCATCACAGACTTGGAGACCAGCCATTCGATGACCCCCACTGCGATCGCGAGCGCTGACTGGAAATAAACGTTGAAATTAAAAATTGTGGATTTTTTTAGAGAGCGAACGTTGATTTTATTTTAGCATGTGAGTCATTAATGTCATTTGTTTTTTTATGGCATTGTTTCTCAAACGAGCACAGTGCACACAGCTCATCTGTTGGTGAGTGGTCTTTATTGTCCCTGGAAATGAGGAATCATAAGATTACGAATGCTGCAACCCCGAGAACTGAGATTGAAATTCTCTATGCTACTCATTTCAACACAACAGTGCCAGGTGTTGACGGTAGGTCTTTGTGGATTTTAGCGAGGATTTGTGTTCAAAAAATTGTGTTTGCTGTTGACTTACCGCTTTATATCCAACAACAGCGCTGATGAGATCGAGAACCAGTGTTGGCGTAATCTTCGCCACGTCTGAAGACTGATCATCGATCAAAACGGACATGAATCCTAACTCCTGAAAGGAAAAAATATGTTAAACATGATATCACCACGATCATATGTTTGATGTATTCAGGGATAATTACTTTAGAGGATGAAGAAGATGGTGACGAGATTTCTTGAATTGGATCAGCCAGAGCCACTCCAATGAAAAGGCAAGCGGCGAGGATTTTGTGCATCATCTGAAATTATTTTAAAATTAGTCGAAATAACAGAATATAACAGATATGCGTGTGTTATTTATTATAAGTATAACTGTAGTCAAAAATTAAAAGATAATATTCAAATGAAAAAATATATCTATAACGAAATTCGAAACATAAACTTACCATGACGTAGAGAATCAAGTTTTAAAGTATAGAAGTGAACACTGCAGAACCTTTCAAGTGATTGATAATATCCAAAGTAAACTATGGTATTTAAACTCCTTGCACTAATTTATTTCTCATAATTAGGGGTTCCCATTAAAAATAGGAAATATTATTGGGGTAATTACGCCTTACCCTAATTAATATTTCCGTTGTTGAATCGAAACTCGTGGGAATCGCAAATTGCGTGAATCTTTTGATGACACATTATTTAATTGATTGTTAATTATTGGAATCGCGGGAATGCATTCACCTGCTCAATATGTATGAATGAACCTACTTGTAATTTTGGTCATTATGACTATTTCCCTTAGCATTTGTACGATTGCCATCTTCATCTAAATATGTACCTAGATTCCACGTACCTATTCTTCCCCAAACTGCGACAGGACGGTTATGTTTTTCAAGTGTATGTATATACATATTTCTTTGGCACGCTTGATCTTGTCAGGTGTCGTTAGATTTGTTATGATTGTGAGAGTGTGTATCAATTCAACTGGGTAATATATCTAAAGTTTGTATGCAGTCGTAAAATTTTCATAGATTCAGATTCAGATTCATTTATTTCTCCAATATCGTAATTTACAGTTCGTGTCAAATTACATAATTTATATTGTGGTCGTCAAATATTGGAAAACATAAACACACTTGTGATTTTATTACTCAAGTGATTTTACTATGATTAATATGACTTATGAATCTCAGAGATACTTCATTCGCTCATGAGGCAACCAAACGAAACGAAAGTGTATACATAGTTAGTACAATATTTTCCATATCAGTAAATAAGCAGCTTTGTTTCTTGTTCACAACATTCAAATAGGTAATTTTTTGTGTAATACGCGGGGACTTAAGAGGATAATTTTCCAACTTTCAATAAGAAGTTTGGTTGGACGTTAGTGTTAACAATGTATTTACGAATTTGATTCCAAACTCAGACGTGCGCCATCTTTATAGAAAATTACGTCGAGTAATACCTTTTTTATTTTGAGAAATTTCCCAATTTTCTCATGGATCCCATCATCAGCATCAAATTTTGATAAAAAAAATGGGACCAACGATTACAAAAATATTTTTTTAAATCTTAACTCAAAGGTGACTGACTGATATAGTGATCTATCAACGCACAGCCCAAACCACTGGACGGATCGGGCTGAAATTTGGCATGCAAGTAGATGTTATGACGTAGGCATCCGCTAAGAAAGGATTTTGCAAAATTCTCACGGGAACGGGAAAAATCGGGATTTTACTTTTTAATATTTCTGCGCATACGAAGTTGCGGGGAAAAGCTAGTCAGTCTATAAGACGACGGAGATCTGAGGTAACAGACACAGAAAAAACCATACAGCCGAGTTGAGAACCCATCGGATATTTTTGAAGTTGTTTTAAAGAGTGTGGTTATTCAAACGTTCCTATGCAAATTTCGATTGCGATTGCGAGCCTTAAGTGGCAGTGGGCGGGGCACATTGCTCGCAGGACTGATGGCCGATGGGGCCGGAAAGTTCTCGAGTGGCGCCCGCGAACCGGGAGACGAGCTGTCGGTAGGCCTCCCACAAGATGGAGCGACGACCTCGTGAAGGTTGCGGGAAACCGGTGGAAGCAAGTAGCACAGGACCGGTCTGAGTGGCGAGCCTTGGGGGAGGCCTATGTCCAGCAGTGGACGTCTTTCGGCTGAAATGATGATGATGCAAATTTCATGTAATTGTCCATCTTATTTCATTTAAAGTTGACCTACCGCTTCTCAAGGGTTGGGGTTTAAATCTGTGGTGCGAGCACAGATTTGAACCTCAGTTCTATATTTATGCTATATTTGTATTTAAAAAGTACCCAACACCTCTCAACGCATGTGTGCGTGCTGAGACAGCCGTCAACTATGCGTTGAGAGTGTTGGTAGTGCTTTTTAAATAATAATAAATACATAGAAGCGTTTTGAAATGTGGAGGCGCGGGACTTCCTATAGGTAGTAGATTAAATTATCTCTACTTTATTTATATGTATACTTACCTTACTTTACCACTGAACTTATTAGTGAAGGAAACATTGAGAGGCAACTTTGTCAGCTCGATGTAATGCAATGAATGCAACGATGGTGCCATATATAACTATATCAGGGGCCTTATTCGAGCTTGTATGTCCCATAACCCTCAAATAATTAGTACATGCATGGTCGACGGAGCTGTGCTTGGGTGAAAATAGTTACAACAGAGTTTTTTCATATATGAGACCTAGCTAGATCGTTTCGTCCCCGTAAACCCCATACTTACTCCAAATTTCGTCCAAATCGTTAGAGCTGTTTCTGAGACCGTTTGCATAAACAAAAAGAAACGAAAAAATAAATCCAAAGTTTATTATAAATGTCGCAACGCCTGGACTGATTTGGATGAAATTTGGTATGGAGATAGTTTGAGACCCGGACAATACTGCTATAACTTTTTTCAATACTGCTATAACTATAACCATCTAAGATGTATAGTATCATCGGGTACGAAGATTCTAAGTCTACGCGGGACGAAGTCCGCGGGAAAAAGTCTAGTAAGTATATGATAAGCGTAACTAGGTATATGCAATTTTAACGTGAAACTGATAGTCCAGCAGACAGTACTTTAGTATTTAAAATATTTACTATCATTATCATCATCATCATCATCATCATCGTCGCTACATTATATCGCTGTCTCGTACTCTTAGTTTAGCATGGGGAATGAGTAATTAAAACTAATTAACTAATTAAAACCTACAAAAAAACCCATTTCATTTATTTTAAGGACTACTTTTTAAAGCGAGCCCCCAATATTCTGAAGTTTTAGGTATAATATTTAGGGTAGAGTCTCGTAATATTTCCAATCAAATAAACAAATAAAGTTCATAATATTAACTTTTATTAAAATAAATAAATAATAATTTATCACTGCTTCGACATTTACTGCATAGCTTGATATTTTTTCATAGCGTTCTCTACCACTTCTGCGGCTCTTGCCAGTCTCTGCGGGGTGGCGTACGAACGTATTTCCCTCTGAAGCTCGAAGAGTGAATGGTCCTTGTTGCAGAGAGAAGTGAACTTGCAGATTCCGAGGGCAATGGTGGAGCCTAGCGCCAATGCTGACCAGTTCTTGATGATGAAGAACACTGCCTTCTTCACCAAGGCGATGACATACTGAAAAGAAAATGTATTGTGAATAAATGGACTGGCATTCGCAAGATGTCTTGTAAAATACTTGTAGTGGGACTCATATTGTAAATTTCCCAGGGGACAGTATTAGGACAACATTTGTAATTGCTATATGCAACCGGTATAAATATAGAAGCTAGAAAGAAAACAAAACATATTAATAGATTTGAATCTTTTTTTCAGAATTTAAAAATATACGAGTAAGTACTTACAAATGCACCAGAGGCAAGGAGACCAACTTTAGTAGCCACTAGTTCTGTTTTAGGCTCTTCTGGAACTAGAACAGCTGAGTACGCAGGACTAGGCTCGAATTCGACAACTCTGTTACCCCTAAACCCGCCATTATACGGGTACGGCATGCTTGATACCATCTGAAACAGGAAATGATAATTCATCAACTAATATTGAACAGTGGTGGCCTTAATTGTCTTCAAAAAAAAAAAAAAATATGTCACCATATATTTTATATTGGATGCCGTTCACAATGCGCCTATATACTGTTTGCAAATATAATTATAGGAGGCAACCCAAAAAAAACATGTTCTCATTCATGCATTCGATAACAAATACTAAATAGTTACTTAGTTTAAAACATGAAAACTTACATTTGGTGAAACATCGTATTCTATCCCGTTGTCTAAATACTCGAAGTTAGCTGCCAACGCAACGGCGAATACCGAGCAGCAAACAATTACGAATTTCATCATTTTTATTCAATTTAAATATTTTTAAGTCAACGATGAAGTTGTACGTGCAACACTTGAATGTCGAGTGATTTCGAATTGAATCAATCTCTATTTAAATACGAATTTAATAGAAATGGGGTAATTAACAAATTAACGACGCCCCGTGATGAAAACGGTTTTTTTCGCTAATCGCTTTGGAAAAGGACATGTAATTCATAATGTTGATTTTCCAAGTTTGAAGGGATTCAGCGACGAATTTGAACATCTCGATCCCGAGGAAAACGAATGGCTACTATGATTACAATTTAGCCCGTTTCCTCATAACGTCGAGAGACCTCCCAAAAGGGCTTCACTTTAATAAAAATCAACTCTACACGCATTCCTATTAAAATAAGGGTCAGTGCCGGAGTGGTGCCGGATTAACCACGTAGGGAGGGTAGTAAATGCTATGGGCCCCGCTCACTTGGGGATCCCGGGCACCTACACTTTTTGACCGGTAATAGTAGATTGTTTATCAAGGGACTAAAACAAGCCATTATGACACGAGATGTTTAGCCACCCGAGCAGAGCGAGGGTGTCTATAGTTCGAGTGTCATTATGGTTGTTTAGTCACGCGTTAAACACTCTGCTTTTCACTTCGAATGCGAGGAAAAAAAACGAAGTTCATAAAAAATTACGATGTTTATTGTAACAAAGTAGATAACCGGCTACTTCCCGATGACCTAGAATCATGAAATTTGGCCAGAAGCAAGGTCTTACAGCACACGTACAGGAACAAATCTGATAACCGTAAATATTTTATATTTTGGTGCAAAAAAAGCCAATTTACTAATACAAACTTATCATTTGCGGTTGGCGCAGTTGCCGTGTCTACTTCACCAACCGCAAATAATAAGTTTGTATTATTAAATTTGCATCATCAAGTTACGTTAAGTTAGTTAGTACGGAACCCTCGGTGCGCGAGTCCAACTCGCACTTGACCTGTTTTTTATCACGTGACGTTTTGAATGATATTTAGCCAACAGCTTCAAACTTGAAAACTATTAATATATTTTAAAAGTAATTGGGTCATGCATTATTAAATGAATTCACTTTAAATAAAACAAGATTCATAGGTATTTGTAATCATTAAATCGTGTTACACGAAATTAAATCGTTTTTTCACGCCCTAGAAATTGTCTAGGTTCACTGGAAATGGGGATAATCCTCCTTTCACAAACTCTGTGGTTGGCTGTTTAGGCGGGTTTCCAATGTAAATTAAAAAAAAAGTACTTTAGTCCCTAGAGACTAAAAAAGAGCTTTAGTCCCGATGTGCAGAGACTAAAGTAACATTTTAAGAGCATGAGAAGTGAAAAAATATAAATGTTACGAACAGGAGCATGAAAATGTCAAATCTAGAAATCGGCTGCCAGATAAAAACATTAAAATCGCAACGCATGATGGACTAGTAAGTGTGAACCCAAATTTGCAATTTCGAATAAATTGCGTGTGCTAGCTGTACCAAGTAGAGGTAGGAGGGAGGTAGGTACTAGGTAAGGGACCTTTTTCACGTTGTAATTCTCATAAATAAACGCATTTTTGGACAAACGCTATGGCCCGTCGAAAATTGAAAATTTTCCCGAAAAAACTTTATTTGGATAAGCTAATTATCGCCCTCCCCCCAGCCTAGCTAGGGTTGTAATTATTATGGAGGGTGTGATGTGTGATTACAATAAATATATAAAATTACAGCTTCCAAAACATCATATTTTTGGTTAAAAAAAGAAAACTGATTTTTATGCATACATTTACTAATATTTTCACATGCCCACCCTCTCAAAAGTCATAAATATTTGGAGAAACTACATCGACCTGTAGTTAAATATCGCGTCGTCATAGTTTGGGTTTGTAATTTTTATTGAGGGTGTGATTATATATTAATTAGAAATAAGTAATGTAAAATTTCAGCTAAAAAGACTTATACTTTGGGTTAATTTTTTCTTCCTTCGCTTTCCTCGAATCGAACCTGGTCAAAATTCTGTAGTAGTAACTGCTAGTCGTAATTGTGAGCATACGGAATGGATCAAATCTTGCTATGAAACCTTGTGTTAACATTAAACAAATTTGCAAAAAAAAGACTACAATTTTGAAGAGGCTCGATACTCGGAAAAATAATTGGTACACCATGGTTTCTTAGATGGCCATTCGTTTTGAATGCAGAAGTCGGTAGTTTTTAGGGTTCCGAAGTCCACAAGGAACCCTTATAGTTTCGCCATGTCCGTCCGTCCGTCCGTCTGTCCGCATTATTTCTCGGAGATGCTTAGTCCTAGAAAGCTGTAATTTGGCATGAATATACATATTAGTTACGCTGACAAAGTGGTACAATAAAATTTTGAAATATATTTTTTTATAGGGTAGCTCCCCTACTCGTAAAGTGGGGCTGTATTTTTTTTTCTTGCGTACCCCATAGTGCGGCATATCGTTGAATAGGTCTTAAAAAAATATTGTGGATTGTTAAAACCATTTTTCGATTAAGTGATGCGTTTGTGAAATATTAAGCTTTAAACTGCTATTTTTTGTTAAAGTCACGTGTCCCCCCCCCCTCCCCTGCCAGCTAAATGGTGGTATTTGGATGGCTGTAAAAAATCACGGTTGTGGCATATATAACGTAGTTGAAAGGAAAACTATCACAGCTAAGTAGGCTGTACAACCTTACGAGTCATAGTCGACCAACTTATGAAATGATTAAAAAACCAATGATTTTTCTCGAGCGGCAGGGGCGTCGGGCGGGCACGTCATACCACAGGCTAGCTAGATGCTAATAAGTCTTAGAAAGGCTTTGCGCGTGGCCCGACACGCACTTGGCCGGTTTCTTTCAATAAGAGGTGGTGCATATAAGGCTCAGTAGTTCAAAACTAGTCGTCGTCTTTCGCATCGCAAACGGATGGCCAAACACAATACCGCTACAGATTTCGCTATCTAGCCATCTCTCATGGAGACTCTGACTTATGGAGAAGTCGATTTTTGCGCCACCGCAGCTCTTGTGATACTTCCTGTACTACCTATATACATTTGTGAGTACACACAAATAGAATATGCAATGTCAAAGACAATATTGATTCCCAGATAACAGATATATGAGTCACACGCACTTTCTACGATATCTAAAAATAATTAGTTGGTAATTACCTACACCTTACTCCAAATAATATGTGCTTTCGTATTAATGACCTAATTAATAAACGCATACCCTCATTATTAACATGCAATTTGACTATATAAAACAAAATTGACAAATGGAGAGCATCAGTTGCACTACGAGCTTCTTACACTTACTAAATAAGCTTAATAAGCAAGAATTTAACATTTTAACATAACGGTCAGTAAATTTTCTAAGTTATTTTCATGTCAATTTTCCTCGGCATGTGAACAGCATTCTAAACTGTTTTTTTTTACAGATGGCCCAGAAAATTATAATTGCCGCTTTCTTATGCTTCGGTGGTTTGGCAGCGGCCCAAACGTACCAGACGTACCCTACTCATCTGTACCCAGTGGAACACCGTGCGATTCCCTTTAGAAGCGGCCTTAGACCTATCGAAGAGTTGCCAACATTGAACGGCTATGAGTAAGTGCTTACAATATAAAAAGTTATTCTTTGATTGCTAAAGACCTACAAACAAGCCGGCATCATCTGACAGTCCGTCTAGACTAGAGCAAGCCTATAGATAGACATTTTATATTATAACGAAAGTCACAGTCACACGTCTTTAACGGGTGATCAGGGAACTGCAACTACTCGTAATGTGGGAGCTACTAAGAGCCTCCCATCAAACTGTGGGTTCATAAACACCTTCTAGATCTTTTGTTTATCCCAGTAATAAAACCTTGGAATCCATTTAAAAGTGCCCATTGTATTGCAGGTTCCACATTGTGCCGAGCACAGCTGTTGCCGAGTTAGAAAACAACACGGAGCTCTCTATCTGGGATTACGTTCCCGACCCAACCGTGAGTAATCCCTAACTGTACTTCATTCATAAAAAAATACTATCTCGGCTATTTTACAATAAGTATCATAAAGTCTTTGTCTTTCATCGTCATTCACAAAATGACCATTATTTTGTTAAAAATGTAGGCACCTACATTTCTAAGTATGTACTTAACTTGTCGAAACTTAAGTTTGGATCATAATCATATACCTCAGTAATAGTTTCATTGGGCCCAACTCAAATAATGGTAGAGATGTTGCGGTCCGTTAGGTAAAAAAAGTCGAACAGTCACACATACTCCTAAACAATAACACACCGTGAGTTCTTTCATTCGTATTACAAATTAAAGCTGCAAACACTAAGAGAGCTTGTATATATTTTTTGACAGTAATTTATTTCTTACAGTCCGCGCTATCCTGCATTGCATCAAAGGCCTTGTCTGTTGCCAAATGGACCTTATCTAAGGCTCCATTAGTCATCCTTGGCATGGCGTTAGTCATCGGGTTCTGTGCTTTCACCCCTTACTGCACCCTTATCATTGAGAAACCCTTCACCAGAGAAATCAGGTCCCTCAATATTCCATACCTGGACGACGTGGAATACTACTTGAAGACGGCCTACAACAAATACCACGATATGCAGTATCATCATTAAGTAATTTTAATTGTAGTGTTAGTAATTTATTGGATTATTTATTTGAATAAATTGTGAGTTGGAATTGTAAATTCATGTGTATATTCACTTCCCCTTATTGGATAGCAAGGGTCCCAATACGCATCACTATTTTTTGTTAGGGTCACGTGTCCCCCCCCCCTTGCCAGCTAAATGGTGGTATTTAGAAGGCTGAAAAAAATCACGGTTGTGGCATATATAACGTAGTTGAAAGGAAAACTATCACAGCTAAGTAGGCTGTACAAAGTTTCGAGTAATAGTCGACCAACTTATGATGATGATTTTTCTCGAGCGGCAGGGGCGTCGGGCGGGCACGTCATACCACAGGCTAGCTAGATGCTAATAAGTCTTAGAAGGGTACTGTGGGCATCGTCAACTTCGGAACCCTATACTTTGCGCGTGGCCCGACACGCACTTGGCCGGTTTTATTATAATGATAAATAGGGAATTAGGGACCATTTTCTATATAAAAAGATACGGAGTTAGTTAGCATGGGATACAGCCTACAGGTTATAATCAAAGAAAATATTTATTAGGAACTTTTATTATCTATCCATAATAGATCTCTTTCACAGTTAAAGACATTATAATTAATAATTAAAAATTGCACGTCTTCGTCTCTTGACCGCGTCGACATTTTGTATCTTTTGATATTTGTCGATAGCGGTCTTTACTAAGGTAGCAGCGGTGCCGATCTTCTCCAAACGTTCTGGTGTGATGAAAGTCCTCATTTCCTCTTGAATCGGGCCGATGCCGTTGAAAGTGATGGAGCAAAGATTTGTGTAGGAGCAGACACCGACGGTTAGGAAGGACCCGAGGAGCAGTACAAAGATGCTACTGAACACCCAGGTTATACCTCGGCCTACGTAGTTGACGATCGTCTGTAAAAAAAGGCAAAGTTAACACTTGTGACATACATAATAACAGGATGAAAGTAAATACGTTTTTTTTACGTGTTTTTCAAAGTATATTTACCCTCGAGTCCGGAACTTGGCTCCAAAACAAACCAAACGGGGTGTAGTCCGGCTCATAGTAATTCCCAACGTTGTTACCGTACACATCGTGTCTGTTAACAAAATAATATTCAACGTAAGCTATTAAAACAAGTGCAGATAGAAATAATGCTATGCCAACGTCTTCTCTCATAATGACGACGATTAAGTCTAAGAAGCGTAGTGTGAAAATCAGTCGTCCTTAGAAAGACAGGGGCTATATATAAGAAATATTAAAATAGGGATCTCCCTGTTCCCTATAGGATCGCTTACGCGTCGCGTGAACTTTAAGCAGCTAGAGTTAAAGTTCAACTTGATGCGTGAGCGATCCTATAGGGAACGGGAGATCCCTATTTAAGACCTCGAATATAGCCCCATGTAGGTATGTGATTGGTTGAAATGAGGAAGAATATTGAAGAAAATTACCCCATAGATGGATAGCCGCTGTCATATCCGTAGCCAGGTGCGTAAGCGACGTCTGGGTAAGCTACTTCAGCGGGCACGAATCCGTAGTTAGGTATTTGTTGATTGTCCTGAAAGCAAGATTTACAAAATATTACGCGGAAACGATAAAAGTTCTATTCCACACGATGTCGTATTTTATTATACGCGCAGACGCCGTCATACGAGTACATACAAAGATACGAGTTGAGATAGCGCTCAACTCGTATCTTTTTGCGTGAACAATAGGGGCCTCATTCGAGTTTAGACACATGAGAACTCCGTCCTTTCTTATAATCTCCGTCGTCTACACACGCTCTATCTATACTGTCAGTAAAGGGTGGTGAAGGTGACGAACGAACCAAAATAAAAAACCCACAAAAAAATACTTACGGTGAAGCATGGAGAAATGTTTTCTGAGTACCTGTACAGCACGACACAACTTAGAAGGCGCGCGGTGAAGCACTTAAGCCATTGACGCAGAGTCTATTTTTGCTTAATCCACGCGCCTTCTAAGTTGTGTAAACCTGAGCTAAATAACTAAAACACTACAACTCTACACGACCAAAATTCACTTACTATTCTGTTGACATCTCCACCAGCGCCGTTCGGCTGGTCAGCGAGCATTTGGTCATATTTCACCGGAGATCCCGATGCCCTAACAGGCTCGATCCTCACCCGTCCACTGTTTCTCTCCTCGCCCTTGTATATGGGACGCGGGTCCAACGCGGGCTCAGAAGCCTTCTTAGAGACAGGATGAGTCGACACTGGTTCCGCACTGGGATCGGGGTTGAAGGCATGCTCCTCTAAGTTGTCTTTTGGGAGTTCCGCTGAGAGGGCTGTCGAAATGATGACGAGGAAAGTAAGGAGTTTCAGCATCTGAAATATAAACAAAGATAATGAAAAATAAATCTTAACAAAGAGAAGAACTCGTCGAAAAGAAAAGAATTCGTAGATACTCATATTAAACTTTACAAAATAGAATCAGTGACAAGCTGGGTATTTATATTTGATCAGTTACTAAATTGCTTGGAAAAAGAGCCGTGATAGCTTGTGGTTTGACCTACCCTACCGCCTCTCATGTAGAGGGTCGGTCGGGTGTTCGTATCCGGCTCGCACCTCTATAAAAGCTTACTTATGTGCGAAATCCTATTTGAATTAACCACTAAGCTTTTCGCTGAAGTACAATATCGTGAGGAGACCTGCATGCACCTTCGAAGTAATTCAAGTATGTGTGTGAAGTCCCCAATCAGCACTGGACCCGAGTGGGGTCCAACGTAATAAATAGGCTGTTGTGGTAATTGCTTGGAGATAAGTTGTTATACTTACCGGTCTAAATAGCTACTGAATAAACTTGCAGTTTTATTTACGTAATGTAATTAGGAGTTAGAACCATTTACAATAAACAAAAAAAATCATAATTATACTGTCACTTAAAACTAACAACACTACCTAAAATGAGGGCAAAATGGAAAATAAATAATAAACCAACGAATGCAGACTTACCTTGAAAATTCTGCTAGCACTGCACTCTTCTGGACCTTAGACAACACTGTTTGCTAATTGCACATCCCTTGGCATATTTATAGCAAAGGGCCCTTCTGTGGACCGATACTATTGTTTCGTATCGTCCTAATCTTAGTGGGGTTGAAACAAAACCCGTAAACGATAAAGGTTCGTCAAAACGTTGGAATGTGCAAAATGCGCACTGCGGTTACGTATTTTGTGTAAAAAAAGATAGGTATGTAGGTGTAGGTTAGTTATGGTCGAACACAAAATAGGTAGGTATACTAGCTATAGGTATACCTAAGGTTTAGTACAGAATTCTCAAGAAAAAAGTCTCATACCTAAATTGCAATAAAACGGTCTGAAAATATCAGCATTGCTGTTTTCTAATATGATTAAGTAAGTAAATGATTCCTTGAGTATGATAAATTATTCTAGGTTATAATTATTAGGTTATAGGTAAAGCAAAATGTGACGATATCAGCTACTGAATCAGCTATTGATTCTAAGCATGTTTTTTTAAGTTATTAAAATTTTCTCGAGTTAATAAAGAAAATAATTTACTAATAGACACCTAATAGTACGTAAGTAAGTACCTACCTCCATACGAGAGGAGAATACCTACCAATAAATACCTAGAGGAGGACTTCCCAAACTTTCTACGGGAACGGGAAAAAATGGAACCTAAGCGGGCTAGTTAAAGTAAAATTAGGACTAGTTTATAGGTAGGTACCTACATATAGTTTATAGGTTCGAAAAACGTTGTTTTTTGTCTCAAATGAGAGTAAGTAGGTATTAAAACAATAACCTCGAGTTTCGTAAGGACGTTTTCAAAATTCCTAAAACTTTCACATCTGGACTCCAGATTGCTCACGATCTTACATTAGGAACATAGTTACGAGTGAATTTGTTTCTACCTGGCCTAAGTCGCAACACGTGTTTGCAATATTTTGAATTTTAGCGTCCGTACGTTTAGAAGTTAATCTTATCTCCATAAAACAATAAACAATGCTTTTGAAAACAAAAACATTAACAAAACTCTAAGCTAAAAAAACTGACACAATATGGGCCCATTTCTTAGTATCAATCGATATTGTACCTGATGAATAATTCGAAGAATATCGACCTGGGAATCCATTAGGTAGCGTAAGCAGCTTTTACATTGGTTCATTTGGTAGGTACAATTCGGTTATTAGCGCTCCATCGGGAACAGGGCGGTTTTTTTTAAGATAAAAAGTAGCCGGAACGCCAACTAAGTATATCTGTATCAAATTTCATCTGTATCGGTCTATCTGAAAGAAGCCAGCTTGAAGAGGTAGGTAACAACAAAAAGACAGAGAGTTGCTTTCGCATTTTTAGGGTTCCGAACCTCAAGAGGTAAAAACGGAACCCTTATAGGATCACTCGTGTGTCTGTCCGTCCATCTGTCACAGTCGATTTTCTCCGAACCTACAGGACCGATTAAGTTGATAGGTACGTATATATAAGTTTGTGACCCAAAGACGGACGTGTAACGAAAATAAATGAATTTTAAATTTAGACCTTGTTTTTGGGGGCTAAATTTGAAAAAAAATATTAATGAAGTTTTTCAAACTATATCGTGTGACGTATCAAATCTTTCATAGTTCTTATGAGGGTCTCAAATATATATATTTTTTCTTTTTTGGTCAATACTTTTCGCGTTATTTAAGAAAATAGGCAAAAAATTACCATCCCCCTCCCCCCCCCCTTATCACCGAAACTATTGGACCTAAAATTTCGGGAAAAATACGGAGGATAGTTATTGACCTATAAGATTACAGGAAAATTATTTATTAAGAAGTTCATGGTACATATTTGAAATTTATCATATAAAAGAGTTTATCCTGTGAAACGGTTTTAAAATGCCGTCGTTGAAAATAATCAAGGGTCGGAACCCTCTCCACGCGAGTTTAACTCGCTTCAAGGCCGGTTTTTTTTTAATTTATTTTACGAAAGCCTAAAAACTATTAGGTATTTACTTATATGGCGTACGGTAGATCGGGTACTCGTTTAAATCACTTACTTACTTAGTTACAGATAAAATTTGTTGCTATACCTACTTACATAAAGATTCTGAGGTGCCTAATTTAATTTGATTCACCAATCTTGTGGGAGGGTTTATACTTTATTTGATAGAGTGCTAGTAAATATAAACACGAATGTGCGGGCTTTTTTCCTAACTTTATTAAATCCTTAGTTTAATGATTCATATGCACATCTTTTATAAGCAATCGGACCTAGATGGAACCCCTGCGGAACACATCCTTGGAGTTTAGATTTTTAAAATTCAAGTATTTATCACCAGCTAGTACCAGCTATTACTAAATTGCTACCTAGCAATCGTGATTTCTTGAATCGCATTTCTCATACGCACCTATTAGATTCTCTGCTGCAGCCTATTTGCGTCCCACTGCTGGGCACAGGCCTCCTCTCATCACGTGAGGGTTTGGGCTATAGTCCCCACGCGGGCCCAGTGCGGATTGGGGACTTCACACACATCTTTGAATTACTTCGCAGATGCGTGCAGGTTTCCTCACGATGTTTTCCTTCACCGAAAAGCTCTGTGGTAAATTCAAATTAACCACAAACACACACACCCACCCACCCACATTAATTCAAACCTATTAGATTAGATTGAATGAATGAAACTAATCTAACCAAGTTATACAGCGTGAATTAATTATTTTTTCCTATTATATTTACAGCCCCTGAGGAATCATTCCACAGACGCAATATCCCGCCAAAATTGCAAGTCCTATCAATTAGACAACAAAAATACCTACTCACCGTTTTACGTACTCCCAGAATAGTTTTATTTCCTCTTCTAAATACTCACTCATTTTTAACATTATTAAATTAATTTAAAAATAACATTAGAACTTTGTAAATAATAAGAAAAACTTGCAAAAGTCACTAAAGGTTTTGGCGCGAAATCTTCATTCGCACTAGCTTCTTTTACATTTTGACATTGCATTTGACATACGTAGAGATATGAATGGCCAGTGTGTTTTTGTTAAGTTAGTTGCACACGATCAAACTTACGAAGTTTCGTGTAGAGACTACACGATGGCTAGAAGCGACCACTTCAGCCTCGACGATACATTTTTAAATACCTACATGAGGTTCAGGGTTATTATGGCAATCGATTCTCTATCACACCACACTACACCGTATAGGTAACCTACATTCGTCAAAATCAACAGTCAGTTCAACCTTCATTAAATGGGCCAAATGAAATGTTCTCGTCCATTTCCTGACAGTGATAATGATAAACATTTACCATCCATCCATACTAAAATTTTAAATGCGCAAGTAACTTTGTCTGTCTTACCTCTTCACTCACACTTAAACCGCTGGACCGATTCAGATGAAATTATTTGGTACGGAGATAGATGAAGTCGTGTCGAAAGAAGAAAGGGAAAGGACATTTGGCTACTTTTCATAATGGAAAAACGCGTAGTTTCCGCGGGAACGTGATAGCACGCAAACTTAATAGGCGCGACACTGCGTCAACGACGACGTGCTTCGCTGCGCGTCTTCTTATCTTATGTTGTGTCGTCATGTCGTGCTATAGGTACCTAGGTACCTACCGAATTCCACTCGACGAAATTTATCATCATCATTTCAGCCGAAAGACGTCCACTGCTGGACATAGGCCTCCCCCAAGGCTCGCCACTCAGACCGGTCCTGTGCTACTTGCTTCCACCGGTTTCCCGCGACCTTCACGAGGTCGTCGCTCCATCTTGTTGGAGGCCTACCGACAGCTCGTCTCCCGACGAAATTTATGGGGGCAACAAATCGAAAAATCATTTTTCAGCTATTTTTACCCGAGCAAAGTTTGGTCGCCAAGTAAGTAAGTAGGTATACATTCAATTCAATCATTTATTCAGCAAATTGGCCACATAGCGGCACTTTTACACGTCAGTAAAAGAATTTACCAGCGCTTCCTAGACCCATTGCTTGAGAAGAAGCGCCGCAACAAACTCAAGCAGAAGGCCTTTTTTCAAAATTTACAAAATTTACATTACATGTATAAAATATACATATAGGTACGTACTAAAATTACATTGAAGGGATGTATAGTCCCTAACTTAAACTTAAATCTAAGATCTTAGAGATGTATAGTCTCCAAGGGTCCAGAAAAAAAAAAATGGAGATGGCCTCCATTGTCAAATAAATATAAATTCCATAGATGTCGACAGTCTCAAAATGTCAATAAATAATGAAATACATCATGTATAAAAGAGTTCATTGTTGCGATCAGCGAATAAGGTGATCATAAATATCTGCAAATATATATTTATCATAATCACGATCATATTGTCAAGAGATTAGAGTGCATAAGTACAACTGGAGTGAGTAGTGTCAATTTAAGGTCAATTTCGATAGAATAAAAATTGAGCTTATCGACGTAAGCCGCCGAGGGCCACAGTATTCCTGCTCACTAGTTGGCGCCAGTATCATGAGGATGGTAGCTGTCAATGTCAACGTTTTGTTATTTCATACAATATGGAGGGTTGTAGTAAAGGAGCGCAATCTTTATCGTTCTAAAAGTGGACACCAAATCGGGTAGGTTGGGGGCGCTGCAGTCGCCAGAAGTGTCAAGCCACCTAGGCGGATAGTCTGCAGTAGTGCAGTAGCACCTTCAGATGGCGCTGCTGAGGCGAAAACGCAGCGAAAACGGTTGTGAGGAGAGTGTGTTTTGTTTTGTTGCTTATCAAATCCGCTGGACACGTTTTCAACTGTTTCGCAGTATCAGATTGCGCTCCTTACCAAGGCTGCGTTCCGAAACGCGCTCACAGCGCTCACAGCACCTTGCATCCCTTTTCCTCTTGAAAGTCGAGTCCTAAGAGGAAAAAGGATGCAAGGTGCTGTGAGCGCTCTAAGCGCGATTCGGAACGCAGCCCAAGACATATTCCACACTCCATAGTGTCAATGTCAATGTGACATTTGACGTTTCGGAGACCAGTGCTGCCAGTTTAGCGTGTAATGTTGCATCTAGAGAGTTAGAGCTCGTTAAATATGGTGCCAGCCAGGGCTTGAAACCGGTTTTTGCCCCCATACAAATAAACCGGTTTGCTTATCGTTCTTTCGTTTACTATTTCATGTTTAATAAGGCTATAAAATAATACGAAGTAATAGCCTAAATGCACTATGGAGTTCCACATAAAGAGTATAAAATAATTATAAATATTTGACTATTTCGGGGTTTTTTTAATTAACCGGTTACAAGCCCTGGTGCCAGCTGTCATTCCATACGACATTTCAAGTACTTAAAAAAACTCAAATAGGATTTTACAATCTCTTTCGCATCGTCATTAGGTATATTGAATTTTATATGAGTAACGAAAACAAGATACCAAGCAGTATCTGTAACCGCGAATAGATAGCAGCACAATCAAAGCATTCCACTACATTTATATGAAGTTACCATAGCAAGGTTGAGTCTCCTTCATAATCAATTTATTAGTCTGTGGTGAATGAAGTGTCAATACTGTCATTGTCAATCATAGCGAATAGCGATAGTAAAAGTAAAAGAAAAGTAAACATACATTGCGAAAAACTAAAAAGTTTGAATTAAGATTTGCTTCATTTCAATCTCAGATATTCATGCGACCATAAAGAAAAACAAACAATTGAAGTTGCAGTACATTGTGTGTTCATTTTGTGTTGTTTAAAGAAGGTGTGCTCGTGAATATGGCTTTAAAAAAGCTTCCTTTATCAGTTCAATCAAAGTTTTCGGCTTCAAGGCAATTAAATACTTTTAAAGCTGCCGTCGAAGAATTGGTTGATAATTAGTACCACGTATTTTTTTCTACATTGCATTGGTACAAACTGTACTTGTACTATTTGTTCTTATATTTATTTCAGGTTTACAACGCTTTTGATGCCGACTCAACGAGCATCGCCGTGAGAATACACATCCAAGAGAACTTCATACAAGTGGTAGACAATGGACATGGTGTGGCTAAGAGCGATTTCGACCAGCTTGGACAGAGATATTTCACCAGCAAATATGAAAATCCTATGGCTAAGACAAATCCGAAATATGGATACTGTGGACAAACTCTTGCGAATATCATAGAAGCTTCTGAAAGTGTCAATATCACATCAAGATGTGAGGATAGTGAAGAAGCATGGGTGAAATGCTTTGACAAGGGCAAACCAAAAGGCAGTCTTACTAAATCAACAAGACCGTCAATTGGTACTACAGTAAGATTTTTTTAATACAGTACTGCTGTGATAAAGCAAGCATTTTAATACCTGTTTAGTGTGCCAAAAGTTTGTCATTTCCGAATGAGTGCTTTTTGTCTTTTGACACCCAGTGAAGTTTTTTGCGCACTAGTGCATGAAGCTTTTCGAATTTCATCCTGTTTGTTTTTTAACTTCTTCCATTTTTTTCATAAATGTATTAAAATATTATGTTGTTTGATACACATGCGAAATTGTAATTTTCACTTGTCCCTAATGTTAATGCTCGCTTTCCCTCGCACCAACATCACTAAGGTCTTGTAATAAAATGACAAACATTTTTAGTCACTGTTGGTTGTTTATATACAACATTTATGAAAAATTCAAAGCTTGGTTAGTTGCTATGTGTGGTTCATAATGAGTTGAAATGAAATTCATTTTACAGGTTGAAATTATAGGTTTCCTTTACAACATGCCAATTCAGAGAAAAACTGTAAAAGCTTTGCAAGAACTCCAAAGAATAAAAGTGTTTTTGGAACAGATGTCTCTTGTACATTGCAATACTTCTATTAGTTTACGGGACAATGCAGAAAATGAAATAATTTTCAAGATTCACAAAAACAGAGACATCCCACAGACTTTGACATCAATTTTGGGTATTGAGATATCTGATTTTCAAGAATTACAGGTTGAGAAGAATCAATATAAAGTTACTGCTTATATTCAGAAGATGAGTATGGAATCACATGGTTGCCAATGGATATATTTAAATAAGAGGGTAATAGATAACTGTAACTTACACAAGATAGTCAACCAAAACTTGAATAAAAGTACAGTATCTAAAAAGATTTTGAAAGTTAAGGTAAAAAAACAATTTATTTTTGATAAATTAAGTTTACATTTACTACCTTTGAACTTTTTTTCTATTTAAAAACATACAATAGTAAAGTGATTTTTTTAAAACTTAATTTACAGACCCACAAGAATGAGGAAGATAAAACAATGTTAAATAATAAATTACCAGATTATTTTATATTTATCACATGCCCGCACAATGATTATGACATAATTTCAAATCCAAAGCAATCTATATTGGAATGCAAAAATTGGAATCAAGTTGACAAACTGTTGGAGAAATTAATTCTGTTTTTCAATGGTTCTATAAATGTAGGAAAAAAACCTGAAGTACCAGTTGAACAAAATAAAAATAACAGTGATGAAATTGATACAAGAAACAAAGTTAAACAGATTATGAATAAAATTTTGGGTAGTTATCAAAAACAACACAATGGTTCACAATTGCATAATGCTGTCAAAGGTTATACTTTATAGGCTTTTTTTTTTTTAATTCAATAATGATAAAAATGAAATTTTAAAATTTAGTATGTAATACTTATTTTATTTATAGGAAAAATAGTGAAAAGAAAAATTAAGAAAAGCATCAAGGAAAAAGCCAGTAAATTGAAAATTATGAAAGAAAATCATGACTCGATTCCAGAAGATGAGTGTGGAGGATTAGATTTAGTGAAACAACAGGATAAACCAATTGAAAATAACTATAGTAATAACAATGCATTTAAAATTCCTAAGATAAAACCGGTAAAATATGAAAAAACCGCTCAATCTAATAAACAACGAAACAAATATAATACAAAAGCTGAAGTACAAAAAACGAAAAATCACGTAGCCAAAAGGGCTCCAGTGATAACTAAATTTGAAAAAGAAACAGATGAAGTGAAAAACAGATGTCATATGCTAGCGAAAAAAGCTAAAAATGTTCTTGATTTTAAGAAGAAGAGAAAGTGCAAAATATTTACAAACGAGATCATTGAATATAGTACTGTTGTCACAGACAAAAAAAGTGTATCGATTTGTAAGAAAATTGATGAAGTTATAATTCATGAATATTTGCCTCTGCCACAACGAAAGCGCAAGTCTAATCGTGACCATGTTAATGATATTATGAAATCGTATGATCTTATACATCCCGTCACCACCGTCATGACAAAAAAACACAACAATAGACCTGTGCCACAAAAACATGTGAAAGCACCACCTGTTGATATCCATAAAATAAACAACCCTGAATGTGATATGAATATACAAAGATTAACATACGAAAGCCATAAATATGACAAAGTGACGGAAATGCACCAGCCAAAAGAAAATGATAATCATATTCAATTCACGAACAAATCTCGTGAAAATTTGACTTCACCAAAAAAACGAAGAAAAGAATTTCCCAATAACTGTCATACGAATTGGAAAAACTCTAATAAAAAGTACAATTTAGTAACAAGAAAGGCAAATAAATACATTACAGGCCACATGTTCACAAGTGTATCTCAAACCTCTTATTCCATTCACTTTACGGGGACAGAATTGCAGTCAGTCTTAGATACAAATGAACATAATATACAACCTGATACAGTAGGACCAATAAATGAGGAAACTTATTTTGGAAGTACTCATGCCATAACAGATACCAACAAAGTTCCAGATGACTTTGATGATACAACAATAGGAACTAAAGGATACAGAGAAATCCCAGGCCTTGATGGAATATCTCAAACCTTCTATTCCATTCATTGTATGGGAACAGAATTGCCGCCAGGCTTAGATAATAATCAACACAATACGCCAATTCAATCTGACGCAGTATCAATGAATGAGAAATCTGAATTCGCAAGCACATATACCATAATAGACTCCCCCAAGCTTCCAAATAACCTTGATACCACACTAGGAACTACAGGAATTGGAGAAATCTCATGTCTTGATGGAACAGGTCACATTACAGCATCAAATGCTAGACACAATTATGACTTTAGCAAAACGACGCCTGATCAACAAAATTTTCTAAATGAAAATGTAATGACTATGGAAAAGAATAATTGTAATGTTGTATTCGTATCTAATTCGCAACATTTGAATGACGAGTTAAATGCTAACGAAAGCATTGATCCTCTTCGTATATGTGAAACTATTCTCGAGGAGCAAACCAGTGGAGAATATAATTTTATTTTTGATTCTATCAACAACGTGCTGGAAGCAAATTATTGTTTTCAATCCCCTGCAAAAGATTACACAAATGTAAATAATAGTAATCAAGAATACAACCAAGTTCAAGAATACGATAATTATTTCAAAAATTATGCCCAAAGATTTGATACACAAATGAATCTTGATTTGAATATGAATTTTAATATAAAAAATCGGAGACGGTTCATTCCCAAAGGTCAGTATGTACTTAATAATAATAATAATGATATTGATCAGGCAGATGTCCGTTATCTCACTCCATAGCCCGAATTTCCAGTCCACACCTCCCATCCACATAGCCCACTCCAAGTCTCTTCCTTCCTCGGCAATAGTTTGGCAACTGGCGAGGGATGTCCGCCAGTACAGCCTCATGTTGTATTGGGAGGACAGATCTCCACAGTTGCGGCCATCTCACATTTCTAGTAAAAGGTACCAAAAGCCTCTTCATGTTGGCTTCGGCCCCATGAACGCGAATGACCGGGTCCCCATGGGCCCGTGACATGTAAATGTACCAACAAATAATAATAATGAAATGTTCAGATACTTAAAAGTTAATGTGTTTAAACTTTATTGTCCCATAGGATTATCGCCTATATTTGAAAACTGCAATTCCAAGAAGGTTTGCGACTATGAATTTAATGAAGATTATTTTGAGGAAGTAAGATGTAAAGTTTTATCTCTTTATACCTACACATAATTATGTCGCTGATATTATTCTGAATTTGCTTTATATCCATAATTTCAGAACGTATACAACAATTTCGCGCAAGATGTTCAAATCAACACAGAAATATTTGAACCAACCATTCAAAACGTTAAAGAGCTTGCTTCAAAAGATATTCAGAGAGTGAACAGTAAATTGAGTAAACAAAACGCCTGCCTAACATTTAATGGAAATGCATTAAAAGAAGCTCAGGTAAATAAGATATTAGTAGTTACATTATGCATAGGTTCAAAATTAATAAGCATCACTCATGCACATTGACCTATAATAAGTAATAACATATGGACGAACAGTGCCTAACAGAATATGTCGAAATATATGGAGCAAACTGACATTAGAAAATACGTTCCAATATACTAATAACGCCTCTATAACAAAGGCCAAACGGGTGCCCGAACTGTTCGGGCACCCGTTTTGACGGGGCCATTTTTCTCTGGCTGATTGTGAATCCTTACTTATAATAGACCAATGCTCATGCAGGACGTAAAGGGATTTCATGAGGATTCTATATGGAACGTCAAAACGTTGGATAAATTGAACTTTATTATCTAGTTAAAGTTCAGTTTCAACGCCGTGAAAGACCGTCATTAATTCAAATCGGTATTCAGGTTTTAGGCCAAGTAGACCATAAATTCATTGCAACGAAAATCAAAAATGGAAATGGGCAATATTGTCATTTGGTACTTTTCGATCAGCATGCAGTGCACGAAAGAATACGACTTGAGATGAACATGGCAGGTAACTGGTCTAATACATTTTTTTATCTTTTGCTGTATTATTGTAATATGTTTTGACCCCCTCAATCAAAAACTCTTTGTGTCTATCTAAAGTTCTCAACTGACCTAGCTCCGCGAAGGATGGACTAATTTTGAATTTTTTTGATGGGTGATTTGAGCGAGTGTTCTTTGCTACATTTTAAATTTTGTTTTTCTATTCAATTTAACATATTTTATTTATTTGTCGGTTGCGATGACTTTTTCGTCCCCCTACTCCAACCATATTAAACGTGAAAAAGTTTAATTCTAAAGTACATTTTTTCGATGCCACCATAAAGACGAAGGATTTTCTGAAATCATCTTAAATCCTACAGTATTTTACTCTGCCTAGTTCTAATTTATTGTCATTATTACAGAATATTTGAAAGGAGATCAATGGAAGAGTGCAACTCTGGATGGTATTTCCCTCCACCTAAGTAAAGATGACATTTTATACCTACACAACTGCAAGGATAAGTTCTATAGACTCGGTCTTGAATGGAATATCCAAAATGGCTCCGAAGTTGTGGTGACAGCCATCCCAGAAGCCGTTCTCGGAAAACACGTCAGACAGGTAAATACAATGAAAAATTTGTATGTATAATGGATTTTTTTAACTTCTTTCCATTGAAGCTGAAATAAAAGTGAAAATGTTTTTATTTTTGTTTCACTTTGTCCTTTAGGGCGGACCTAAGGTGCCTAAATTTATGGCTATACAATATGTTCTATAGCCATAAGTTTAGACCATTAAGCGATAAAAGTGAAATTAGACGTCATAACATTGTAGGTCCAGTCACTTAATAAGCAATTTTTTGGGCTATAACAAAACAAAGAAAATACAGAAATAATACAAATTAAATAGGGAAAACACAGGCGGACTTGTCGCTAAATAGCGATCTCTTGCAGTCAAGCTATACTGCTTGGATATTTATTGAATTTCAGTAAATCAATCAATCATTTATTCAGCAAATCGGCCACATAGGGGCACTTTTACACGTCAGAAATGAATTTACCAGTAAAATTACAGGCACAAGTAAGAGAGTAAAAGAAAATAGTGGGGATTACGACTGAAGGGCCAAATAGCGTATATCGCACGACATATCGCCCGCTGCGTCCCGCGCCCCTCTGCCATTGGGCATCCGTGCCGATGCCTGTATCATTCTAGAATATTAACATTTTCACAATTCTCAGGTGGATATAGTGCTGAAAGCAGTAAAAAGTTTGATAAAAGAAGTAATTGGCATGATCAAGGAACATGGGGGTTGCGTTTCGGTATACCCGAAGTCGATTATGGACTTGGTTTTCAGTGAGGTAAGTTCTAATAAAATAAAAATATCCTAATTTTTGTTTAGCAATAAGGATGGAGCGAGCCAGAAAGTTCTCGAGTGGCGTCCGCGAACCGGGAGACGAGCTGTCGGCAGGCGTCCAACAAAATGGAGCGACGACCTCGTGAAGGTCGCGGGAAACCTGTGGAAGCGAGTAGCACAGGACCAGTCTGAGTGGCGAGCCTTGGGGGAAGCCTGTATTCCCCAAGTGGGGCAGTGGACGTCTTTCGGCTAAATAGGCGGTAACCACTTTCCATCAGGTGGGCCGTCTGCCGGTTTGTCCGTCTTCTATAATAATAAAAATGATGATAATGATCTTATATGCTGCCACGGTAGGTACCTTCAGCTAAATCCAATAGTAAGAATAATTACCGGCAACGCATCCATACTAATATTGTAAATTCGAAAGAAACTCTGTCTGTCTGTTACTGATTTCGATGAAGTTTGGTATGGAGGTGATCGGAGTCCCGGGGAAGGATATAGGCTCCTTATTATCCCTTAAAGCTTAGTTCCCGCGGGAACGCGATAGCTGAATTCCACGTGGGTGAATTCACAGGCAGAGGGTAGTAATAATAATACTATATTATTTTTTATTGTTTGTTTGTTGTTCTTTCAGGCATGTCGCTACGCCATTATGTTCGGAGATGCGCTGTCACACGACGGATGTTCAAATCTGTTGAAGGCGCTCTCTCAATGCAAAACGCCCTTTCAGTGCGCCCACGGGCGGCCTGTAATGGCCGTACTGATGGACATAAAGGCTGAGAAACGGCCGTATAAGGTATACTTTTTCTATTATGAATAGGGTACAGTCGAGTTCGCCAATATATGCAAACTTTTGCACCTTACTACTACTACAGCCTATTTGGCCAAACCCTCTCATCACGAGACCACCAGTGCGGATTGGGCACTTCACACACATCTTTGAATTGCTTCGCAGATGCCTGCAGGTTTCCTCACGATGTTTCCCTTCACTGAAAAGCTCAGTGTTAAATTCAAATTGAATTTCGCACATAAGTAAACTTAGAGGTGCGAGCCGGAATCGAACCCCCGACGCTCTGTATGAGAGGCGGTAGGTCGAACCACTAGGCCACCACGGCTTACGCCCGTTGTAATAAGGTGCAAAAGTGTTCACATATTAAGGAATGCATTAATATTTTCTTACAGGCATCGGCACGGAACTTGAGCGGTGACCTTCGATGCGCAGAAGTCGAAAATAAGGTCTCATCGGCTGAGGGGCGCGGGACGCAGCGGGCGCTTTGTCGTGCGCGCACGCTTATTGGCCCTTCAGTCGTAAACATGCGCAGAAATCCCCTCTACTTTCGCTTACCGCTCCAAATCCGTGCCGCGACCTGTATTATGCAAAGAAAAAATGATCTCCCTATTACCAAACCTTGAAATTGTTCATGATTTCCGACCGAAATATTGTAAATATCTTTCTTCTTTATAGGTAAACCTTGCCAAGATTCAGCAGTTCCGAAGACGAATGCAGAAATTAAATAAATGACTTTGACTGCAAAAGTATTTATCTTGCCAATCCACTAGAGGCTCTGAGAGCTGTAGACCCCGCTATTCCATTTTAGCTAAAACAGTTTTTTTTTTTATATTTTGCATCCCATCCCATCATTGGTATCGTATCTCACGCCGTTTAAAAAGACTGATTCGCCAAAAATCTGTAATTTTGGTCACGCGATCCTATAGGGAACAGGGAGATCCCTATTAAGACTTCGAATATAGCCCCTTACCTAATTCAAGGATGTGTGTGAAGTCCCCAATCCACATTAGGCCCGTGTGGGGACTATTATCCCAAACCCTCTCGTGTTGAGAGAAGCTGTTATGGTGGTGGTTTCGGCTGTGCATTGATCCATTAGTTAGTTGCCGCGACCAAATTCTGTTCTCGGTAGAAAAGTCAAAATGAGTTTCTGTAGACAAGACAAGTGGACAAGAATACGCAAAGTTCGACTCAGATGGCGCTGCATACGCTTGACCCAAACCAAAACCCAAACACTGTAGCTGTCAAATTTTTACGGGTTTGTTAACAATTTTAAGTAGATTTGTTTAAAATTGTTAAATATTGACCGCAATTTTAATTTTGGTTCAGTTATTTTTGATGAAAATGAAGACATCCCAATGCAATTATACCTGCCCCAGATACATACCAAGTCTTTCGGAAATACGTGTCGTCCGTTCTCATTGCATTTGCATCCTGGAACTGCACAGCGCGGCATTTTTTATTAATTTAAGTAAAACCAATAACAACAAATATTTTTCTATGTAATTGACAGAGGGTTTGGGTCAAGCGATCGCAGCGCCCCTAGTGGCCACACTACAAGTGGTACAAATTATGCAGATTTCTTGTCAAAGTCAAAGTGTTTTATTTTGTAAACATAGGTATTGATATAAATATGGTGGTACATATGGTTTTGCGCGCTATGTTTTGCCAAAAGGCATACAAAAACATAATTAAGAATTTTGTGAAAGATACATATTGAAAAAAATAAAAACATTAAGTCAGTGTAACAAATGTTAATAAGCTATATATTTATATGACATATATTAAAACGTAACTAACGCAAAAATAATTATGCATCGCACATAAATTCTTCTAGCGTATAAAAACATTTATTAATTAAGAATTTTCCAAGTTGACATTTAAATTCTTCTATACAGCTTAATTTAATTGTATTAGGCAGTTTATTGTATATCTTACTAGCTAGGCATAGAACACTTTTGTGCATTAGAGTGGTATGGCAATAGACTGTGCGTAAATTATTATTGTTACGTAAGATTTTACTGCGTCCCTCAGATGCTTTCTGAAACAGAGAGGGGTTGGTCTTAACAAAGAGTGCAATTTCGTATATAAACAAAGAGGGCACAGTTAAAATTTTTAGTTTTATGAAATATGGTTTACAAGTGTCTGTAGGGCTCAGTCCACACATTGAGCGGATGCATTTTTTTTTGGGCCTTAAAGATAATTTCTTTATTAGTTGAGTTGCCCCAGAAGATGATTGCGTAACGCAGGGTAGACGCAACAAAGCCGTGATATGCCGTTAAAACCGCTTCAGCGCTTACAACTTTAGACAGCTTGTATAGCGCATAGGCAAACTTATTGAGTTTTTTACAAATTAATTCTGATTGTGGTCCCCAAGTTAACCGGTTGTCTAAAATAACACCTAAAAATTTGGTCGATTCCACAGATTCGATATCTACATTTTGAAAGGTACATGCTATAGTCTTAGAGCAGAATTTAATCTGAGGCTATAGTCTGAGGTATTCTACGCTGATAAAAATGGATGATTGTAGTTTTATTGATATTTATTAAGAGCTTATTTCTATGGAGCCATTATAATTTAAAACCATTTAATTGTCCATTATAAGACCTATCTAGATCGATTTTTCGCCCCCGAAAACCCACGTATAGGTAACAAATTTCATCGAAATACCTAAGTAGTATTTTCTGAGATCGTTGGTATGTATAGGTAAATATAGGCTGAATGTATTTAGCTCGTTCGAAGTCTTTAAAGTTTAAAGTATAAAAGTTGGTTTATTAATTGGTGTGGTGTGACAAGGACTGTACCGTACCTTGCTTTGTTTGTTTTGTGAGCTACCCTTACCCTGCTTTCTACCCTGTTTTTCTTCGCTAAATTAAAATGAGAGGCTATGTGAATACAAAAAGTGAGATATACATAAAAATATTTAATGAAGTTCATTTATTTTGTTTATTTTCATGAAATTATGTGCCAAAATCAAAATTACAGGTACTTTTATTACTGGCAACTATGCGCTGTCAAAAAATCCACAGATAACTTATTCGGCGTTCCGTTTAGTATTAAATAGAAAACAAAGTTAAGCCACGCTACCTATGTTTTTCCGCGCGAACTACATTAAACTTATGTTTGATATCATTAACACTGTGATATTTCATTCATTCTCATTGTGACCAGAATACCCCACAGAGTTGAAATAATAGTAAAATTATGTTTCTGTTGTCAATTATAAACTAGTTTCTCATAAGCCTGAGTCAGCTTATTCAGAAGCTCTCGAGTTCTTGTTTAATCCATTTGACGTATGGTGCAATTCGTGTATGCACATCAGGGAATCCTACTGCACACGGAATTCCCCAAGAAACTAGTCCAACCAGTTTATTGGCTTTTATTAATGGTCCACCGGAATCACCCTGTGCAAATAGAAATTATCACGTTAGAAATTAAACATATCCATACTAATATTATAAATGCGAAAGTATTTAATTGTCTGTCTGTCTGTTACCTCTTCACGATTAAACCACCGGACCGATTTACATGAAACTTGGCATTGATATTGATCGAGTCCCGGGGAAGGACATAGGCTACTCTTATCCCTATAACCGAATTCCAGGGCGAAGTCACGGGCAGAAGCTAGTAACTAATAAGCAATAAAAAAAAAAGTTAATTAAAAAAAACAAAAAACCCGACTGCGTAAAAAACTAAAAAGAAAAAAACAAGACTACTTAGTTCAGTAGTAGACTAGTAGCTAGGAATATGTTAAGTAATATTTACCGTCGCCATCAGATATATAATCAAATATTGATTGCTATTGAGGAATCTAAAGATGCCTACTATCGGGACCCATTATTTGTAACATTTTAACCTAGATTTTAAATGGGTCCCGACTGTAGGCATCTTTAGATTCCTCAATAGCAATCAATATTTGATTATATATCTGATGGCGACGGTAAATATTACTTAACATATTCCTAGCTACTAGTCTACTACTGAACTAAGTAGTCTTGTTTTTTTCTTTTTAGTTTTTTACGCAGTCGGGTTTTTTGTTTTTTTTAATTAACTTTTTTTATTTTACTATTTTTAGTTAGGGATTATAAGACCCTAAATTCCGCAATCTTGTCATTTCATGGAGAGAGTTGCTATCGTGGGGATTATTAAATAGCTTGCGATGATCTAACCTACTGATTATTAATCCCTCTAGAGACCTAACCCGGCTCAAAACGCTACAAAGGCCTGACCCTATTAAAATTCTTCAAGTCAACCGATAGATGGCGCTACTGGTACTACATTAGAGTATTAGGTAGCTATTTTATTTATTTACGAGCGCTGAGTACTGACTATTGTAATTGGTACCTATAATCAATTAGGTTATATTTTACTGTATTAAGTAGGTAAATAACACTATTGACACTTTAAATGTAATAACGAAACTAAAAGTCTTCAAGTCAACGAATAGATGACGCTACTGGTACACTACATTGCACATGCGTACGTACTTGATTGAAGTTTGAGATTTATGAAAAACATTATTATTATTTTATAGTCGTCATGACCTACCTGCTTGAAGACTCGTTGGCCTAGATTATTTCCTGTGTTGCTAATTCGAACGGATTTACTACTGGGTGGATAGGTACCTACTTTACGTGGTTAGTAAAGGAACTTTGTATCGTTATAAATCATAAACGGTTCTTTTGTCTGAAAAATGGTCAGAGAAACCTAATAATGATTTTTAAATACCTATTCAACGATACCTCACATGCCATAGTTGGTTGACTTTTATTTTTTTATTTTGTACAATATGGCGTCTGGTGGCCGCCATTTTGAATTTTGATTAATTTCATATCTTCAGTGACACTCGCGCGATTCAGACGAATCGATTGACGTATGATTCATTAAAATCGACCCACGCGTTTGAGCTCTAGTGTGCCACAAAGGAACAAACATACATACATACATACATACATACATACATACATACATACATACATAGACAGGTAAACACATAACCCTCCTTTGCGGTGCGCAGTCGGGTAAAAAAGTTGTCATTTCAGACATTTCACTTACGTGGCAAGTTCCTTCTCCGATCCGAGTGAATGTACAAAACATATTTTCCGTAACTTCACGTGAATATCGCATTGCGTATTGACATGTTTTTTGACTCAATACCGTAAGATCTAGCACATGCATCAGGCGACTTGATTCTTTGTTTGCCTATAAAAATAACAAAGAACTCAAATCTCAAAAAACTTAATATAATCTTTTTTTTTTTAATTCATTAGTTATCTATATAATTATGTTCACATGTCCGAACTAAACAGATATTTTTCTTTATCTTGTTATTGGTATCACATTCAATAATACATATTTTTATCAACCTGAACTGCACCGAATCCTGTAAGTGTGACCGTATCATTATCATTCAACTTATTATGATCCAGGTTTATAATTTCGATTTCATTCATGCTAAATTTTTTTGCAACTTTTAACAACGCAATGTCATTGGCTCTTTCACTGAAATTAAAGTCATTGTAAATTTTTATAGCTTCAACATCGTACTGAAATCCTCCTTCGTCAAGGTTAGTCGTTCCAACCACAACTTTTATATACCGAGGCTCAGCGCTGAAAAAGATAGGGTGAAGATTAGAATTTGTTCGTTCTCTTTCGAAAAGAACAATTTCCAAATGGGGGCTATCGCGTGTGAATTTGCCACTAGAGGCGCTAGTGTCGCGTGAGGTCCAATAACATTCACTTTTCACCGGTTTTGGCATGGCTTCGTGACATAAATGATAATTTCCTTAGTTAACCTGTTGAAAAGTGATCTCCTTCGTGAAATTATCGCAAATATGGATTATTTGGCGATCAATGTGAACGCTTTGAAAAAAAATAAAAAGAATCCGATTAAAACGGAACTGCACAACATTGCGGCATAGCTACTCGATATGATGATAGTTATTTATAATTAATAAACTTAATGAGATTCAAGATTTAAAACTTTGTTTCGGCGACGATCTTATAAAGTAGCCTTTGACAGCTATACCTCTGGACCTTAGTCAACAGTGGCGCCAACTGGTGATCAAAGAAACGATAGTCCCCATTGTAGCACATTTCGTCTTTTCTTTAGTCGGAGGATCGTCGTTAACCGACCTCTTTTTAAATAAGTACGAAGATCTTTTATACTGCGTTTACATACACGCGCCCGGGCTCGTAAACGTGCCCGTGAACGTCGTGTTGAACGCCGTTCATGTAAACACAATAAAAGCAGGGTGTTTACACTACCGCGGGCGTGCTAGTCAGTGCAAGGAGGGCAGACGACGAGGACGTTAATCTCGTGGGGGCTAATTGTTTTGGGTTTCATTTACTTTTATAGGAAAAAGAAACAAAATGATGACGATGATGTTTTTTTTTCAGTTTGCGTCTAAATCCACCCGTACTAATATTATGAATGCGAAATTATAGTTACTTTCGCATTCTGTCTTTCTGTTACCTCTTCACGTTTAAACCTCTGGACCGATTTCAATGAAATTTGATATGGAGATATTTGGTAGGCTTCTTTTTATTTCGGAAAGATACAGTTTTCACGGAAAAGAGATATAGTGTGCCCGTAAGTACTTTTTTTCTCCGTTTGAACTCCTTCATGGGTTTATCGACCTCTCCTAAGCACCTGCAACATTTTTTAAATTTTATGTTGCTTATTTGAGGGGGTCCATATTATTGGTTCTACTTGGTAACACCCCAGGAAATGTAAAATTTTGGTCGTTTGACCATTCCGACAAATTGGCATTGTTAAATTAATTTTATTCGGCAAGTCGTCATCGTCCGTACGCCACAAAGGTGCAAGAGATACTAACGCGACGCCAAAAAACCGCCAGCCGACCGATCGACGGCGTTCACGTTCACGTTCACGAGCGCGTTCAAAATCAACCTGTTTACACATCCGTGCCTGTGAACGGGCCCGTGAATGTCGTTTTGAACGCCGTTTATGTAAACACACCATTATAGAAAGATGTTCATATTCTACCTTATTTTTCAGTTGCTGTTAAATCGTTATTGGCTAGGAATTTTATTATATTGTTACACCTACCCTTGCACACAATGCGCGGCTGTGACAACATGCTGATCAGACACCACTGCTCCTCCGCAAACATGAGATCCAGTTAAATTTTGCAACGACGCATGAAAATATCCAAACTCCCCTGGTGCTTCATGTCCCCCAACAACTCTTAATATAAATCCTGAAATAATTTGGCATTAACCGTAAGTACTTACTTAACAATATATTTTATTAGATATCAAAATGTTATTCATGCAAAACACATAAATAAATATAAATAACTAGTATTAAAACCAATAAAGTGTACTTATTTAATGAACTATTATGGTACAAGCTGTGAAATAGAGCCAGCCGTATACCTAGTAAAAGCCGTATACATAGAAAACCGGATAAACCGTTTTTTTATTTATGAATTAGTTTTTTGACTTCCAGTCCCCGATGCCCTGGGTGTATTATGAGTTATGAATAAAAGTAATTAGGTATAGGTATGTATTCAATTAATAAATAATACATTGTGCTTAAATTACATGATTACCTTGCACTGTTGTTTTCGTCACCACAATAAAAATTATAAAATAAATAAATTTATAAATCATTTTGTTAATTTTTATGTAAGTAATTGCACATTCGCTTTGATCAATTACAATATAAAGATTATACAAGCTGAATCTATATCAATTAATGCGACAATCACAGTTTTTCTTCGCTATCTTCCAATTATGATGAGATTATCGTTATTGATAACAACTTACGTAGTAGTCAGTGAGAATTATAGACACAGAAAACTCTTTTTTGCCCTGTGCACTCTCGTTCACGCGTAAATTCGGATCCCATAGAAATTTCGGGATAAAATGTAAAGCCCAGGCAGACTTTGTCCATGCTATCCCAAGTCGTAAAACTGATTTAGCATGATTGTATTGGTAACGAAAATCCATCCTTCCTTATTAGAATTACTATATAGAAGTCCGTCATGGTACAACCCCCGGCAATCCCAGTCCAGCCCAGAAAAACAAGTACATTATTTTCTAGATTTGTACGTCAATGATCAAAAACATGGCCTGAATCTTTCGCATTTATAACACTTTAAATTAAAAGATAGAGAGTTCCGGCCATTGCTGAAGCTGAATTATTGTAGAAAGTGTTTTACAATACAGTACGAGTAGTAGTAATTACGAAAACCTACTACTGTAAGCACGTCCTTTTCATTTTTTGTCACCCACTGGTGGGCACAGCAAAGGCCTCCTCTTATCATGAGCAGTTTTGGGCATTGTTCTCCACATGAGCCCTGTGAGGATTGGGGACGTCACTACTACTACAACAGCCTATTTACGGCCCACTGCTGGGCACAGGCCTCATCTTATCACGAGAGGGTTGGGCTATAGTCCACACGCGGGCCCAGTGCGGATTGGGGACTTCACACACATCCTTGAATTACTTCGAAGATGCGTGCAGGTTTCCTCAGGATGTTTTCCTTCACCGAAAAGCTCAGTGGTAAATTCAATTTGAATATCGCACATAAATAATTTCAGAGGTGCGAGCCGGATTTGAACCCGCGACCCTCTGCATGAGAGGCGGTAGGTCAAACCACTAGGCCACCACGGCTATTGGGGACTTCACACACACATACTTAAATTACTTAGCAAATGCGTGCAGGTTTCAGGGTATGTATATTTGGTATAAAGGTATGGTTATGTATATGTGAACTAGGTTTGTAGATACGGAGCTAGATGGCGCTGTACATCCTAAGTGAGTGACAACTCTATCTCAGTATGTTATGTATAATGTAAGTACTCTATGGTGCAAGCTGAGTAGCAAAATAAAAACGAAGAATTTGCAGATTGCAGAACTTATTCGTGTGTGTTTTTTATGTGCTTTCATTTTATGATTTTTAAGAAGTTTTTAAGCAACATGGAAAATGGAAATGTGATTTTAACATTTCACACGTAGTATCTCCTTAGTAGTTTGTGTTGCGTGCTTTGTTGTTGTACTGAGAAGTTTTATTGTAGGTATTGTTTCAACAATTTCATCGTTAAATTGATTCATAAAGTAATATGCAATAGCGATTGCGGATTACATTATAAGTATTGAATTGAAAAGCTTTTCTATATTCGTTTTAGCAGTTGTGTTATCCTCAAAATGAACGATAAGTTTAAAATTCCCTGTCCAAACTGTGGCCAGTTTTACTGCTTGAAATGTAAGTTTTTCCTTTATGCTAAGTATTTAAATGAAATAACCAGTTAATGATATTTGAGGTATACAGTAAGTTTTGTAAATTTTAGCCCTGTCGCCAGAGCCGAACAGTATTCCGCTTCTTCTAAAATGCGGCCATACAATGTGCGAATCCTGCATTCGCAAAATAGTCAAATTCGGAGAGCCCATAGAATGCAAAATGTGCCACAGGGAGATGGAAATCAAAACAACTGATATAGCCAAACTGTTGCAAAATGAGATACAACTGTATAAGTTGTTTCCTGTTAATGTTAATATGCTTGGTGAACTTGCATTGGAGATGATATCGGTAACATTTAGTAATATTATTATTTAACCCTTTTTATGCTTAGATGCAGGCTAAGAAAGAAGCTTCACTTATGTCAAATGCCCCACCTACTCAGTGGGGAACTTTAATAAAGGCCTTAAATGATGGTTTAAATTATCTTTACTTGACCATGGTAGCATTTATTTAATTATCCAAACTATTTCACAGGAAAAACCACATGTTGAGGACAATGAAGATTTCTTTGTGGATTTGCAGGCTATCCTTGCTGATACAGAGAAGCAACTAGGTAAATCTGTCTTGACATAAGATCCAATGCCCCGTGGTATAAATCTTCCAATTGGGACTCTGACTGTTATTATTATTTCAGTTGTTTTGATACTTGGATAGTTGTTCTACTTGGCTTTCATTTTGGATTTAGAACAATTAGATATTTAGATTTAAAACAGCTGTCGTGAAAAAAATGCAGGATGGAAACATGTTTGAATTTTTTTTTACTGACCGTCACTTCATATTCCTTTTTGTAACTGCGAGCAGTCTCATATAGACTATAATTAGTTTGTTTGAGTGAATTATTTGACTGTAGGAGAGCAGGAACCAGTGTTGCTGCTACCCCAATATTGGTACATTAATTAATAATGTGATATCTTTTGAGACGTTTCACTGTTCTTGAATTTTTCTAGCAACTCTTGCGCAAGTAGGTTTGGGTGACATGCCAATCGTTTGGTATATCTCATTGTATGAGTTTTGATCTCTTCTATGACGGTGGGAATGTTCAAATATTGGTGAATTTCACTGTTTTTTGTGAACCATGGTGCATTAATCAACTGTCTTAAAATGATGTTCTGAGCTCTTTGCGTCACTTCAAATATCTAATAAAAAACTAACATTATAGCTGTTGTAGAATCAGTAGTTTATCGTTTATGACCAAACTAGTCAGTAAATAAAACCATAGAAACAATAAGTACCTGTGTATCAAAAGATTGATTCTTAAAAATCATGACCATTGCATTGTATCTTTTTTTTTTTTTTTTTTTTTTTTCTTGGTTGATCTGCAATCAGTCTAAGTCATTGTATCTGTAAAAATATATCTTGATATCTGCTTTGACAAGCAATTCCTTTTCAGGTCACTGTTTAGAGTGTCAAGCTGACACATTAGTGATGTGCCAACAGTGCGCCACAGTTATCTGTGAAGAATGCTTCAACAAGTCGCATAAGAGTTTCACAGTGTTTAAAAATCACATTCTCAAAAACATTGAGTTCCAAATTATGCCAAATAACTGTGATATTCATAAGGACAAAGCACTTGATTATTATTGCAAAAACTGCGCCAAGTCTATCTGTATGGACTGCCTTATGGTTGGTACTGAAAAATCTTGCAAAAGCCATGATGTTGTGCCTACTGTTGAAATGGTAAGTGCGGTAGATTGTCCACTGCTTTATGAATAAAAAGAGGCAGTGCCTGTTTTAGTTTCTTATGAAAAGGCTGACATAAGGAACATCGTTGATATCTATTGATGGTTTAATGTTTTTTTTTTTCAGAATAAGACACTTCTAAATGATGTTCAAGAGATATCTCCTCAGGTTGATACTCTTTATAGAAGACTGACGAAGACTGCAGTTGTAAGTAAATTCATATTGTATGTTGATGTTATTCCACCATTTCTACTATTTTCTGTGTCACTCGCTGATTTTTCTCCCAACATGTTTTTCTATCGGATTCTAAACATTTTACGATCTATTTTTAGGACATAGGTCACCTGCTTCACAACATAGATAATGACAGTGGATCCTCAGAGCTGAAAGAAGTCACAGCTACAATCGAACAGCACTTCTCCGCGCTTCATGCCAAAATACAAAACCATAAAGAAGAAGTCATGAACATCATTGCGCGCCTGAAGGGTATTGAGAAGGATTCTCTGGTGAAAGCCAAAAATGATGTCACTAAAGCCATAGTAGACTCCAAACAAGTCATGAAGTCACTGAAGTCAGCTTTGGAGTCTGACAAAAAGAAATCGGTATAAAATCTGTTAAATTCTTTAAAACCGATGAAGCCTTAGCCCTTTGACCGCCGCGCCAATTTGAACTATACTCGCATGACTTAAAATTACATTTTACGCTGTAGTATTAACAGTGGCGGTGAAATGGTTATTTATATTTTACTTATATACAAAGAATTATTCTGTGTATGTTCTTTATTTCAGGTTAATATATCAATAATTCTTAATGATGCGAAAAATATTCTGGCAAGACCTTGGTATCTCACCATGAATGAATCTAGCAAGGACACATTAAAGTACGCAATTTTTTATTTTAAAATAAAAGTAAATCTTCTTAACTAATCTTTCTTCCAAATTTTGAATTTTGATATGGTGTTGTAAAGTTGAGTGTGTTAAATGTAAAGTTTTCACACACGACCGATCCCTTTACTGGCCTCAGGTTTTCTTTTTTATACTAGTAGGTCTTTAACACTTTGATTAGAGTAAAAAACTCATTTATTTTATTTTAAATCAACAGGGTGACTGTGAACGATGATCTGTGTATGTTGATCAGCGACTACATACAACTAGAAGGTAATGCGAAGGCGCTGTACAAACTTCGTGCCACTCACGAATTAGATGGTGAAGAAATTCCACCACCGCCAAGTGCTCCAGTGCTCCCACCAGTTTTACCAAAAGGTGAATGATAACTTGATACAAAATTAAATTATTTTCTAATATTGGCCGGCAAACCCGTCAATGTGTCCTCTATCGCGAATGCATCTTTTACTAGGCAGCAACAAAAAATTCAATTTTGCACCTGCAATGTTGTATATGTAATTATTTTCCAACGAAAAAAAAAACTAAATGTAAATATTTTGAATATTGCTTTCTTGGGGTTAGATAGAACAAAAAGCATTCTTTTCACATGCAAAAACAGATTACGTCGTAACTTCTCTTCTTTTTTTTTGGTGCTGGGATTCAAATTGGTTTATATGGACTGAAGATCAATAGTATCGATTTTCATGCTTTTAACATCATTTGCAGCATTTTTTTTGCGTACCAGCCCAATTACTGGTCCTTCCCGCTTAACTTACAATAATGTTGTAATTGTTTAATAGTGAATTAATTATTTTGCCTCTCGAGTTCTCGCACTATCTAGGTTTGAGTGGGCACATTTTCTGCAACTCGCCGTATCGAATTACGCTACAACTAACTGTTCTCTCATAAGGATTGTCATCAAGAAATTACTTCTTAACATTTATGTATCATGTGCATACAGTTTTGGCGGACACTCATTCGATGGAGTTCGTTCGAGGAACTTTCTTGTTTTATTTAGTTTTCTTGATTTGTGATTTTTTTACAGACGTCAGATTTGCCAACGCCAAAGACAAAAAGCCGGCAAGTCCAAAGCCAATCACATCAGAGAGTTTCGTTGCTCGTAAGTTTTTTAATTTTAATGAAAAAACACTGCAATATTTTGTTTGTCAACACACTAAAAAACAGTCTTAAATAAAACATGCCTAAATGACTAAACGAAGACACCTAATGGTCTTTTGATTAAAACTTTCAGGTCCCGAATCGAAGAAAGCACTGGTACAACCTGTTATGCCGAACGCAGAAAACAAACCCCTGGTACCTTTGAGAGAAATAAAAGAAGGTATGACATCATATACATATAGCATGAAGGCTATTTTAGTGCTTTCTACAATAATAATGCTAACTATTATATTATACGTCCGGAAAGTATTAGTATTAATTAACTACCACAACCAAGTCACTGGTTCTTATCAATAATATTATGTAGGTATGTTATCCCAACCATGTATTCAAAACATGGTTGGGATAACATGAGAAACAAAATCGACGATTCTAATTATCTGACCGCCACATCTATGTTGTTAGATGTTAATTTGCATTCATAATATTAATTTTATATGAATTTCAGGCTCCCAAATATCAGCTCGGATCACTCACATGGTCGATCCGCATCATTTCTACGTGCAGCGCGTCAGTGATGAGAAAAAATTAATAGACATGGTGAAACAACTGCAGGAAAACCTACGAGATATTGTTAGAGACGTCACAGTTGGTGTGTAAAACCTAATATTCTTCATTTACACAATAATTAGTTTAATTTCGCAGTCGAATTTCGTTGGCACGGTAGTTTAACTGGCTACAGAGTAACTTGCGTCCCCCTAACACCATCATGGTGTTTCTTTAGGGTTCCGAAGTCCACAAGGAACCCTTATAGTTTCGCCATGTCCGTCCGTCCGTCTGTCCGCACTATTGCTCGGAGATGCTTAGGTCTAGAAAGCTGTAATTTGGCATGAATATACATATTAGTTACGCTGACAAAGTGGTACCAAATTTTGTCAGGGTTTAAAATTCAGGTACTGCTTTGATAATAGCTAAAAATGTTTTTAGCTTGATCGTTTTTTCGCACCTGTATCATTAGGGCCGTTTCTGAGATCTTTTGTATAAATTGTATTTTACAAGATTAGCTCGTTTAAAGTAGAAGATATTGTATTTTAGGTGGAATGTATGCTGTCAATCTAAATGGAACTTGGATGCGGTGTCGTGTTGACAGTATCGAGCCAGACACAAACGGACAAACATATCATGTTACGTGTCTCGATTATGGGACGCCGGCTTTAGTGACGATTCTAGAGTAAGTTTTCATAGTGGCCGTTTTCTTAATTCAATTTTCATTTGTAAATATTACTTAGTTTGATATCATGTTCAGTCAAGACCAAGAGCAAAGATAATAAATAATATAATAAAGCGTCAAAAGATGTATACAGCGACTTTTGCTATGGGATTAGAGTTTCTGTATACGTATTTTGCCACTTTGGCCTTAAATGTAAGAATGTGAACGAACAAATTTCACTTCTCCTATTCGAAAAGCCCATCATCATCTTGTTACCCGTTTAAAGGGATCAAAATGCGATTTAGTTGCCCCTCCGTTTCTGCCCCGCTAACAGGGAGCATAGCTGAATCGATAGCTCAAGATACCACGTCGAATCTAGGATTTTTTCACTTCGCTCTGAATTCAATCCGTCATACATACATACATATCGTAACGCCTATGTTCCCTTGCGGGGAAGGCAGAGCGTTAGTGACCTTCAAGGTCACATCATGCCACCTTTGACAAAGTTTCGAGGGTAGTGAGATCATCAACATGTGCATGTAGTGACAGGTTGTCAGCCCACGGTATACCAATACCCACGCGACCCTTACTGTCTTTTACAGTATGCCCGGGAAACGAAATCCCATGATTTCTTATTAGGAAACCATAAGACCTCGAATGCGTTGCCTAAGAATGGAATGCCTCTGCACCAGCAATTTCACCGGCTGTCTTAACCCTGACCTAGCACGTATTGGCGGATTAGGATAGGAAAAGGAAATGGAAGGAACAGGAATACTACATACGGGTTGTGAAGGCGGTGGACAGGATGTAGGTGAGGAACTATTATCTCGGAAGCAAAAGTATGAGACAACAGTAGCTCGGGCAGCCGGGTTCGCGTACCCGTGTACTATCAGCAAACTGCCGGACAAGGAAACTGCCACTTGTACCCCTGACTGAGCAATCCGTTACCCGCGATAAAATATACAATTTTGCTCCCTAGTCATACAATCTAATCTACTATTTTTGTAGCTTGCGAGAATCGCCAGCGGCATTTGTAGTTGGGGCGTCTAGAGGACGCTACCCAGCGCCTATGGCTATAAGATGCAGTTTGGCCAATTGTACACCAGCCAACGACGCTTGGACCGCGTCTGACACCCGCCACGTACGGAACATGATTGACGAGTAAGTACTTGGGAGAGCCATCGTATTTTTTCTCACCAGCGGGCGCCACTGATCGATTACATTTGTTGATTACAAATGTAATCGATCAGTGGCGCCCTTAATTTTATTTTGTTTAAATTTCAATTTTTAATCATAATTTTGAACTAGGTAACGAGTAATCCAGTTAATTGGTAATACGTTACTAAAGTAAGAGTACTTTAGTAATCTGAATTACTGGATTACATATTACATTTCATACTCCATGCTTAACTTTTATTTGGAACTTGGAGGTTTTTAGAAATCATATTTTCTTAATCATTAAGATATTGCGTGGGTGGCGTTCTAGGTGGAAATAAACTTTATCGCCTATATTAGCTTTAAAACATAGGTATTCTGGAAGTAATCAAGTAATATATTACGGTAATTAAGGATCGACATTGATTCCTAATTACCAGTAATTGTAATTTATTGGCATGATTCCTTAATATATAATTGTAGTTAAACATGATTACAGTACATATTCTCTTATACACGGTGGGTCAGAAAATATGGCAAATAATTAACCCTCAGTATCGGCTATCGATTCTAAGTATATTGTATAGGTTTTTTTTTTGAGTTGTTAAAAAAAAATTGTATATGGGATTGGTTGTGTGAGCGACGCTTGAATCCTATACAAAATGATTTTTCACCCCTCCTATTCGAAAAGAAGTGTTTTGTTCCCCGTTTAGAGGGAGCAAAATGCGATTTTGCTCCCTCTTCGCTTTTTTTTAATTTTTTTCCATTTCTGCCCTGCTAACAGGGAGCAAAATACGTCTTAGCAGTGCGTTCACGGAGCTGCGGAGACTGTAAAAAGTTGCATACAAAAGTCACGTCTTTTTCGTATTTAGAATTTTATATATCGGCATTTTACATAAATACTTTATTACACATACTAAAAATCCATAAATTCATAGATATATACTTACTTTTGATAAATTATTTTCTATTTTTTATTTTCAATTTGGCTGAATGGTGCAGGCCAATGCCGTAGCATTCCTCGCAAACTCGTCGTGTGATCGAATAAAAAAAAAACTCGAACCCGCGAATTTTGTGAGCGCTCATTTCCTTGCCGTATTATTTTACACTTAATTTCCAAAATAAAACGTACCTTATGTAGTGTTATGAATTATTTCGTAGAAAATGAATGAAATCAAAAAGTGATTTAGGTGATGCAATGTATTGGAATCAACACCTCTGAGAATTCCAAAGGAATATTATGTAAGTACGTAATATGAATTGCACTGCCCTTTTTTCATTTTATCGCAAATGTATTAAAAAACTTTGTGTGATACAGTATGTGCGAAATTGTCATAAAATGTACCTTATTTCACATTTGTTAAAATTTACCTATTATTATGAACGCAACGCGTGCGAGCATGACAGAATATAAATACCTACAATGAAGTAGTTACAGATTCTTCAATATAGAAGCCATTTTCGCCTTCTACCTATGAATTTATGATAAGCGCGCGAAACACACGTTCTTTTTAACCTTGTTTGTTTCTAAATGTATTATTTTTTTGTTTAACTTAATTTAAAGACAATAATGAACGAATGATCTAATGATTTTCTCATAGGAGGGGTGAAAAGCAGAGTGTACAACACGGTAGCAAACTTATTTATGCCTTGGGTGACAAAGCTTGAATCCCTCGCTAGCTCAAGATTCCACGCTAGAATCCCTCGCTTACGCTCGGGATTCTATTCTGGAATCTTTCGCGTCGCTCTGGATTCAATCCGTCACCCGCGGTAAAATATACCTTTTTGCTCCCTAGTCATACAATCTACTATTTTTTACCAACTCAAAAAAAATTAAAAACCTATACAATATGCTTAGAATCGATAGCCGATACTGTGGGTTAATTATTTGCCATATTTTTTGACCCACCATGTATATAAAAATGAATTGCCGTGTGTTAGTCTGGCTAAGGCTCGAGAACTGCTGGACCGATTTGGCTCATTCTTTTTTGTTGTATTCCCTGGGCTTCTGGGAAGGTTTAGAAATAGAAAAACCGGGAAAAGTCTAAAGGAACGCCTCAAAATATATATAATTTTGTATGGGTGATACGAAGTTCTCCGGCCCAAGTCGTGTAATATAGAATCGGTAGTCGATAAGAAAAGTCATTTAAGTAATCATGTAGTGTGTAATCGATTACGAAATGCCCATCACTGGGTGACGGTACTGATGATTCACAAAACTACCATTTTCCAGTGAGCTAGTGACGCTCCACGTCCGACGTTCGGGAGCCACGGTCGACTGCGACGTGATGACGCGCGACGGCACTAGTGTCGCGCACGCCCTCGCTTTCCTCGGCCGGGCCGTCTTGATAAAGCCTCATTTACCGGTTAGTTCATACCGTATTCCAGAGACAAGGTAATTATAATGGGTGGGTTAAAACTATTTGACGATATTTGAGGTCAAGATGCGCGCACTTTTCCTGGATCCGATGGTGTAATTCTATTTTCATATTGCTCAGTATTTACCAAGTTATGAGCCTTTGAAGAAAAAAAATACTATGACGGTGTATCGTCGACATATATCAATTCAATATGTTATCGTGACGATGTGCGTGTGACGATATTTTACCCACAGATTCGGCTGTCGATTCCAAGTTCTTTTTTTTAAGTTTTTTTGTTTTTTTCGAGTTAGTAAAAAAAAGTATGGCCCAGTATGGAATTGATGGTGTGAGCGATACCTGAATCCCATACTATTTTTTTACCAACTCGAAAAAAATAAAAAACCTAAAAAGCATGCTTGGAATCGATAGCTGATTTGGTGAGTACAATATTGTCACGTTTTGCTTGACCCCGTATAGACCCCTTACATTGGTGCATAGGAAAAGCTTCTTTAGCTCTGTGTATGAGCAATATCCAGGCGGGGTTTTAAATTTTAATACGGGCTACCTTGGCAGCGACATCTATTATCGCATTTAACACTTATTTCGGGCGTATAGCACGACACAACTTAGAAGGCGCTTGGCGAAGCACTTACATCGTTGACGCAGAGTCTATTATAGCTTAATTTGCTATACGCTGATTTGTATGAATGTTGGCATTCTAGGTTTGTATTTGTATTTATTTATTCACAAACAATTTTTACATTGTATTCGAATATTACTTAATACTAAATTATATATTAAAATTACCATACACAATGCTAAAAGTACCTATAATCAAGAATAAAATTAAACATTAAACGTTTACCTTACTTTCTCTAAATCAATACACAACTTATTTCACTCCACCACAACAGCCTATTTACGTCTCACTGCTGGGCACAGGGCTCCTCTCATCACGAGAGGGTTTGGGCTATAGTCCCCACGCGGGCCCAGTGCGGATTGGGGACTTCACACACAACCTTGAATTATTTCACAGATGCGTGCAGGTTTCCTCACGATGTTTTCCTTCACCGAAAAGCTTAGTGGAAAATTCAAATTGAATTATTATTAATACAGCACTCGAACAAGTAAAGTTTATAATAAACAAAAAATATAAATTTATCAGTACTTAAGTTATGATGGCTCAATCAGACACAGATACACACACTAAACTTGCAATATTACAATACAATACAAATACTCTTTATTGAACATCACACAATAGAGAAAAAAAGAACAGAACAAGAAAGATCAGGAAAACATGTTGTTAGGTATACAGCGGGCGGTCTTATCGCTAATAGAGCGATCTCTCCCAGACAACCTTTGGGTAGTGGAATATTCTTACATCGAAAAATAAATGTTTTTTTTTTACAGTATCCCGAAGTCGCAACAGTACCAAGGCCAAAACTGTACTTAAGCAATAGTTTCAACTCGAAAAGCTGTGAAGATGTGCATTTAACACATGTCGTCAGCCCTGACAGATTTTACTTGAGAGCTGTAAGTATTTTTACTACTGGAATTTTCTCATTAATTCAAGGCGTGATCGGATAAGCGATAAGTTTAACTGACCCCGCGGACTTCTTATTCTCTTGGTTTTTTTTGGGTATGAAAAATAGCTTGCGTCCTATTCTCAGACCTACTGAACATACACTCCAAAGGGTTTAGCAGGCTAAGGAAGGAAGTGTGGCCCCTGTCAGGAATATTTAAATTGGTATCGTGGTTTTGAGGTGGTAGTGCTCGGAGGACGCTGCTGCTCATCCTCCGGTTTATCCCTTAGTCGCCTCTTACGACATCCACGGGAAGAGAGGGGGTGGTGCAATTCTAGGCCGGCACCACACGGCATCAACTATAATCAATTGATTTTTCGTATGCTAGTAGCTAATACTATAAGTAATTCACATGATTTTTTTAATAATTTTACTTCAAAACAAAGTCGTTGAAAACAGCTGTCAAAAAATAAATTGACATTTATTTCGTTTATTTTTCACGTATAAAATATTAAAAAAATTGTAGGGTATAGTCCCACTAAAGTTACATAGATGTGATTTTGTTTTGATGCTGTAGTTGCTATGGATTAGAAGATGCACGAGTTGGAAAAAAATGTCAAGAAAATACATTTTTGACATTATCTATGTGACAGTTCAAGATAGAGGGCTGAAAGTTGGAGTGATTACTAGTTATGAGGTGACAAACAATTGACATTTACCAATTTAAATATTCCTGACAGGGGCCACACCTCCTTTCTTTGCCTGCTAAACCCTTTAAGAATCGGTCGAGCCATTTCGGAGCAGTTTGGTTACAAATACTGTGACACGAGAATTTTATATATTAGATTTATTTGAAATTAAATACAAAACGTAATACATAGAATCTATTCCATACTGACTGGACTGGGCAATGTTCCCTTAATGACAGATGTGGCACCTGGCGAAAGTTCGAAAAACAAAAGTGGCAGTGATTGCGTTAACAAGAGACATCAATAAAAACAAAGGCTTTTTCCTTTTTTGGTCGAGTAATTCCTCAAGTAAACTTTCTTCCAAACCTCGTGAAGGTCGCGGGAAACCGGTGCAAGCAAGTAGCACAAGACCGGTCTGAGTGGCGGCGAGCCTTGGGAACAGAATATTTAATAGTACTACATACAGAATGGTCACGGAATCAGCCGCCTGAATCTAGCCAGCGCGCAACTCGCGCCCAACTCGCGCCCAACTCGCCCTTACCGTCATTTGTTTCATCCGGAGATGGAGAGTGGATCACTGGCCCGCGTAGTTGGTACACACACATTTACAAGTGTACAGACGTCCTCGCACGCAAACATTGACACTTCATTCGAATTGTGTTCGAAATCGTGCTTTTATAGGCTGTGTCCGCCCTGTGCCTTGGGGGAGCAGTCCCAGTCTATGTCCAGCGGTGGACGTCTTTCGGCTGAATTGATGATGATGAGGAGGATGAGGATGATGATGATGATTGATGATGAATAGTACATTACAGACCTAGGGCAGTGAATTCGTTAATGTCCCAGATCGCAGGTGTTTGTGACCCGAACCGAAGGTGAGGGCCATAAATATGCGATCTGGGGCTTTACGAATTACCGCCCGTGGTTTGTCAAAAGTTTTACGTCTTGCCTTGGCCAGAAAGTGAGATTTTCTCTCCGCGTAGCGGGCAGAAAATCACACTTTACGGCCATGGGTGACGTAAACTTTCTTTACAGTTTACGTCTGTTTCAGGCATATTTACAAGATGATTTTATAAAACTTTGTGCCGAGTTGAATCAGGAGTATAACCGAAGTGACACTACTGGGTGCATTTACTTGCCTGAAAATGGTAAGACGATTTTTTTGTATAGCATTTTACTTTCCGTAACCAACCAGACCTCGTAACCGTTAAGATAGCAAAATGGGACTTCTGGAGGTTCTTTTTCATTGAGTTTTTAATTTCTGCACGATAATTTGCCGTCTAACCACCTTTCGCTTTCTCCTTTAGCCTTTTATTATAATAATATGATCTAGTGGTGATACAGTGGTTATATATAAGTCCATTTTAAAAGTAAACTAACACAAAATCTTTTAAAAACATGATCATCGCAATAATTTTGTGAACTTTTTAGTCATTTATATGTGATGATGATGATAATAAATAATAACAAAGTAAATTATATTTAAAGTCAAGTTCATTTTTAGTTGTCTCATTTGGTAAACAACATTCTAACCTCTAAAGTGTTATTTTTTGGAATAAGATAGGTTCATTAGTCATTACTGTATCAAATCCTTTTGATTCAACATATGGGCCATCTCCTAAGCGATATGCGCTCTGGGATTCCGTTATTTATGCTTAAATAGCCACAAATAGACCAAAAATACGATTTTGAGGTTAGAAATTTGTTTATCCAATGAGACAACTAAGGCTGATTGGACTTTATCATGTCTCATCAGGTATGGTATGTGTGGTGCATATAACCAAGGAGGACCGCTTGGACCACGTGGGCTGGGCCCGAGCTATAGTGAAGTCCCGCGGGGCGGGCACAGTGACAGTGTTTCTACCGGACATTGGCAACACTGTGGAAGTCAACTGGGATCGAGTCCGGCGCATAAAGGACAAGTTTACTATGCTCAGAGGTTTGGTAAGTAATTAATATTGTTTGATGAGTGATGATGATGATGATGATGATGATGATGATGAGTGCATGGATATTGATACAAATTACTGGCACAGAGCATTCCATCTTAAGCTAGGATTTCTTGATAGTCTTGATTGTACACATAATTTAGTTGCCGGACACATAATCGTATGAAAAATACCTATAATTATAACTTTATGTGTACATGCCTTATACCGCAACGCTGTGCGTTTTATTCGCTGTGATTCAGGGAAGGTTTACAAAGAAAAAAATCTGAAAAATCTAGACTACCAGCTAAAAAAGAATAATAACTTTGTATGGGAATCTGTAGTGATGCGAAGTTCACCGGGCCAACTAGTTAGAGATATAAGATGCGAATTTTGCGAAATATTAGTAGGTGCTAGTGTTACTCGCAGAGAGCCCGACTTCTCGATGCTATTAACATTAAAGAGATAATTCCCTTCTATAGGTTGCATTCCTACCAAATTCATATTCATACTGTGATAATGGAATTAAAACGACATTCAGACGCATTGAGTCGTTTAACTGTTACTTCTCAAAATTTAAAAGACCTTAGAGAAAACGTTGTATCGGTCATGACTAGAGCTCAAACTCGACAACTACGAAATCAAGTAGACGCCGACACGACTGACTTACCTCAAAGAGACATTCCCACAACTTCCAGGCCTGATCAACCCGGAGTAGTGGAAATTCTCCAACGACCAAAAGACTGTATAGAACTAGTTCTTTCCCCAGTTAAAAATTATCTGAAAAGTATTGAAAAGCTAGATAGAGTAGCTAGTGATAGCGGTCAGTGTATATTTGTACCTGATAAATCCGCTGTAGTTGTAATGTCTCGATCGTTATCGACCGTAAGTGTGTTAGCGAGAGAATTACAAACTTTATGCAACAAGTTAGATATAAACGAGCTCGTTATTATAAAGAAAAAGGATATCCAATATTACGTAAAGTACTTGTTGAAAGAAATAACTCATTTAAAAGGAAAAATACCTAGGTTTCTCGTTACGAAAGATGTAACCAGAGTCACTGATAGAGATACACAAATAGTTATATTAAATGACTTCCATTTGTTACCTACCAGTGGTCATGCTGGGGTAAACAGAATGTTGAATAATATCAAAAGATATTACTTTTGGCCAGGAATGACTAATGACGTCAATAATTACGTCAAAAAATGTAAAAGTTGTCAAATACAAAAACATGCTAATAGACATGTTCGACAACCTATGGTTATAACTACAACTCCGAGTAGTGCATTTGAAAGAATAAGTTTAGATATAATGGGCCCAATAGACGTAGATAATTATAGTAATAGATATATTTTAACTATACAATGTAATTTAACTAAATATGTAGAAGCTTACCCAATAGATAAAAAGGAGAGTGAATTAGTAGCTAGATTATTAGTGAATAATTTTATTTTACGTTATGGCATTCCGAATGAAATAATTACCGACCAAGGAAAAGAGTTCATGTCATCAGTTATGTCTGAAATTTGCACCTTATTGAATATCAGAAAACTGAATTCAACTGCTTACCATCATGAAACCTTAGGTGGAGTTGAGAATACGCATAAAAGTCTAGGAGCTTACCTCCGCATCCAATGTAACAATAATAAGACTGATTGGAGCACTTGGTTACCGTTTTGGTGTTTTTCATTTAACAACACAGTACACTCAGAGACAAAATATAGTCCATTCGAATTAGTGTTTGGAAAACCATGTAATTTAAATAGTATTGTAGAACCATTGTACAATCACGAAAGTTATCCTTTAGAATTAAAATTTAGACTTCAAAATGCAATTACAGATGCTAAAAATAATTTGTTGGAATGTAAAAGTAAGCAAAAAGATTATTATGATAAAAGGGCAAATCCGATTACATATAATAAAGGTGATTTAATTTTAATTAAGAATCAAGTAGGAAATAAGTTAAACAATGTTTTTAACGGACCATATGAAGTTGTGGAAGAAATTCCACCAAATGTAAAAATTTTGAAAAATCGTAAAGAATATGTTACTTATACATAAGAATAACACTAGACTGTTCAATGTTTAATTTTTGTATTGAGTAAAATTCAATGCTTTTTTTTTCTTTAAGATAGTAAGCTATGTTGAAACTTTAAGTAATATGTGTTGTCGTTTTCTTCGCCACCGGGGGGGTGAAGGGTACTTTTCCAGGGAGGTGTAGTGTATGCCTCAATTCATAGTTTTACAGTAGCTTCTTAGTTATCCTGGCAAGGTCGCCATGAAGTATGTTCAGAGAGATAAACACCATGATATTGGTATAGCGTTTATTGTATCTCCAAAAGGAATACTTAATAATAGCGTTACAAAGAATATATACTTTCTAAAAGTGTTAACTTAAGCAATACGTGTTTTATGTCGCGGTAAACTAAGAAGCTACTGTAAAACTATGAATTGAGGCCATGTGATAATGGAATTAAAACGACATTCGTCTTGGTTCAGTGTTCCGTTTATTCTGCCTACGATTACACAAGTACAAGGTATATAACGCAATAAGATGTGCAAGTGTGCGTAATGCATGTGCACACTACACCTCACCCCTTTTAAAAAAAAAAAAAAATACCTAACTTTTTTTTTACAATGGAAAGTTTAAATCCAATAATAGCGCAATTTTAAAATCAACTAATTTGCACAAAATTACACATTTTTTTTTGCAATGAAAAAGGCGTTATAACATGAATTTATTTCAAAAACAAAACATTTTTATCAACCGATGAAAACCAAATTAATTTTTTTTTTAATTCAATTATTAGACAGTTATACAAATATTCAGATTTGCAAAACATAGAAAATATGTTAAACATGAAAAAAAAACAAATTGATTACTTTATAAACGGTTACACATTCTTAATCTTAAAACAAAACCTATAGTAAAAAAATATAATATACTTAATAGACATGTCTACATAATCATAATATATTAATGAACTTGCTTTGATGACGAGGTATTTTATTTATAGTTAATCATAATCATCGAACTGAAATGAAAATAAACAATTCCTGTACAAAGAGTTAAAAAAAAGTCATATCCGATATATTTCATTACTTTTCATTCGTAAAAAACTACTTATCTCAGTTTTCTTATTTTTATACGTACGTATCGTGTCTCTAAAGTACCTAAGACCTTATTCTTTTAAAATAAATGTAGCGATATTTATGCTAACTTGCAAGTAATGTCGTGAGCTCTGTCTACTATGTTTTGTTAGTCACTTTTGTTACACGTACCTTTTACTTATTTATAAACACCTTTTTTTATACGTGGTCGGCCGACCTTTACCTATAATGTTTATTTATATTCATCTTATTAAATGGGGATACAAGGAATATTTATTTTTATGTGCGCGCACATATCATTCACCATTTATACATTATTCAGGCTAAAAATCTTTTTTTAACACTTCCCTTGTGTCCAAGCCTCCTCACGAGTGATGCTACATCGAATCATGATCAGATGACAAGGATATTTTCGCCTGCCTTGTACCCCGGTGTGCTTACGCAACACCATGTCGCTCAGCAGTGCAACTCGGCTACTGTGGCGTTTACCTTAAAACTAGTGTCATAATTCCAACTCGAAAAAAAAAACCATTCAGTTTCCCACATAATAAAACTCTGCCAAAAAAAACTTTAGTTAATAAGAATTCCAACAACTTTTAGGTGGCCTGCCTAAATCGCTTATGAAAAACTTATTTACTGCAGCTTTCCCATATACATTGCGTAATGCACATCCCTGAAAATTCTATCCATTTACCTACTCTAAATAAATAAAACTCTTTCATTAGCAAACTCACATTAAACTCTTCTATTTTCATTCCGTTCCATCAACAAAACAAAATCTTAATCACTCGAAACAAGACGAGATAATTACCCTAAAATTCCGACTTATTTAAAATATACCTTTCACTACCCTAACCCATCTAGTAACTATTCAATGACCTACAGAACCCATCAGAATAATCATTCTTATTTTTTTTCTTTTTGTACTCGTTCAATATTAAAAAAAATTCCATGTCTTTATACCTATTTCTCCTTATCGTACTCTCCAGTCACCTATGTCACTTATCGTAATCCGTATCATTTACGCTAGTCATTTTTAAATTGTTGTCATGTCCGTGTAAGTCTTAAAATGAATCAATATAATATGTATGTAAAAAAAGTTTCTAAAAATATATAAGGTATTGAAATTAATGTTTGGAGAAAGTACTATTAGTAATGTAATAATTTCGAATCTACTTAGTCCAATAGTCATTGTAAATCAAAAATGTATAAAATACCTGAAAAAATATAAAAATAACTTTGCTAATTTCAAATGTGTAAGTTGGTTAAGTTATAATTTGCTAAAACGATGGCCAGCGCTCATCGCGCGGCGTGTAACCTGAGCTGTAATAACAGAAAGAACATTCCATTCCTTTTTGCTGACTCTAATTAAAGTTGTGAATTGTATTGTATCTATTGATGCTAATGATTTTACTTTACTTAATTTCATTTTGATTCTTTTAACCGTAATTTAATGATATAAATATATACTGATACTAAAATATAGATACTTATCTGAATCGTGTGTTTTGATGAAAATAATGCAGTATATAACATAGTAGGTAACGTGAAATTATGTTAATTTATCTGAAAAAGCATACTGCTACAAGAAATTATTTCAAATCCGATTAAAAAAATTGTAATAACTCGTCATCAAGCAGCTCAAATTATCTTAAAAAAACTAGAATTGTTTTTTTTTACATAAGTACTAATTTTGCCAAAAAAAACTTATTAGATGAGAATTACATTGCTAGAGTATAATTAACTTACAATAATGACGTCAATCGACATTCCGGTAAATAAAAGAGGACACGCTGACGCTGCGCTGGCGTCGCGAACCCTGCATGCGGCCGACGACGTGACGTGGCTCGGTGCTGCTGCCGCAGTGGGCCGGCATATCCCTGGACACCTCGGACATGAGCCGGGAAACCCTGGACTCCTCGAACTGGGCCGGGAAACCCTGGACACCTCTTCTGTCTTCTTTATATGTGTTCTCTTCTTTCTTCTTTATAAAAGTTATTTTCATTCTTCTTTACATGTGTCCTCTTCTGTCTTCTTAACATGTGTTTTCTTCAGTCTTCTTGATAAGTGTCCATTCTTCGCTCTTGATTTCTTTTCTGATTATTTCTTAACAATTTTCTTCATTCTTCTATCTCGATTTTTGATATTGGTTCTTCTTCATTCTTCTAATATTAAAATCTTCCGATGTTCTTCATTATTGCCGTCAGAAAAATCAGTCTTCAGTTTTTATTATTGAAAAAAAAAAATCTTCTGTGCTTCATTATCTTGAGATAGTCTTGAGCTCCAATATTCGTTTTTAGGCAAGGTCGCCATGAAGTAGTATGTATCTAAATTTGCAATGAAAAAGGCGTTATAACATGAATTTATTTCAAAAACAAAACATTTTTATCAACCGATGAAAACCAAATTAATTTTTTTTTTAATTTAATTATTAGACAGTTATACAAATATTCAGATTTGCAAAACATAGAAAATATGTTAAACATGAAAAAAAAAACAAATTGATTACTTTATAAACGGTTACACATTCTTAATCTTAAAACAAAACCTATAGTAAAAAAATATAATATACTTAATAGACATGTCTACATAATCATAATATATTAATGAACTTGCTTTGATGACGAGGTATTTTATTTATAGTTAATCATAATCATCGAACTGAAATGAAAATAAACAATTCCTGTACAAAGAGTTAAAAAAAAGTCATATCCGATATATTTCATTACTTTTCATTCGTAAAAAACTACTTATCTCAGTTTTCTTATTTTTATACGTACGTATCGTGTCTCTAAAGTACCTAAGACCTTATTCTTTTAAAATAAATGTAGCGATATTTATGCTAACTTGCAAGTAATGTCGTGAGCTCTGTCTACTATGTTTTGTTAGTCACTTTTGTTACACGTACCTTTTACTTATTTATAAACACCTTTTTTTATACGTGGTCGGCCGACCTTTACCTATAATGTTTATTTATATTCATCTTATTAAATGGGGATACAAGGAATATTTATTTTTATGTGCGCGCACATATCATTCACCATTTATACATTATTCAGGCTAAAAATCTTTTTTTAACACTTCCCTTGTGTCCAAGCCTCCTCACGAGTGATGCTACATCGAATCATGATCAGATGACAAGGATATTTTCGCCTGCCTTGTACCCCGGTGTGCTTACGCAACACCATGTCGCTCAGCAGTGCAACTCGGCTACTGTGGCGTTTACCTTAAAACTAGTGTCATAATTCCAACTCGAAAAAAAAAACCATTCAGTTTCCCACATAATAAAACTCTGCCAAAAAAAACTTTAGTTAATAAGAATTCCAACAACTTTTAGGTGGCCTGCCTAAATCGCTTATGAAAAACTTATTTACTGCAGCTTTCCCATATACATTGCGTAATGCACATCCCTGAAAATTCTATCCATTTACCTACTCTAAATAAATAAAACTCTTTCATTAGCAAACTCACATTAAACTCTTCTATTTTCATTCCGTTCCATCAACAAAACAAAATCTTAATCACTCGAAACAAGACGAGATAATTACCCTAAAATTCCGACTTATTTAAAATATACCTTTCACTACCCTAACCCATCTAGTAACTATTCAATGACCTACAGAACCCATCAGAATAATCATTCTTATTTTTTTTCTTTTTGTACTCGTTCAATATTCAAAAATTTTCCATGTCTTTATACCTATTTCTCCTTATCGTACTCTCCAGTCACCTATGTCACTTATCGTAATCCGTATCATTTACGCTAGTCATTTTTAAATTGTTGTCATGTCCGTGTAAGTCTTAAAATGAATCAATATAATATGTATGTAAAAAAAGTTTCTAAAAATATATAAGGTATTGAAATTAATGTTTGGAGAAAGTACTATTAGTAATGTAATAATTTCGAATCTACTTAGTCCAATAGTCATTGTAAATCAAAAATGTATAAAATACCTGAAAAAATATAAAAATAACTTTGCTAATTTCAAATGTGTAAGTTGGTTAAGTTATAATTTGCTAAAACGATGGCCAGCGCTCATCGCGCGGCGTGTAACCTGAGCTGTAATAACAGAAAGAACATTCCATTCCTTTTTGCTGACTCTAATTAAAGTTGTGAATTGTATTGTATCTATTGATGCTAATGATTTTACTTTACTTAATTTCATTTTGATTCTTTTAACCGTAATTTAATGATATAAATATATACTGATACTAAAATATAGATACTTATCTGAATCGTGTGTTTTGATGAAAATAATGCAGTATATAACATAGTAGGTAACGTGAAATTATGTTAATTTATCTGAAAAAGCATACTGCTACAAGAAATTATTTCAAATCCGATTAAAAAAATTGTAATAACTCGTCATCAAGCAGCTCAAATTATCTTAAAAAAACTAGAATTGTTTTTTTTTACATTACTAATTTTGCCCAAAAAAACTTATTAGATGAGAATTACATTGCTAGAGTATAATTAACTTACAATAATGACGTCAATCGACATTCCGGTAAATAAAAGAGGACACGCTGACGCTGCGCTGGCGTCGCGAACCCTGCATGCGGCCGACGACGTGACGTGGCTCGGTGCTGCTGCCGCAGTGGGCCGGCATATCCCTGGACACCTCGGACATGAGCCGGGAAACCCTGGACTCCTCGAACTGGGCCGGGAAACCCTGGACACCTCTTCTGTCTTCATTATATAAGTTATCTTCTTTCTTCTTTATAAGGATCACTTCTTTCTTCTGTCTTGAAATGACAAATCTTCTGTAATTATCTTCTTTTCTCAAAATCTTAAAGAGTTTCTTGAATCTTCATTCTTCTAATATAAAATTGTGTTTTTTCTTGGAAACTTGGAAATTTTGGAAATCTTCTTTCTTCTAAAATTCTCTTATTTTTCAAAATCTAAGTCTCTTGAATCTTCATTCTTCTAATTATAAAGTTGTGGTTCTCCATGCTAATTTCTTCTGCCTTCTCAATTTTAGGAAAATAATCGGTTATCTTCTTTCTCCAAAATCACGAATATTTCTTCAAATAAAACCATTTTATAGAAAAAAAAAATCTTCAGAATTTGGTATGTCTTCAAAATTCTTTTTCAAATACCAGTAAATCTTGATACAAATCTTCTCTATGTCTGGCCGGTTCATTTCTTCGTTCTTCTTGTTAGTTTCCTAGGTCAGCCCCGACCTGACGTGGTCAGGGCTGGCAAGGTCGCCATGTGATAATGGAATTAAAACGACATTCGTCTTGGTTCAGTGTTCCGTTTATTCTGCCTACGATTACACAAGTACAAGGTATATAACGCAATAAGATGTGCAAGTGTGCGTAATGCATGTGCACACTACAATACCATTAGTACTTAGGCTTTATGTAAAAAAAAAAACAGAAATATGATTTGTAATTATTTTTTTCCAGGCCATAGAATGCCACTTGGCCGGTGTGAGGCCTCGCTACGGGGAGTGGCAGGGAAATTCGTTGCTCCTCTTGAATATGCACAAGAGTAACGCACTCAAACTGATCATCGACAAAAAACACAATCGCAAAACCATGGGCGCCATTTTGTTCAGCGAATATGGAAACGAGACCGTTTGCGTCAACCAGGAAATGGTGGTCAATATGCTTGCTGAGACTACAGGGTAACTTTTAAAAGATCACTTGTTTTTAAAGCATGTATCATCTATATACTATACTATTTAACAATAAGAATGTAGAAAAGTTGCGTCTGTTCTGAAATTTGAAAATAAACGCATTCACTGCCACTTCTTTTTACGAACTTTCGCCAGGTGCCACATCTGTCATTAAGGGGACATTGCAACGCACATGTGCGTTCGAGGCACTGCGGGAAAGTCAGCAAAACGCATATATGCGTTGGTGGCAGTGAATGCGTTAAAAGGAACCGAGTCGAGGGGACTATAAACAATACTGAACACAAAAAACGATTTATAGAAAAATCGTATGTATGTATTATATATTTAACTTGAAAATTACTGGTCGGACTGCAACAAAATTTGGTTTGGGGGTAGTTTATAACACTGGTCAACATACAAGGCTTTTTATCCCGGAAAAATGCAAGTTCCCTCGGGAACGCTATTACCGAATTCCACGTGGATGAAGCCGCGGGTGGAAGCTAGTTGCAGAATAAATTATAACGTTTTCGTGATAAATCATTGCAGGTCCATCGATTTCGAATCTATGAACTCCAACGGAAAATCATCAGGAAGTTCAAGTGAGACAGAATCACCCTTAAACAAAACTTTCGCTAAGGCAAACCCGCCGACATCTCCGGCACCGCTACCGGTACCGGCGGTATCGAGGCCGGTACCGGTGGTACCAGAAATCGACAGGCAAGAATTGAACGGAAGCCCAAACGCACCGATCCGATTGGAAGCGAAAATAATGCACTACGAATCGCCGTCGCTCATTTACTTCTCTCTGGTACATCAGCAGAAGACGTTCGACGAATTATTCGAAGACATACAGAAGTTCTACACGAAACGCAGAACGCAGAAGGCACGCATGTGGAAAGTGAACGACAGATGCTGCGCGTTTTGCATACAATCCGAGACCTGGCGACGGGCTACCATACTGCAGATGGAAAATAACACTGCGACAGTCTTCTACACGGACTTTGCTTGCACTGAAACGGTTCCGTTGTCGCATTTGAAAGTCTTACACTCTGACTTCGAAGTGATAGGCGATGCAGTTGTAAAGTGTCATCTGGCTGGAATATTGCCCGCCGCGGGTGATCAATGGCCTACTCTCACTAAAGAGTTCTTAAAAGAAAACCTGGAGGCTTACACCAGAGTGTTTATTACTAAAGTGGGGCATTTTGTCGACAAGAGTATGCCTGTCGAGCTTTGGGTGTACCACACAGTTCAGGGTAGCGCCTTGGAGCCCGATAAATCCGAGTGGCGTTGCCTTAACAAGGTTATCGTGAAACAGGGCTTGGCAGTGCCGGATCCCAGTTATCAGGTAAGATTTTTTAGGACGACCGAATTAGATCGATCGGGGTTAGCGACTTGCGAGAAAAATCAGCTTATACAATGCCTGGACGAGTCGTAATAGTAGAAGGAAAGAAGTATAGTTCCCGGGGGAACGCTATAACCGAATACCACGCGGACGATGTCGGGCGAAGAAGCTAGTGTATTATGTTATGTCCTAATAATAGTGTAGAAAAGTCGGGACCGTATGTATGACCGTTTATAACTCGAGAACTACTCGACGGATTGCCATGAAATTTATGGGGTCAGATCATAACACCATGCAGCATAATGGATACTTTTATTTTATTTATCCTAAAAAATATTCCCATAAAGGGATAAAGTTTACATTTAGAAACACGCGAACAGATTTTTTTTCTTTTTTTCATGTCTTTAATATAGGCAAAAGAGTGCACAGCCCACCTGATGGTAGGCTGGCTAGGACACCGAAATCCTATGATCCCCCATTAAGAACCCATAAGATCTCGAATGCGTTGTCTACCCTGAGGCCTAAGATGGAATGCCTGCCTTAACCCCCTACCGGAACACAACAGTGCGAGCACTGCTATTTGGCGGCAGGTTAGCGGGGAAAGACGGTAATACCAGGCCCTACCACTACCATAAACATATTAAATCGAAGTGAAAAATTTCAGATCGAATCAAAACAAACGGTAGACAACGAAGAATTATCATTCCTCAACCTGAGAGGGCCTGTTAGCGACTGGCTGCTAAAGACTCCCTTGCGTAGCGCGTGTGTAATCTCACCCGCCGGATTCGGCGCCGGTTGTTCGGCCGGCGATTCCGAAAACACCATGTTCGTTACCGATTGGCTGCCAGCCGAGCCTTTGAAGTCCGAGGAGTTTACCGCGATGCCTACGTAAGTTATGAATAGACTAAAGCCCCGTTCCTATATCCACAAAACGCCTCGTATTTCCTCCATTAACAATCTGTCAAATTTTAACGATCCTATATCCCGGGCTTAAAAGGTCACACCGAGCATGGTCTAAGAAAACAAGGTCTGCCGGTTCGGGTGACGTGTCACCGTAACGTCAAAGTCGAGTTGCCAGTTTATTGCAATAAAATAAAAATGAAGGAAATAATTTCTACCATTATATTATAGTGCAAAATAATTTGTCTGCGCATTACAATTATCATTTATTTATTTAAGCACACAAAATGGGACAAGTTGAAAAGAAATGAACGTAATAATTTAATGAAACACAGAATACATTGGGGTCAGGGATTATTTTAATACGCCACTTGCAACACACAGCAGTGGGAATGTCGTTAGGGTGACAACCACACTACTACAGAATACCGGACTGTCATACCTGGCCAAGTATATTGTATCATGACACCGAGCATGTCTGCGGCTTGTGACGTTCGCGCGCCAAGAACTGACGTATAGGTTTACACAACTTAGAAGGCGTGTGGATTAAGCGATTATGGACACTGCGTCAACGGCTTAAGTGCTTCGCCACGCGCCTTCTAAGTTGTGTCGTGCTATACCGGTACCGAGCGCTGCGCTGCGACAAAGCTATATTGCCGCGTCGTTCTACTCTGCACCACTCTGGCAGCTCTCGCACTGCTCAGCGGCGTTGAACCACAGAGCCACAGGCAAGCTACCGAAGGCTCGCAAGCAGTGTGACAGACAGGTCTTACGAGAGTTAGAATAATAATAATAACACTTCACACAAGCCTTCGCACACTCTACATACATCCATACACATACACACTCTTGCAAAAAGCAGTCATATTAAACACTTGTAGAATCGTAAGGAAATTTTTATCAATACCTGCATAAGCGCTTCAAAGCACTTGGCTTCGGCCCGTGCCACAAACACCTCTCCGGAGAGAAAGAAAAAAGTTAAAATATAATAACACCTCCCATCCACATAGCCCACTCCAAGTCTCTTCCTTCCTCGGCAATAGTTTGGCAACTTTGGAGGCCAGTACAGCCACATGTTGTATTGGGAGGACAGATCTCCACAGTTGCGGCCATCTCACATTTATAGTAAAAGGTACCAAAAGCCTCTTCATGTTGGCTTCGGCCCCATGAATGCGAATGACCGGGTCCCCATGGGCCCGTGACATGAAAATGTACCAACAAATAATAATAAAAAGTAAATAATAATACTTATACAGATGCAGGCGAGCCGCAGACGCATTCGGTGTGATCCGGGCTTTATCCTGAAGCCTGCAGGGCTCTACGCTACATTAGCTGAATTTAACTCCATTAATAGGAATTTAACTAAATATGAATCAACGAAACCATTCTGATAAAATATTCAATCGGTACAGATCATAATTCATAATAGATAAGAGAAAACTTCTTATCAAAACAACTTCAACAGTCACTAAGTTTTCTGGACTGTTAGAAATTGATTGCCCTGATTGCCGACGCCTATAACCATTTAAAACATCAATTCACAACATTATGGCGCGGAGGGAAACTTAGCTGGAAGTCTATTCCAGTTGACGATTATACGCGCCGAGAACGTTAAACTTATTAATACCGTCAAAATCCTAAGTAGTAATAAATGTATTTTCAATTTGTTCATAGGTACATCGATAACGATGGCGTAATATATCTGCACAATGTGGATCAGGGAGAAGTGTTGGAATTGATTCGCGACACCCTCGAAATCGCTTTCAAGGAGGACGATCCGAAATCGCAGTATTGCACGTGGCGAGTCGGCGAGCCTTGCGTCGCTCGCTACTACTTAGACAGCAGTCTCTACAGGGGCACCATCATAGAAGTCAATCACGAAGAATCCACTTGTCTAGTCCAGTACGTTGACTACGGAAACAACGAGTTGTGCGCCTTTACCGACCTAAGGAAAGGCATCGCTTTGCACCAAATACCAATACAAGCACACAAGTGCGTCTTAAGTCGCATTCAACCTATCAACGGCAAATGGGAAACGGTTGTGCTAGACTACATTCACAAAGCCATTGTCGAGAAGAAATGCCTGGTCAGAGTAACCGGAGAGCCCGTAGATGGCATCACACCGATCAATTTGAAATATGACAAACTCTGGATCAATGACCATTTAGTAGAGTTCGACATGGCTACTTTTACAGACGGCTCGGTCCCTATCGTCCGTATGTTCACTCCAGTTCCACCCCAAAAGAAGAAGGTGATTAAGAAAGAGGTTGTTGAATGTCAAGTTATTGAAGTTGATTGTGAATCAGAACTCGATTACATTGTAGACGAAGAATCGGATGTGCCCAATTCAAATGAATCATCAAAATTGCAGATCGACGCTACAGAGAGTACCAGCAATCGAACAAATGAGAAAAAGACTGAGACTAAACCTCAAATACTATTTTACCCAAAGCACAAGGAAGAATTTGAATGCACCGTAACTATTACAAATAACACAAATTTGTTGGAACTAAGTATAATTTCTGATGAAAAAACTAAAGCATTATACAAAGCGCTCTTTGAAAATGTCCAAAACAAAGGAGAGGAAATGCCTCCTCTAGAAGGAATATTCGAGAATCAGGCCTGTGTGGCGCTGTATCCAGAAGATAACAAATGGTATAGAGCATTGGTGCTAAGCTATAGTGCAGTAAAGGAACTTGTCAAAGTTCGTTATGTTGACTACGGCAATAACGGAATAATTGCCTTATCTCACACAAGAGCAATCAGTGAGGACTGGGTTAAGCTACCGCCATTGTCAATGAAGGTAAACTTAGACGGTTCTGATACTGTAGAAGTTGCAGATTTACTAAAAGGTCCAATACATGCTAAAATGGTACAAAATAAGGACTCTACTTGTATAGAATTAAGAAATAGTCACGGAGAACTAGCATATAGAACATGTCTTTAGTTAACTCTGATGATGGTATACCCATACCTATGTGAAAACAGTTATCCTTTACGCATTACTCCATTTATTTGTATAACACAATTTATATAACACTAGCTGACCCCGCGGACTTCGTACCGCCTTAAACCTCACGGAGCCCGAGACCTTTCCAACGAATGCAAAACCGTGGAAATCGGTTCGTGCGTTCTGGAGTTATAGCGTCAGGAAGGAAAACCCGACTTATTTTTATATAGTAGAAGATTATGTGATTTAATCTCAAAACAGCGAGATGACTGATCTGAAGTAAGAATTAGATATGTGATGTTAGATTCTATACGTGGAATAAGGAACATGTATACCGTATGTCGTTGATATTTATGTTATGAAACATATGAATCTAACTATAATTATATCGTTTAGAACTTATTTTCTTATTGTTTGTTGATTATAATTTAGGTTTATTTTTCTTTGTAATTACTCCCATTTAAGTTTATCGTGATGTGATTGCGAACTATTTAGATTAGTTTAGTATGTAAAACGATATTACGGAGAAACTTGCGTCGCTGGGATAAGCTGAACCACTAATATATACGTCGTGCCACTGACTGCCATTAATATTGATGCCTTTATAAATAAAGGTTTATAGCATATATCTTTTGTATAACATTACTCATTTTCTAACCCTCGGGACAATTCGAAAGGGACATCTAGTTTATCCATCCCCATCCATGATGTAAACAAAGTAGTAATGATTTCAACCAGTCCGTGTTGTGACGGTCGCTCTGTATTTTTCAAGATTTCTATTCTATGGTGTAACTATCTAAATACATTTAAATATGTTCACCTATATTTTGTAAAAAAAAAAATATATTGAAAATCAACTGCTTTTTTCGGACTAAAAACATCACCCTATTTATCCCCCCACAGCGTTGGGTCGATGACATCAGACGACACGGAGGCCGGGACTGGATGAGAGGGGCGCAAGACCGCCGGAAGTGGAAACAAAGGGAAGAGGCCTACATCCAAGAATGGATACTTATGCGGCCACCATGATGATGATGATGATGATTTATCACCCTTTGTCAGGTCTTCTCTGTCATCACTCATCAAATCAGGGTGTTGGGTGGCTGCTCAGGTCTCTTGATTGATGATAGGACTGTTTGGTTTTATGCCATCATTACTTCATAGTGGATAGTGGAATTCTGCGTCATGGTGGGATCATATTTGGCCTTTCTGCGGTATTGTAAGTAAGTAAACTAAGGCTCTTGAGATGTTACGGGCTCCCTCGGTAATAGCTCATGATACAATAATGTGTTATGGTATAGCTCCAGTGCGTTTGGTCAGGTGGGCGTGCATGGAGAAGTGCCCCTTAAGCAGTGGGTGCATGGATTTCTGTTCAGAAGACTGCATTAATGTGGCATTGCATCTATTCTATTTTATCTACCTCCATGAACGAGATCGACATTCCATTTTTATATGGCAATATAATCCATGAATGCGAATGACCGGGTCCCCATGAGCCCGTGACATGTAAATGTACCAACAAATAATAATTATTAACAATAATAATTGTTTTTTTTTTCCTGGCAACCATGGTCCATGACAGAACTATAGAATAAAAGAGAATAACCCGTAGAAACAAGTCCTCATCTCAACACGATATTTTTATAGCGCCATCGGTTACATGGGTTTTATTCGATCCACATCGCATTCACAATAAGTTTTCCATATTATAAGTACCGTATAAATTGATTAGTACATTATTGCAGAGGCCGCCAAGTAGCGCATTGCCGGACAAGTCAGTTAGAAGGCTGAGCGAAGCGAAGCCTTCTATTAGTACGAGTCCGGCAATCGCAATTGCGGCCGAGGTATATATAATGCTTTTCTCAAACAGCGAGGAAATACGTAAGGTCAGTCGGGGCAAGTGCGCCAGGATGGGGTAAGTGCGCCTAACATAAATATATCGAAACCTATAAATATTATTCTTTGTTAATTTGATTAAACAAAAAATACGTATCTTGATTCTTGATTCTATTACTCAACTAGTAGTTGGCTGTTTACAAGGCATAGGGGCGAAATAAATTTAGGCGTTGTTGTACTTATTACCTCCATGGATTTGTCAGTTTCTCTGACAATAATGTTTAAAAACATACGACAATAATGTTTTTGCTGGCCAAGGCCAGCAATGGACAGCCTCGCGTCTTCTTTTTTTGAAAGTAACACGAACATATCCGAGCATGTTTGAGAAAAAGATTTTTATTGCATTAGGGTGCCTACATTATTAATTTCTAATGAAAAAAAAAGAATCATCGCAGTGTGAATAGATTGGATTGCAAAAAAAATAGTACAAAAAATCATCGTTGTTTAGCGCTACTGTACCTCAAAAAGTTGTCAAATGTATTGAAGTTTCTCCCCCCTGAAGTAACCTGTTTTAATTTATCTGTGGTAGGTATTATTTACGTTTGAAGTGTCAAATGAAATATTAATTCTCGTTTTATTGAAGCTTATTAGCTTAAAAGTTTACCAATTATTTATACTCGAGCTAGAGCTCTTGTAGGAAATACAAGGTACACTTAAACATGGATATCCTAAAAGCAGAAATCGCGAAGAAACGAAAATTACTGGAGGAAAAAAACGTTTTGGTAAGCGCATACACAAAATTCGTGTTATTCTAATATTTAGCGGTTTTATTCAGTTATTTTCGTAGCTGTTATCGTGTTAACACGTTATTTATGCCGCTACCTTACAGAATGAAAATAAGAAGTATTTTAAACGAGGTGAGCTATTAGCCAAGGAACAAGAGGAATACTTGAAGCGGTATGGCCAATCCAACAAAGAGACTGAAGAAGAAAAACAGACTGAGGAAAAACGCGAAAAAGGTCAGTTTTTTAGTAAAATATGTTGTTTATACGGTTACATAGGTAGGGTAGTTAAATAGGTACTTACTATAAAGAAAATTCCATTTCATTTCATTAGCCTTTATATCCTGAGTATATTTTTGTTCCGTTCTGTATTTTTAGTTTCTTATGACATATCTCTTAGCTCAGTGTGCCTTGTGGCATAGGCCTCCTCCTCCGCTGATGAGCTTTAGCTCATCAACCCATATTTTGTATTGTCTTTCTCTATTTCTTTTTCCATCTCTTTGGTACCAGTTGGTGATAATTTTGCTCCATTTTTCTTTTTGGTCCTGTAGCATGTGCCCAGTCCATCTCCACTTTAGTTGGTCTATCACGCAAAGGACATCTGCTACCCTTGTTCTGGCTCTTATTGAGGTGTTCCATTGCCTATCTTGTTTTTTGACTCCTATCATGCTTCCCTCCATGGCTCTTTGGCAGTATTGTAATCTGTCCCTGTGATGTTTGGTGAGTGACTGTGTTTCACATCCATAAGTTATACATGGGAGGATACAGGTGTTGTAAATCTTTTGTTTGGTACTGAGGCTGACCGTCGACTTCATAACTTCTTTCAGTGACCAATATCTTTTCCATCCATTGGATATTCGGGTATTTATTTCCTTGTTTGTTAGGTCTTCATGAGAGATTATTTGGCCTAGGTATATTCACTTACATTTTCTAAAAAGCCAATAGTTCAGTTCTAATTAACTTACTGTATCTATTTCCTGAACCAGTTTTTTTAGTAGTGTTCTAAAATATATATTTAGTATAATTTGGTTAGATTAATAATATTTAATATGTCTTCATTGGGCTCAGCGATACAGGGTCAGAGTCTAGCGCGGAAACCGCTGTCAACTAATGTAACTTTCATAAACCAACTTGTTGTCCTATTATTTCTATGACTGTATTCGTATTCTGCGTATTGTTCTGGTAAATAAACATTATTCGGATTCTAATTATGTTCTTAATATATAGCAAAACAGCAAGAGAAAACTGAATCAGACCAAACAGATAGCGCTTGCTTACCAAGGCCTGAGGTGATAAAGCGGTTAAGAGAACGCGGCCACCCTATTCTAGTGTTCGGTGAGAATGAACTTCAGGCCTTCAGAAGATTGAGAAGGATTGAAATTCAAGAGCCTGAAGCAAATAAGGTATATTTCTGGATATAACTGCCTCTTTTCAAGTTTTCATGAACATTCCAAACAACAAGAACATTGTTTCCTTTTTTAATAATCGTTTTGTTTCACGCAGTAATGCAATTTGCCCTTTGTTAAAATTGGGGCATACTATTTAAAATATGAATTTACTTACCTACTGTACTACTGGGTCCTGTAACACAGGGCTTCCTAGCATAGGACCCAGCGTTAAATTGAAACTGCATGTTTTATTTTTGAAATAAACGTTTTTCATTTCATTTTCATTTTCACTTTCTAGGGCTTTCGTAATGACTTCCAAGAAGCTATGGACAGTGTTGATGCAGCTTACCTCAACGAAATATTGGCTATGGGGACTCAAGTAAGTGTCTAGTTCTAGTACAAATCATAAATTATCCTGTTCTTAATCAAAGATATTGTTAATCAACATTTGTTTTATTCCAGGGTAATACTGAAAAGTCCCTGAAAGAGGACACACTAGATGATTCAATAACATATGAAACTATCCAAGAAATGGCTAAAACCATGGGCCAAGGTAATAGAAACCATGATATGAACGTCATCATGACTTTGTTACAGGTGAGAAATTATTCATAAAGCACTTTATTTTTGTTTACACATTTAGAATAATAGTTGTAATAAACCACAATAACTACAACAATACTCTTTATTAAACACCATAAACAAACATAGAAAACAAAAATAGAATGAATACATAGTTAACATAAAAAAAGTGTAAAAACTTAAACGTAAGATGATGTGATACTGCAAATATTACTTTTTAGTTTAGATAAACTGTAACCATGCTGACTTTCCTTAATTTTATCATTTATTTTAGTTTCTCCTAACAATGTGGGGTCAACAACTCAACTCAGCAACTGCTGCGGAAAAGAACACAGTGAAGCACAAAATGACAAGGGCCACATTTGCACAGACACAGGTGTATCTAAAGCCTTTAATGAGGAAACTCAAAAAGAAAAATCTGCCTGAAGACATCTGTGACAGTCTTATGGAGATCACAAAGTGCTTACTGGAGAGGAATTATATTATGGTGAGTGTAAATTAACAAGTACTAATGTACCAATTTCGTGTATGAAAAATTGGTACATTCGTCTTTCAGAAAGCAAAACTCAATTAACACCTAATTATGAGTGTACTTATTTCAATATCTAGTGAAAGAAATATTTTAGTATTTTTAAAAAAGGCATTTCAAAATTTTGCATTGCATTTGTAGGAGGGCCAATAAACTATTTATTGCTGTTATTCTGTCCACGGGACAAAATGAGAGGAGATTCTTAGAACAGTTACAATATAGACTTCTTCTAAGATGTTTTAAAAATGCCTTATGCTTCAAAACTAAGGAAGGGATTGAAAATGGCAAAGAAAAGGGAACCAAATATCCTAACATTTGGTGGATTTAAATCCAAAAAATCACAGTTATAAAAAGTGGCCCAGGGGACCATAACCGTGCCAACTAGTAACATTAAAAAGTTTTTTTACCCAGGAAGTCATTGTCATATTATTTTCAGGCAAGTGACGCCTATCTTCAGATGGCCATAGGCAACGCACCATGGCCCATTGGAGTCACCATGGTCGGTATCCACGCGCGTACCGGACGCGAAAAGATCTTTTCAAAGAATGTTGCTCATGTCATGAACGATGAGACCCAGCGGAAATATATCCAGGCGTTGAAGAGACTTATGACCAAATGCCAAGAGTACTTCCCCACTGATCCGTCGAGATGTGTCGAGTGTAGTACAACAATTGAGTAAAATACGGTTTTAATTATACACTGGAGTTTTTTTTACCCACTTTCCACATGGAAATAATCCGCTTTGAATCAGCAAATCATGAGGGGGCAAAATAAGAGTTGTAAAAGCATGTTGGTTTGTTGCGGTGGCGCCATAACCATTGAATCGATCATGATGAAACTGACGACGACGGTATCTTACATAAAAAATGAAACTTTCAGAAGGGTCCAATTTTTTGTAAAAACTAAGATTCGTTCAATAAATCTCGACATCTATATTGGTAGATATTTTTTTTGTGGCTTGAACATCCAGAGCATGACATTCTTGTCAAAATAATGAACTGTCAGTGTCACTCGGGCTGCGTTCCGAAACGCGCTCAGAGTGCTCACAGCACCTTGCATCCCTTTTCCTCTTGAAAGTGGAGTCCTAAGAGGAAAAAGGATGCAAGGTGCTGTGAGCGCTCTAAGCGCGATTCGGAACGCAGCCTAGGTCAAGTCAAGGCGGCGGAGATTTCGTTTTGTGACCCAAAACAGTATTGAAAGCGTATTTAAATAGTTGCAATGATTTTAGAATATGTGATAAAATATCACCTTCAAGACTGTATTGATATTTTGTCTGAGAGTGATAGTTTGAGATACTACAATATCAAAATCGAGTAAGTAAACATAACCTCATAGTTTATTATGAAACTGTTCGGACACTTTACGTGATAGGATTTACTTGATTTGCAGCTTTTTAAAATTATTTGAGACATATCCAGACATCGGTGACAAACTGCTGTGTAACCCAGTGGAGACTTTACCAGTCTTCCATGAAGATATTCATAAAGCGCAACAAAACATTCTTGACCAAAATGAATATAAGACTGTGATAGAGAAGTTGGAATATTTTTCCTTAAAGAGAAATGTCCATGCGCGAATTTTTGGTTTACCAGTGTGTCCAGAGTTACATAGAACTGTTTTTCCAAAAAATGTGGATTTGGGATGCTTTTTGAAAGTAACTGGTAAGTAAATTATAATTAACATCATCAATCCAATGACTTCAGATATAGATGTGGCTGATCTTGTATTCATTTTAACATAAATTACTTATTATTCAAGGAACTATAGTGAGAGTAACACAAGCAAAAATGTTGGAATATCAACGAAAGTATGTTTGTGTCAAATGCAAATATGAGAACTGTGTGCAAGCAGAGTTTGAACACAGATATGTATTGAAACCACCATTGAAATGCAAGAATGATGAGACACGGTGCAAAAGTTCAACATTCACTCAAGTCAATCTAGTGTCGAGGGAGCATTGTAAAGATTATCAGGAAATTAAAATACAAGTAAGGAAATATTATACCAGTAAACAAATTCAAACTGGAAAAAAAACTTTTGGGCACACCTCCAATTTTCCTCCACTTAGTTGGATTTAAATATTTTGCAGAGCCATATTATATGGTTTGCACGGGCTAGTTTTCCGCAACTCGACAACTCAATTGCGCCTATTGTTATTTTCTACTATGAATATATCCCCTATGAATTGCTTATGGATATGTTCTAAAAAAGTAGCTTCACTTATTCAAATTCCACACAGAAGAGACCAATTTTTGATTATGCAGTTGTATTTTAGTATACTAAGTGCAAACATTCACTCTCCATCTCCGGATGAAACAAATGACGGTAAGGGCGAGTTGGGCGCGAGTTTCAGGCGGGTGATTCTGTGGACATTCTGTATGTAGTACTATTAAATATTCTGTGCTAACAGGTTAAGTCCCAAGTGAATGTACCTATTTAAAGATTTCAATGATACTGTTTTCAGGAGCAAGTGAATAAGCTGAGCATTGGATCAATACCAGGTGCTCTGTGGGTTGTTTTGGAGAATGATCTTGTGGACACATGCAAGCCTGGAGATGATGTTAACATCTGGTATGTCATTAATTTTTCTGTCTTTCCGTCTGTTGCAAGGATCCAATCCTTCACAAAGCAGGCAGAGACCACTCCATTCAACTTACATACTTCCATGTGCATCTTTAAGTTTTATTCCATTAATTAATATTAAAATACTTTCTGAAATACTAAGAGCTAAAGAATGGAACACCTGAATCAAATTAATGCCTTACTGATTAGGTAAAAGTTTTTGAATGAGTGGCTTTTAGTCATTTTTCTATAGAAGTACTAGCTGACCCTGTGGACCTCATACCGCCTTAGATTTTTTTTTTCTAAAATAGCTTACATCCTATTCTCAGACCTACTGAACATACACATCAAATTTCATAAGAATTGTTCGAACCGTTTCGGAGGAGTTAGGTTACAAACACTGTGACACGAGAATTTTATATATTAGATGGATTATGATTACTGATAACTTCACATCTTATCAATTTCAGTGGCACAGTACGTCGGCGCTGGCGTCCATCGGTACAAACAAAGAGATCTGAAGTGGAATTGGTACTTCATGCAAATCATTTAGAAGTGTGCAACGCACAGAGGTCAGAGGTCATCGCGACGGCTCCGGACGTGAAAGATTGTTTCGATGAATTCTGGGCCAAGTACAAATCATGCCCTTTGAAGGGAAGGGATCAGATCCTAATGTCAGTGTGCCCACAGGTAATAAAAAATGCTTAGTAGCCATTTTACAGGTTATATTTTAACTTTGTCAATGAGCCATGGAGCGTAGGTGTTAAACATAGGGATCGTATCCGGAACACTACCCTAAGCTCCAAGACGTAAATAGTTGACGTGGGTCAGAAGGCGGCCAAACTGAAATGGGACTGGGCTGGTCATGTCTGCTGCAGGCCAAACGAATTATGGGTGAAAGTAACCACCCAGTGGAAGCCCAACTATTCCAATCGGAGACGAGGCAGACCTCGTCGGCGATGGCGGGATGAAATTGATTCCTTTTTAAAGAATTGGCCAGAGACTGCGCAAGACCGAGAGCAGTGGAAAAAGTGGGGGGAGGAGGCCTTTGCCCAGCATTGGGACAGAACGGGCTCATAATAATTTTAACTTTACTGTATTCATTGTATTTGCATTAACACCTCCATTGATTGCCAACCATCTCAATTCTCAAAAAGAAATTGGATTAGTTTTGTGAGCCTGAATGCTCAGTAGGTATTCTATTTTCATACAGATCATGTTGATAAGATTTAAAATGTCTCAAAATGATTATTTCCCAGGTATACGGCCTCCATTTAGTGAAGTTAGCATTATTGCTCACAGTGATCACTGGATCGAATCAATCTCTGGAGTCTGAAGAGAAAAGATCTTCCCAGGATGAGAAGCATCCTACGCGCGTTCGGGGGCAGTGCCACTTGCTACTAGTGGGTGACCCAGGTATTTATTCACAACATATGTTTGAGATAAAGAAATAGTGGATTTTATGCTGTAAGTAGCCTTCCTTCATTTTTGAGGACTGCGGCTATGGCAGATATACCACTACTACTACTACAGCCTATTTGCGTCCCACTGCTGGGCACAGGTCATGAGAGGGTTTGGGCTATAGTCCCCACGCGGGCCCAGTGCGGATTGGGGACTTCACACACATCTTTGAATTACTTCGCAGATGTGTGCAGGTGTCCTCACGATGTTTTCCTTCACCTAAAAGCTCAGTGGTAAATTCAAATTGAATTTCGCACATAAGTAAACTTAGAGGTGCGAGCCGGAATCGAAACCCTCGACCCTCTGCATGAGAGGCGGTAGGTCGAACCACTAGGCCACCACAGCTTCGATATATATTTACACAAATCAAAACGACGTATTTTTAATTTACGTGACTTCAATAAATCTAGAAGGTGGGGATTCTTCGTTGGGCTTTCTGTTACCTTACACATCTACCATGGCACATGGCGTAACGCTTACACCTTTGACACTGAGCCTATTATTACGCTCGTCATATCAATTCTGTCGTGTATGTGCTCTACATTTTTATATCTCCTTAATTAAAGAATTATTTATTGAGTAACTTAGAGTACATATTGGTTTACAGTGGTGGGAACCTCTTTTTAGGTATGTAAATACCTGTGTTAAGAGGTACCGCCCTTTCGGTGGTATTGGTAGGTATAGTACTAAGTTTAAATTATAACCAACAAGAGTTTCCGTTAACGTTTGTGGTCCCCACGATTTTTCTCATGGAATCAGGCAGTAAGTCGTCTCTATGGACATATTGGCGTTGTCAACCGAGAAGAATGCCCCTATGCTGTTAATTTAATTGGTTCTCTTACCCTCTTACGTTATGCTTAAAGGAAGCTTAGCGGGTAAGATGGCACCAGATCGTAAGAGATTTGTAGTGTATGTTAGACGAGTGGACTCGATGTTTGGCTCCGTTGTTTTAGGCACGGGCAAATCGCAGCTGCTGCGCGCCGGGGCCGAGTTGACGGCTCGCTCGGTGTTCACATCGGGCGCCGGAAGCACCAGAGCCGGTCTCACTTGCGCGGCGCTGAGGGTAATAAGTAGTTTTACACTCCGAAAAGAAGTATTTTACATCACCCTTGGCCGTAAAGTAAGATTTTCTGCTCGCTACGCGGAGAGAAAATCTCACTTCTTGGCCAAGGCAAGACGTAAAACTTTTGACAAACCTTTCGGTTCGGGCCACAGAAACCTGCGATCTGGGACATTTACGAATTCACCACCCTAGGTTTGTAATGTACTATTACACCTTCTGTGACTTAGCTTGAATCCCTTTCAGCTCAGGATTCCACGTTAGAATTCTATTCTGCAACCTTTCGCTTCGCTCTGGATTCAATCAGCTACCTGCGGTAAAATTTACCATTTTGCTCCCTAGTCATACTACTATAGCCTATTGGCGTCCCACTGTTGGGCACAGGCCTCTCATCACGTGAGGGTTTGGGCTATAGTCCCCACGCGGGCCCAGTGCGGATTGGGGACTTCACACACATATTTGAACTACTTCGCAGATGCGTGCTCCCTAGTCATACAATCTACTATTTTCTACGACCTTGTCTTCCTTCATCCTCTTGCAGGAAGAAGGCGAATGGCAGCTAGAAGCCGGGGCCCTGGTGCTGGCCGACGGCGGCGTGTGCTGCATCGACGAGATCTCGCAGCTGCGCGAGCACGACCGCGCCGCCATCCACGAGGCCATGGAGCAACAGACCATCTCCATTGCCAAGGTGAGAATAGTGAAAATTTACTGACGTTGTTAACCTGTTTATCTTGTTATCCACGCGGGTACAGGTTTACACAACTTAGAAGGCGCGTGGATTAAGCAATAATAGACTCTGCGTCAACGGCTTAAGTGCACTTTCAAGGTTGACTGGAAGAGATCGCTGCTTAGCGATAAGTCCGCCTGTTGTTTACCTATTAGCTGCGTATTCCTTTTGTGTTTTCTGTGTTTTGTATATATGGTGTTCAATAAAGAGTATTGTTGTTGTTGTTGTTGTTGTGCTTCGCCACGCGCCTTCTAAGTTGTGTCGTGCTATACGGATTCTTTACTCTTTTCACTTCTCATGCTCGTTAGTTGTTGTTCTTTACAAAAAAGAAAACATTTACCATTTGGGTATATTTTTTTTACATTGATTTCGCTTCATTCAACATGGGATAGGCTGGCGATTCAATGCCAAAATTTACCGTGTGCATAACATAAGCATGTCCTTGTTTTATTTCCTCACGATCGAAGTGAAAAGCAGATTGTAGAACTTTACCATAAAACCCATTTTACCCTCGTCTATCCTTGGATATATTTTATCTTATTATACGGTCGACGTCAAAGAGATGTTTACACTTTTTCACCCTATACCGTTGTATTAAGGTCCAAAATTGTAAATATCTCATTGACGTCGACTGTACAATCAACTATTTCCGCGGTTGTGTCGCAAAAGGCAACTAAAAAACTAACAGGGCCCATTTTAATGCCAATTTGACAATTTTTCTTTTTTTTTGTTACCTAGCGATATCAAGGGTATATAAATATTTCCAGGCTGGTATCGTGTGTAAACTGAACACTCGGTGCGCTATCGTGGCCGCTTGCAACCCCAAAGGCCACTATCAGACCGACCAGCCTCTAAGCGTTAACGTGTCCTTAGGCACCCCCTTGCTAAGCAGGTAATAGTACATTACAGACCTAGGGTGGTGAATTCGTAAATGTCCCAGATCGCAGGTTTCTGTGCGATCTGGGGCTTTACGAATTACCGCCCGTGGTTTGACAAAAGTTTTACGTCTTGCCTTGGCCAAGAAGTGAGATTTTCTCTCCGCGTAGCGGGCAGAAAATCCTACTTTAAGGCCAAGGGTGATGTAAACATATTTAAAACTATATATTTTCTCTTACCATACGCAAAATAGGCGCAATCATGACGTCGAGTTGCGGAAAACTAGCCCGCGCGAACCTATACCTATTCTTTGTAGCGATGATGATAAAGCATACACGTAAAGAAGTCAATGTGGCCAAATATTCTGCATGATTTGATATTTAAAAATTGCAAAATTAATTGATCATAAGTGTTATAATTACCCACTGATGTTGCTTCGCTCACACTAACGGTTTTGATGTTTATTTTTCAGATTTGATTTGATATTCATTCTGCTGGATTCTAAGAATAAAACTTGGGATAAGCTTGTCTCAACTTACATTCTGTTTGGCGGTTCTCAAGCACTGGATAAAAAGAAACAGTGGAGTCTAGAAAAACTCCAGGTACCTACCTAATCTATACAAAGCTCTTAAAATATTTTTTCAATTAAATTGAAATAGCACAAATGACAAATTTTGTCATTTGTGCTATTATTACTAGAGAATCTATGTTTCATTCATTCTATTTTTTGTCCTTTTTCAGATGTATATAGGCTTAGTGGGACCGAAGTGTACGGAAATTACTAAATCAGCCAATGTGATTCTACAGTCATATTACATGATGCAAAGGAAATCTGAACACAGGGATCCTTCGCGAACGACTGTACGGATGTTAGACAGCCTTGTTAGGTTAGTGTTTGTTTGAGTGTTACTATTTATTGTTGCATTGAAAAATCGCCTGTTTTGTCGGTTTCTTTAGTTATTATTTTTCCAGATTATCTCAAGCTCATTGCCGGTTGATGTACAGAACAACAATATTTCCAGTCGACGCAATAGTAGCAGTCACTCTAATGGATCTCTCTATGCAAGATTGCACTTTAAAATACACAGTTGATGCCTTACATTCAACATTTCAAAAGTACCCCGACTTTGATTACCTTTGCACAGCAAAGGAACTGCTAACAAAACTTCACTTGTATGAGATATGGCAAGAGGAATTGATGTATTACGCCAAATTATTGCAAGTTGATCGTAAAACATTAGAAAGTGAAATAGAAAAGCAAAATTACAATTCATTTACAAAATTTGATGATGTCTCCGACGATAATATTCCGTTGTCGGCTTCATTGGTTACTAGCTCATATTTTAATAAGAAAAAATCATGTGATGGTGATGATTTAGGATTCATTAATGATAAGGAGTCTAATACAGACAGAATCGATAATCGTGATACTGTGAAAGAGAAATTAGCCGCTACTTTGAAAAAACATGCAGCTTTAAACAAAATTGTTAAAAAGCCACCAGTTATACCTAAACAAAAAGGACGAAAACGAAAGGAAATAACAATAGACACTAATCCTATTCCTAAGATTAAAAAAAATGCCAAGCGATCGAAAACAAATAGTGAAAATTTTAATATTTCAGATAGTGATGAAGAAATAAAAGATACCACCGTTATATTAAATGCCATCCCAAGTGTGAATGATATATTCAACGAAATCGGAATTGATTTTAATTTTGAGAATAGTATCAATAGTAGCGAGGCGAAAAATAACAATGAAATTGTGATAGATAGAAAAGAAAAACCAAGAACATCATTTAAGAAGCAAACAAATGAAACCGAAAATGTAAAATCAGATAGTACAGTATCTAAGGATACAAACATTCTTAAAGAAAACTCTTCCAAAATTTCGAGTAAATTAAAACAATTCAAGTGTAAAGAAAAACATGATATTAGAAATTATGAAGAAAAGATAGATAAAAGCACAAATTCTCGAGAAAGTGATGTGGTTGTAAAATTGCTAAATGTGACGAGTTCCTCGGACAATTCAAGCCAAAAAAAATCGGCACCCAATTCACAGATATCTATGTTTGAAAGTTCAGATTGTGATATAGATTTCGATATATGAAAAAAATATAAATCATGTATAAACCATTCATGTTTTTATTTTCTGTAATTATTTTTGTTGAACCATCATGAAATATGATGTTTGTGATAGATGTTGGAGATTTCACTACATGTTCATTCCATAGAGAAAATGTCAGTGTTTTTGTACACAACTGCTTTGTCTATTTTTCTGAATTACCATAAGTATAATATAACTTCTATTCCTCAGTTTCTGCTGTGCCTTTGTATGGGTCTGTTTCATAGTTTTCAATCAGTAATGATTTGAACCTCCGAGCTGTGATCATAATGGCATCTTCCTTTGCTGCTAAATTTAGTACTTCAATGCGGGATATGTACAAATGATCAGGGTTTTTGGGACTGACGGCTTTTATTATGTCTATTTCATCACCTACTTTTACCTGAAAACAAAAGTCAGTTATACCAGTTTTATCATCAAAGCATTCAGTGTATTAATTATTGTTTCTTGTTGATAACTTACTGAAAGGCTTTTCTTAAGTATTTTCTTTCCATTTACTCTTATTTTACTCTCATAGAACAGTTGCTCTATTTTACTGAAAACAAAGAAAGTGTTAATTGCAATATTTATTTTACCTAAAAGGAAAACAGAAATTGTATTTTTTTTACAAATTTTCTGCTGAAATCGTAGGTTTTTTAGAATGATATTGCTAGTTAGTCTTTTATGGCCACCAACATATTCTTTTTTGCATCAGAGGTTGAAATGATAGCAAGTTCATAAGGTCTCATCTATCATCATCATTATTTCAGCCGAAAGATGTTCACTGCTGGACATAGGCCTCCCCCCCAAGGCTCGCGACTCAGACCGTTCCTATGCTAAACTTGCTTTCACCGGTTTCACGTGACTTTCACGAGGTCGTCGCTCCATCTTGTTGGAGGCCTACTGAGAGCTCGTCTCCCGGTTGGCGGACGCCACTCGAGAATTTTCTGGTCCCATCGGACATCAGTCCTGCAAGCAATGTGCCCCGCCCACTGCCACTTAAGGCTCACAATTCTTTGGGCTATGTCGGTGACCCTAGTTCTACTGCGGATATCCTCATTTCTGATTCTATCACACAAAGAAACCCTGTTAATACTTACTTTCTTGCAATACCTAATGCAGTTTTCAAGATGAGGTCGGTCCGTAATGAGGTAGAACTGAATTTAACTACTTTAGAATCTCTTGAGAGTGAGCTGTCATCTTCATAGGAATCTTCTTCATCGTCAGAGTCTTTATCCTTTTGCTGTAATATTAGAAACAAGGTAAATAAAAATAATAAAGGCTATGACTAAAGGGTTAAGAAATTGAGATAACATTATACCTACTTAATACACAGAGCAATTAGACCATAATCTGTTTGCCTTTAGAGATAGAACTTTGCAATGAGTAACTGAGCTTCAATCCCTGTATGTTTCCCATAGATATAAATAATACTTCGTATGGACCCGGCCTAACGTAGATACATGTCATGTTTCCCCACTTCATTGGTGTCCAATCCAAAGTTAAACTTGTATCGTGACACTAAAGATGGGACACATTTTTTCAACAATGAGACGAGTTTTTAGATACTGAGAAAAAGTTTCAAAAAAAGTTCTTTTAAAAACGCTTATTGTTACGCACGCTCTGTGACAGAACTTTGGATTGGACACCGTGGAAGTGGGGACGTGTACGTTAGACCGGGTCTATATTATTTACGTCTATGATGTTTCCCCTTTGGTACACCCTGACCCAGATAGCTTGTTAAATTTCACATTTGAATGAAGTGATCAGTCAGACTATCATGTGAATATAACGTGACATTTGAATGAAAAGAAATAAAAATAGAGCGATTCATTATACATTTTAGTCATGATCAAAGTACACTTTAGCCTAGACAACTCGTTGGCGTGGCAGGCATGGCAGTGCAAGGCAACTTGAGGTGTTCTTGGCGTCCTAACGGTTAAAAAGACTAACCTTTTTCGATTTGTGGCGAACAGAATGATGGTAAACATTACTTGGACTTAAATTTACTGATACCGAAGCGATGTTTAGATTTCTTGAAAGAACAGTTGTTGTGATAGATTTCCGCGCAATTCCTTGTCTTAGTGCACGATATAAAAAGAAAGGTTTTGTCACATTTCGGCATATAGAGAACATTATGTTCCTGTTACGTATTGAAAACAAATTATTTAAAGTAATGACCGATTTTTCATGTATAGGTTATGTTGCGAACAGCTGATTGATAGAAACGTCACTGTCAAAAATGAAAGATGGCGCAAGCTATTTCGTGTATAGATTAAGGTGAATCGTCACGGCTGAACCCCATACAAAAAACTGGTCGCGTAATCTTCGACTACGACTGCTTTTAGTTTCTTTTATCGTTCTAATAAAATATTACATTATTCCCCGAGCGCGCATAGATCAAAAACACCGCAAAAAATCAAAGAATAAAATAATTATAAGCATTTCAAAACCAATAAAATTTCGGTCGAACCAAGCTTGTGTGAGAGAACGTTTACACTGTAAGCATCAGGCCAATATGGCGTCGTGGTCTATGAACAGCTGATATGCTAGTTTCGATTCCTAGTAATTTCCAAAATACTCACAAGATGGCGTTAGCACGCCGGTAGTTGGTGGCGTTTTATGAGTTGGAAAATGATTGAACGAAATAGGTAAGTACCTGTACAAGTATTTTGTTGTTTAGAATGATCAGATATAAAAACGTGTAATAACATGTCAGAAGACAGCTAGAAAAAATATATCATATCTATTGTAAGTATTTTATTCATTTCTCTAAGAAATAAAAATATATTTACTTATAACTGGGCGATCGAGCTCTGCTCAGGGCATTTTTATTAGTCTATAAAAAAATATTTGTGCCTAGTTGTAGGGCCGTATAGGCTAGGGTACCTACTAAAGAATGAAAAACGAAAAACAAAAGTAAACTGACCAGATTCGAACTCGCTCACACGAGCATAGAAAACCTGTATTATAGAAGCTAGGCTGACCTGAACATATCTATGCTGCGAAGTTACCGATCATATGCATAATAATAGTAGGTACCTACCTAGATATATACAAACAATTTTTCATTTAAAAAGTGTCATTTCACAAAATCAAATTGTTTTGGATAATGATAATGTTTAGATACTAACTACGTATTTTCTCAATTCAGTTATAAATCATAGAACGGCGTGCAAAACGGAACGTAATTAGAAAAAAAAATACGTATGGTTCTGTATGGTTCATAAGCTGCGTTCCGAATCGCGCTCAGCGCGCTTGAAAGTCGACTCGCGAGAGACAAAACAGCGCGATTCGGAACGTAGCTAAAACGGAACGTACCTAATTAGAAAAAAGAAACATTCTTTTGCAACTCGACCGTCTGGTAAACTGCATCGAATATATTTATCTCATCGTTTATTCAATTTTTCAATTGATTTTCCTCTCACTTTGCATTTATCTAAGTATCTCTCTGTGCATGGTATTTTGCGTTGTATTTTTTGTTTCAGATCAATTTTATCAATGCCACCAAAGACGAACCGCTCCGCATACAGAAAACACACGTGGTCGGGAGGAAAACGAAAATGGAAAAAAGTAGCTGCTAGTTTGCGGCGACATTATAATGGAGTCACATCGTTAGTAAAGATATATATCACTTCTTGGGGCATTTGAATATATTCATTACTAGCCTTTTCCCGCGGACTTCGTCCCGCGTAGACTCAGAATATGCGTACCCGATGATACTATACACATGGTTACGACAGAATATTCTTACTCTTTTATCCAATTCCTCTTATAATAATTTCAAATTTTTACAGTAGAGCTGTGGTTTGGCGTAATAATGATAGGTCGCAACAACGACCTCGTGACCTAACAGATCAGGCGTGCCAAGATGAGAGGGGTATGGGGTCACAACAAAGACCTAGCGGCCTAACAGATCGAGAGAATCAATTGCTAGAAGAAAATTTGTCAACAAGCTGTACAGGTGACAATAGGTTACTCAATTTGTTTTATACTTATTTATTACATGTCCTCTAAATTTTTTTGTTCATTCCCACAAACCCCTCTATTCAAATTCCCAAAACCATAAGAAAGGTTTGCTTAGCAGTCATTGTATGTTTGTATATAAACAATTGCAACAGTGGGCAAATATCGAACATTCCGCTTCAACTCCTGAAGTATACTACTACTACAGCCTATTTGTGTCCCACTGCTGGGCACAGGCCTCCTCTCATCGCGAGAGGGTTTTGGGCTATAGTCCCCAAGCGGACCCAGTGCGGGTTGGGGACTTCATACACATCTTTGAATTACTTGGCAGATGCATGCAGGTTTCCTCACAATGTTTTCCTTCAGCGAAAAAGCTCAGTGGTAAATTCAAATTTAATTTCGCACATAAGTAAATTTAGAGGTGCAAGCCGGAATCGAACCCTCGTCCTGCATCAGAGGTGGTAGGTCGAACCACTAGGCTTCACGGCTCCTGAAGTATACCAAACCAAAATGTCGTATGATTTTCAGTATTTTGATTTTGATATAGGTGGACAGTTTGTATGTATATCTTTTTTTTTATTTTGCAGAGCTCCATTGAGAACATATGATCGTCTAAAACCCATTATTCGAATGGAAGCATCATGCACTTCAACTAGCAATAATGAAACTCCAGTAGAAGAAAATTCATCTCGTCCAATTGATATAAATTGGCCTGCTCCAGACCCCGCAGTAGAAAGCCATGAGTTGCAAGTAGAAACTGTCCCAGATGAGACATTGTCTGACCTTACTGGGTATCGTATGGTGGACATAAAACATGTTCTTCAATGGGCATTTTCCATGGAGCAACATAAGAAAGCTTGTACTGGATCTATCATTGATTTAGTGTCAGAAACAAAAACTGGATTTCACAGTGTATTTACTTTTAAATGCAGCATGTGTGAAAAAATTTGGAAACAGACTAATGAGAAAAACGAACAAATCAACAAAGCATTTGTTTGGGGTACTGTTACAGCTGGGAGCTATTATACAGCTTCTGCACATGTTACGGCTTGCATGGATATACCGACCATGTCAGCTAACAAATTCCGATCCATTGAAAAAGAATTAGGTAATGTTTGGCAAGACCATTTGACTGAAGAAATCATAAAAGCTGGTGAAGAAGAGAAAGCCATCGCTATTGAGAAAGGCCATGTCAATGAGCAAGGCATTCCATATATTACAGTGTATGCCGACGGAGGCTGGCTGAAAAGATCATATGGTCACAATTACAATTCAAACTCTGGAATGGTATGATAACATTTTATTTAGCTATTTATGGATATATTTATCTATACCTACATAATCTCTTGGTTCAAGTTCAATACTATTTACCATGGCATGCTTTCATCCTTCAGACGTCATACTATCTTTGCTTGCAAATGCCAGTAATAGTATTACTACTACTTCAGACTATTAGCATCCCACCTGGGCACAGGCTGCCTCTCATCACAAGAAGTAATAGTGTTACTTTATATTTTATATTTGGCAATTTTTTCAGGCTTGCATTATTGGGAAAGAAACAGAAAAATGTTTGTTTCTTGGTGTAAGAAATAAATATTGCTACCAATGTCAATACTATGAGAGAAAGAGCATGGATCCTAAAGAGCATGTTTGTTGTAAAAATTTCACTGGACCGTCAACAGCAATGGAAGCAGACATTGTAGTGGAAGGATTCAAAAAGAGTGAAGAAATGCATGGGCTGCAATATTTGTCCTTCATTGGAGACGGAGACTCGTCCGTGTATGCAAATTTGAGGAAGAGTGTGTCTTATGGCTAAAGAATTACAAAAATTGAGTGTAAAAACCATGTTGTTAAAAATTACACCAGCGCTTTGTACAAGGTAAGTGAAGATATTTTTTTCAGTCTGAAGTCAGTTTTGAAGTGATTGAAATTCTGTGAAGATACATTTTTTTTAGGTACCTATTCGTCTGTCCAGTCCAACCCATGCAGTTGCTTTGCATAGTGTGTGCACTTTGCCTAAACAGATTGATATTCTATCAAGATACATATATTTTTACGGTTCGCTGTCCGTCCGTCTGCTGTTTGTCTATGTGTATAAAACTGAACTGATGGGATTTATTTGGCACTAGCTTTGCCCGCGACTTCGTCCGCGTGGAGTTCGGTTAGTTCCCGATGGAACTGTGCGTTTTACCAGGATAAAAAGTAGCCTATATATAAATTACCCCCATACAAAGTTTTGTTGCAATCCGACCAGTAGTTTTCGAGTTAAATCCGGACATACATACAGTATTTTTTTCTTCAAATCGTTTTTAGGGTTCCGTACCTCAAAAGGAAAAAATGGAACCTGTCTATCTGTCTGTCTGTCTTTCTGTCCGTCCGTCCATCTGTCAATACCATTTTTCTCAGAAATGTGTAGCGGTGTCAAGTTGAAAATATCAAATATACACCAGTCTATAGTCTCTTGGCTGTGAAAAAATTATAGTTGTACGTCAACGCAACGCAATCATAAGTTGTTTTATTTTTTTGTTTGGTGTTTGTCCTTCCTTCACGTCGCAACCATTGGACCGATTTGGATGAAATTTGGTATGGAGATAGTTTGAATGCAATAACATAGGATACTTTTTATCCCAATATTTCCACGGGTCAAACCAATTGTTCAATACTTGTATAACTATAAATGTCTATATGTATAGTATCATCGGGTACGTATATCCTAAGTACGCGGAACGAAGTTTGCGGGCATCGGCTAGTATTGCATATTTGGGGGTACTTCCCGATGACGTAGAATCATGAAATTTGGCCTGAAGCAAGTTCTAACAGCACACACGTACCCATACTTTTACTTACTACTACAGCCTATTTGCGTCCCACTGCGGGGCACAGGCCTCCTCTGATCACGAGAGGGTTTGCGCTGTACTTAGTGGGCGTGGGGACGCGGGCCCAGTGCGGATTGGGGACTTCACACACATCCTTGAATTACTTCGCAGATGCGTGCTGGTTTCCTCACGATGTTTTTCCTTCACCGAAAAGCTCAAAGGTAAATTCAAATTGAACTTCGCACATGAGTAAACTTGAGGTGCGAACCGGAATCGAACCGCCGACCCTCGGCCACTAAGCCACCACAGCTTTTTACTTACTAATAATAATTATGTCAGTGTCAAATATAACCACTAGGCCACCACGGCTTCGACCTACCGCCTCTTGAAGCCGTGGTGGCCTAGTGGTTCGACCTACCGCCTCTCATGCCGAGGGTCGGGGGTTCGATTCCGGCTCGCACAGGTTTACTTACGTGCGAAATTCAATTTCAATTTACCACGAGCTTTTCGGTGAAGGAAAACATCGTGAGGAAACCTGCACGCATCTGCGAAGTAATTCAAAGATGTGTGTGAAGTCCTCAATCCGCACTGGGCCTGCGTGGGGACTAAAGCCCAAAACCCTCTCATGATGAGAGGAGGCCTGTGCCCAGCAGTGGGACGCAAATAGGCTGTAGTAGTAGTCAAATATAATACATGCAAATTTACTCATACAAACTTATTATTTGCGGTTGGTACAGTAGCAGTTTTTACTGAACCAACCGCAAATAATAAGTTTGTAATAGCAAATTTGCATTTTACGATGTCCCCAAATTTTATTATTAACCGACTTCAAAAAAAGGAGGAGGTTTTGAATTCGTCGGAATTTTTATTTTTGTTCAAAAGCTGGGACTTCCAAGTTGGTCCCATAGTTCTGATGATGGGTTCCATGAGAAAATGAGGGGGAACTCCTCAAAATTTGCTAGCACGTAGATGATTTTGGTGTCAATTTCGAAGATTTCAGAGTTACTTTTGTATTTCTATGGTAAAGTTTGGAAACTAGCCAAAAAAAAAAAATTAATAAAAACCGCCTTCAAATTCTGACAGACTGCGAAGTTGGTGTCAAGTAAACCGACCCAAAGGAATAAATCATATAGTGCACTTGACATTGACATCGCAGTCAGTCGGAGTTGAAGGCGGTTTTTTGTTTGTATGTATGTTCCGCGATTACTCCGTCAACTGTCCCATTAGTCCCATATTAATTTGGTTGTCAAATCATCATGAAAGGCATATGTCTTGATACCCATTTCTCATCCAATGCCTCAAACAGAACTATAGAAATATCATCAAGCCGCCTTTGCATGTAAGTCATTTTCTGTCTTTCTAGTTGGAATAGGTACCGGAGAGGGTTATCCATCTTTTATGTAATTGAAGACGAAGGAGATCTCTATATACATATATATAACGCTACGTCTATCCGTCCGTCCGTAGCATGTTATAAATGCGAAAGTAACTTTGTCTGTCTGTCTGTCAGTCACCACTTCACGCTTCAACCGTGGAAACGATTTTGATGAAATTTGGTGGTTTTGGCGTAGAATATAGGGAGATCACTTTGTAAATAACATAACCGTTGTTTTTCGTCCATCAGGATTGAATGCGACGCAACACGGTCCCTTGTCAAATCACCGTGAAAGGCATATGTCTTGATACCCATTTCTCATCCAATGCCTCAAACAGAACTATAGATCTTCATCAAGCCGCCTTTGCATGTAAGTCATTTTCTGTCTTTCTAGTTGGAATAGGTACCGGAGAGGGTTATCCATCTTTTATGTAATTGAAGACGAAGGAGATCTCTATATATATAACGCTACGTCTATCCGTCCGTCCGTAGCATGTTGTAAATGCGAAAATAACTTTGTCTGTCTGTCAGTCACCACTTCACGCTTCAACCGTGGAAACGATTTTGATGAAATTTGGTGGTTTTGGCGTAGAATATAGGGAGGTCACTTTGTAAATAATATAACCGTTATTTTTCGTCTATCAGGATTGAATGCGACACAACACGGTCCCGTGTCAAATCATCATGAATGGCATATGTCTTGATACCCATTTCTCATCCAATGCCTCAAACAGAACTATAGATCTTCATCAAGCCGCCTTTGCATGTAAGTCATTTTCTGTCTTTCTAGTTGGAATAGGTACCGGAGAGGGTTATCCATCTTTTATGTAATTGAAGACGAAGGAGATCTCTATATATATAACGCTACGTCTATCCGTCCGTCCGTAGCATGTTGTAAATGCGAAAATAACTTTGTCTGTCTGTCAGTCACCACTTCACGCTTCAACCGTGGAAACGATTTTGATGAAATTTGGTGGTTTTGGCGTAGAATATAGGGAGGTCACTTTGTAAATAATATAACCGTTATTTTTCGTCCGTCAGGATTGAATGCGACAACACGGTCCCTTGTCAAATCATCGTGAAAGGCATATGTCTTGATACCCATTTCTCATCCAATGCCTCAAACAGAACTATAGGTCTTCATCAAGCCGCCTTTGCATGTAAGTCATTTTCTGTCTTTCTAGTTAGAATAGGTACCGGAGAAGGTTATACATCTTTTATGTAATTGAAGACGAAGGAGATCTCTATATACATATATATAACGCTACGTCTATCCGTCCGTCCGTAGCATGTTATAAATGCGAAAGTAACTTTGTCTGTCTGTCAGTCAGTCAGTCACCACTTCACGCTTCAACCGTGGAAACGATTTTGATGAAATTTGGTAGTTTTGGCGTAGAATATAGAGAGGTCACTTTGTAAATAATATAACCGTTATTTTTCGTCCGTCAGGATTGAATGCGACACAACACGGTCCCCTGTCAAATCATCGTGAAAGGCATATGTCTTGATACCCATTTCTCATCCATTTCTGTCTTTCTAGTTGGAATAGGTACCAGAGAAGGTTATCCATCTTTTATGTAGAGATCTTCTACTATCTAAAGTCCCGCGCCTTCACATTTCAAAACGCTACAATTTTTTCATTATTATTTAAAAAGCACCACCACTCACCCAACGCATAGTTGATGGCTGTCTCAGCTCGCACACATGTGTTGAGAGTGTTGGTGGTGCTTTTTAAATACATTGAAGCGTTTTGAAATGTGATGGCGCGAGACTTTAGATAGTAGAAGATCTCTAATTGAAGACGAAGGGGATCTCTATATTTATATGTATATATATAACGCTACGTCTATCCGTCCGTCTGTAGCATGTTGTAAAGGCGAAAATAACTTTGTCTATCTGTCAGTCACCACTTCACGCTTCAACCGCTGAACCGATTTTGATTAAATTTGGTTTGGAAATAGTTGAGTTTCGGGGAAGAATATACTCACTTTTCACGTTCTCGTCACTTTTTATCCTGGAAAAGCTCGCAGTTCCTGGGGGAATCATGATAAACGAATTCTACGCAGAGGAAGTCGCAAGCAAAGCTTGTTTTCTATAAAGAATATAACCGCTATTTTTTTGTTCACCAGGACCACATTGTAACCCGCTGTCATATCGTTCTGTAAAAATAAACTGAACAGCCACATTTATTACTATCCGTAGAGTGCGGTAGAGTAATCTTTTGTCTCTATTTCAGATCAAACTGTCAAGCATCTAGCTTCTGGAATGCCTGGTCTTCCTGGGAGGGATGCAGTAAGCCTTCTCGAAGAGAAACTGATTACATTTCACATTTCAACAGTATCTCGGGCCCCTCCTGTGAGTAACAACGAAGAGACGTTGTGAAACCAATTACTGCTAATCAGAACCAACCTTATCACGTGTAAAATTGTGATATATATTAGTTATATTTCAATAAACTGATGTCAGAAATGTATAGCAATTTTATTTTCCTGTGGCCGTGTGGCAATAAAATATAAACCAACCAAGAGGATATGTACCTACTGAGATAAGGTAAAATGAAGAATAATATTTGGGATTCGACATTATTGATGTACTCCCAAACTAGGATTACCTGTGATACGGGTACTAGACAACGATATAAGTAAATCTCATATGATAAAATTCTCGTGTCGCAGTGTTTGTAACCAAACTCCACCGAAATCGCTTGGCCGATTCTTATGAAATTTGGTGTGTATGTTCAGTAGGTCTGAGAATAGGACGTAAGCTATTTTTCTTACCCACCCAAAAACAAATCCAAGGCGGTACGAAGTCCACTGGGTCAGCTAGTACTTATATAGAGAAACTTACCGCCTTGATTTTTTTTCTTGGATGGGTACGAAAAATAGCTTCCTATTCCTTTTCTCAGACCTACAGAACTTACACACCAAATTTCATAAGAATCGGTTTAGCGATTTCGGAGGAGTTTGGATACAAACACTGACACGAGAATTTTATGTATTAGACAGTTAGATATGTAAATACATATGCAAATAAAGATCCATGACATGAGAACAAATATTCGTTCTCATCATACTTTGTCAACCGTGTAGGTGTTTAGATACTTTGATAAAATATTACGATATTAGGAATTTGTAAAGTAAATTAAACTATTAGTAATTAAACTATGTTATTGAACTATTTAGTTGATCCTTACTAATAATAATATTATAATGTATTCTTTTCTTTACATTTACCTTACCTACCTACTTGAAAAAATTGATGTCAAATGTGTAGAAATTTTACTTTGGTTGCTTCGCAAAGCAGTAACAATTTACCACCACCAACAATGAAAAGCAATGATCTAAAGAATCAAGTTGGTATAGGTACTAAAATGTGTACATATTTTTGTTGGGATGGGTACATAATAGTACAATTTATTGCAAACCGTGCGCGGAACACTAACCCGCTTGGGCCTTAGGTACTCGGTTGCCATACCGTTTCGCGGAATAGACGCGCGTCTCGGAAAATAGCCCTGTCCCGCTCTCTCCTACCGGCCGACCCTATGCCCACGCGCCGCGCGCGCCAGCCAGCCAGTCAGTTGTGCAATCGCTACGCACACGCTACATTTGCCACGAATTCACGGTCACTTGTGATTAGGGCTTCGCCCCACACCGTCTTCTCATTTCTACATCTGCCAAGACTCCACCGTGCGTATAGGTATATTATATTTTCGACGCCGCAAGACAAAACTGACATGTTTATAGTGAGGCTGCGGTCGCTCTTTGTGAGACTAACGGAGAATGATATCTCAGAAAGAGCGCAATTGGACATAACTTACGCCCTCCTTTCTAATAAGATAAGGAAAAGAGTACGGAGGGAGGACTTCACAAACTTCAAGGAGCTGCCCTTTCGTGCGAGAAGTGTGGAGAATTCTGTCGACGAGAGGGAGAGGAAAGCTAGCAAGGCGCCCTGCGCGCCCACGGCGGCTGCGGCGCCGCAGCTTCGGCCGCGCCGACTGCCTAGACGCCCGCGTCAACCCAGGCGAGACCAAATCCCATAATTGCTTTGCGAACGCACAACGTGTTATCAGTGAAAAAATAAAAGTGATCAAAGCTTTTATAGTAGAGATCTTCTACTATCTAGTCCCGCGCCGTCACATTTCAAAACGCTGCAATTTATTTAAAAAGCACCACCAACACTCAACACATGTGTGCGTGCTGAGACAGCCATCAACTGTGCGTTGAGAGTGTTGGTGGTACTTTTTAAATAATAACAAAAAAATGCAGTGTTTTGAAATGTGAAGGCGCGGGACTTTAGATAGTAGAACATCTCTATCTAGTCTCGGTTGTGTTTCGGTAGTGAAGTGCGTCCGTTCGACTCGGTAGTAATGTCCCTGCCCTCCATGCCAAATACCTTCTGATATTATAAGTGCGAAAGTAACTCCGTCTGTCTGTTACCACTTCATGTTTCAGCCGCTGAACCGATATTGATGAAATTTGGTTTGGAAATGGTTGAGCCCCGGGGAAGATTACTGGTCACTTTTAATCCCGGAAAAGTGGACAATTCCTGGGGAATCACGATAAACGAATTCTACGCAGATGAAGTCGCGGGCAAAGCTTGTATTTTATAAATAACTAGCCTTTCCCCGCAACTTCTATGTGCAAAAATATTAAAATGTAAAATCCCGTTCTTTTCCCTTCCCGTGGGAATTTCGGGAAATCCTCTCTTAGTGCTCCCCTACGTTCCCTAAGGAACCTGCACGCCAAATTTCAGCTCTCTACAACCAGTAGTTTCGGCTCTGCGTTGATCGATCTGTCAGTCAGTCAGTCAGTTTCTTGTTTTATATATATAGATATAACCGCTATTTTTTTGATCACCAGGATTGAATGCGGCCATACAACCCGCTGTCATATCATCTCAGAGAGATCCTCTAAAAAAACTGAATAGCCAGATTTATTATTATTATCCGTAGAGTGTGATCGAGTAATCTTTTGTCTCTATTTCAGATCAAACATCTTCTGGAATGCCTTGGATCTGTCTTCCTAGGAGGGACGAAGTAAGCTTTCTGGAAGAGAAACTTTCTGGAAGAGATTACATTTACCTGTGCCTGCCTGTTTGCGGCCTGTGAGTAACAATGAAGAGACATTGTGAAACCAATCACTGCTAATCAGAACCAACCTTATCATGTGTAAAATTGTGATATATTTTGTTATACCTATTTTAATAAACTTGTCAGACATGTGTAGCAATTTTATTTTCGTGTGGCTGTGTGGCAATAAAATGTAAACCAAGAAAGAGAATATTTACTTACTGAGATAAGATAAAAAGATGAAGATAAAATGAATAATATTTGGAATGCAACACAACATTGTCTACTCTCAAACTAGGATTACCTGTGATACGGTTACTAGACAACGATATAAATACTTATAAAGAGAAATATGTAAATACATATGCAAATAAAGATCCATGACATGAGTACAAATATTCATTCTCATCATAGGTAGGTAGGTAGGTACCCTGTCAGTCGTGTAGGTGTTTAGATATTTTGATAAAATAATACAATATTAGGAATTTGTAAAGTAAATTATGATATATTGAATTGAACTATTTAGTTGATAATATTATATACTATACCTTGGACAGCTCATCGCACCAACATCTCGGTGCTCAAAGAACTCAAACTCGACCAACAATATCCGTCCATGGTTCGTCTAAGCCGAATCGTCAAATACTTCGGTCACATCTACTACTACTACTACACAGCCTTTTCACGGCCCACTGCTGGGCACAGGCCTCTCATTACGAGAGGGTTTGGGCTGAAGTCCCCATGCGGGCCCAGTGCAGATTGGGGACTTCACACACATCTTTGAATTACTTCGCAGATGTGTGCAGGTTTCCTCACGATGTTTTCCTTGACCGAATAGCTCAGTGGTAAATTCAAATTGAATTTCGCACATAAGTAAACTTACAGGTGCGAGCCGAAATCGAACCCCCGACCCTCTGCATGAAAGGCGGTGGGTCGAACCACTAGGCCTCCACGGCTTACCTTCAGTCACATAACTCGTGGAAATCCGACAAGTTGGAGAGACTAATGCTGAAGGGAAAAGACCCAGAGAGAGGAGGCCGAACAGGTGCCGCCGGTAAATGCGGCGATGCACCAGGGCGAAGATCGCTGCACATGGAAGACCGTCACAAGAAGTATGTGCCGGAGGAGGAGGATAATGTAACGAAATACACACGGATTTTTATCCTTTGATTAAAAATAGTAGTAGAAATAAATAATCATATCTAGATCAAAAATATTTCTATAATGTCAAGTAAAATATATCAAAGGTTTCACTAGTTTTATTTTTCCCCTTTACAAATATTTATTATAGAAAAAAGAAAAAAAAAATACAAAAAGTTGAAAAAGTGAGGATCGAACCCACGACTTCCACGATTTATACTTCATAAAAAGAAATCACAAAACCACAGCGCCACAGAAGCTCTATATTTCTCGGCGAAATTAAGCCTTGGTTTCCACTACGTTTCACTACCTCTGTATGTGTGCGTGAGTTCATTCTCGGCAGACTGCTCGCCTTTTTTCCTAAATGAAAGGTGATGTACGGATAATTATGTGAAATTGAGATGTATAATATATCCCTTCAATCGCATAGTCCATCAAAGTGTACCTTTGGGCTTGGAATTTGGCGTAAATCCTGAAAATTACAATATCTACCACCCGCGCCATCTATTATCGTAGAGGCTACATGAAACCGTGAGTTATCACCTTAAGACGCTACTAAAAGCATAAGAGTTTAGAAAACAAGTAAACTTTTATACTAATAAGTCATTAAAAACACTAATTATAATAAATACGATATATATTCATGTAAACCACTACAATTTCCACTCGTAAGGTAAATTCAATCTAGTGATGCGTAGAAGACGCGCCAAGTCTCAGATGACAGTCCTATCCCACTCTGACAGGTGCCGCTAGCGTGACACCTTGCGTCCCGTTCTACTCATAGTCTTGTCAAACTAGTGACGTGGCTAAGAATCCGTCTAACAGCTCGGCCATCCTGAAGATATGCCTTGCCCTCAAGGCCATCGTAGCCATCCTATAGTGTAGACCGGCAGTCACGATGCGGTTAAACTGCCTGCATGACAGCGTCGTGTCCCTCCTGGACCAGGTCCCAGGTTCTGCGAGCCTTCCTTCTTGAAGCCGCCGCAGGGAGCTGAGCACTGCCCGTGCCTCGCATCGGCAGCGTCACAGCGCAGCGCCGATCATGTCCGATAAATAAACAAAACACAACAAATACATAAAACATATTATGGCACAATTCACTCCTACTATACTCAAATACTTTTGACTCCCGTATTATGATTTCTGATGGAACTGGTCAGTTAAATGGTTGCCAGTGTCTTATCAAGAAGTGCCACAAACTGAGTTTACTGAGTCAAAATTCAAACAGGTCTCTAAAGCCTGCCGTTTGATATTATATCACACAAAATGACAAAAATGAATTTAATAAGTTAGAAATTCAAACAAATCTATAGTTTGCCTTTGATACCAGATATCAGCAATTGATACAGAATACATTTACAAATTAGAAATTCAACAAGTCTCTAAAAATCTGTCTGTGATACTACGTCAACAATTGACATAAAACTTCTTGTCGTATAGATGACAAGGTTTGAAATCGTGAGAATAGGATCACCCATGACCAGACAAACAGTGTCGATATCTAGAGCAATTATTACCCTAATAAAATGTAAATCCATCAATACAAGTAAGCCTTTGTCTATGGAATTGTTGTTGTAACAATCTGATTAGGGATGTTAATCATCCTACGATTCTGAACCTTAAATTCTTATGCCGTAAGGTCTTCTCCCTTCTCCCGTTTGACTTCCGTTCAATTGTCCCGAAACGTTCGTGTACACTGGGTATTTTGTAAAAACAATTCTCAATTAGTAATTTGTCGGATCATGGAAGAGTAACAAAAATGCATGGATTGATCTCACCGATCTATCTCCCGTGCAGCAATAGGCTGCTTTTCCAAACGCGCCTGCATCGACTCTCTTCGTCCGACCGCACCCGGCCTACGCCTCGATCATGTGTAGCCTCATCGCGCGTCTTCACAAGCATGCTCATTGCTCATGAGGTCAAGCTATACCTGGCTAGAAGAAATCTGGAATAAATAGATCGCGAGTCCTCGAAGCCATCACTTTGTAAGCTTCGTGACCCCATTAGATTGCAAGCTCTCGTAGCGATCAGCACACGAGGTAGATGAACGTTTAGTATTTGTGAGCTCGTGAAGCGATCGGCATACGAGGTAGTTACCGTCTTCATCATGTCTTAACAGTTCGGCGTATTTCGACAGTTCTTTCACCTTTGAAACGTTACGCATTGAGGTTCCTCTTCAAGACACTGTCGCATTACATCTACGGAGACATACCTCGTGACGTGGACAGTCGTTTTGTGAGCTCGTGAAGCGTGCGGTTTGTGAGCTCTTGCAGCGTTCAGTTTGTGAGCTCTTGCAGCGTTCAGTTTGTGAGCTCGTAAAGCGTTCGATTTGTGAGCTGGTGCAGTGTTCGGTTTGTGAGCTCTTACAGCGTTCAGTTTGTGAGCTCTTGCAGCGTTCAGTTTGTGAACTCGTGAAGCGTTCGATTTGTGAGCTCGTGAAGCGCCCTCTTTGTGAGCTCGTGAAGCGTCCGATTTGTGAGCTCGTAAAGCGTCCTCTTCGTGAGCTCGTGAAGCGTCCGATTTGTGAGCTCGTGAAGCGTCCGATTTGTGAGCTCGTGAAGCGCCCTCTTTGTGAGCTCGTGAAGCGTCCGATTTGTGAGCTCGTGAAGCGTCCTCTTTGTGAGCTCGTGAAGCGTCCTCTTTGTGAGCTCGTGAAGCGTCCTCTTTGTGAGCTCGTGAAGCGTCCTCTTTGTGAGCTCGTGAAGCGTCCGATTTGTGAGCTCGTGAAGCGTCCTCTTTGTGAGCTCGTGAAGCGCCCTCTTTGTGAGCTCGTGAAGCGTCCGATTTGTGAGCTCGTGAAGCGTTCGATTTGTGAGCTCGTGAAGCGTTCAGTTTGTGTGCTCGTGAAGCGTTCAGTTTGGGAGCTCGTGAAGCGTTCGATTTGTGAGCTTGTGAAGCGTTCAGTTTGTGAGCTCGTGAAGCGTTCGATTTGTGAGCTCGTGAAGCGTCCGATTTGTGAGCTCGTGAAGCGTTCAGTTTGTGAGCTCGTGAAGCGTTCGATACTCGTGGACTCGTAAAGCCTTCGTTTTGTGAGCTCTTGAAGCGTTCGGTATGTAGGCTCGTGACGGGTTCGGTACTCGTGGCACCTGCCGTGGCCATTGTCTCTTTCTCCTCCTCCTCCAGATTCCTCATCTGGTCATTAACCCATCGGCCGCGCCCGCTGGATGGACTCAGCTTACTCAATACAGAATCTTCGTTCTCACTGGAATCATAAAAATCCTACACTATAATAGTGTTCACTACACATGTAGAAACTCGGGTATCGTTGACGCCCTGTCATGCCACACACGTTGCGCAACAGTGTAGTTTTAGTACCTACTACACATGCTAAAAATCACTGTAAACATTAGCTTTGACCACTACTCATATACGTCGGCGTCATCGTTTCGTTAATCATTTATCATCATTCACATCAGCGCCATCTAGTGAGAGTGTAATGTCACCACCATCAGACCATCGCTCTATCTGAGCAGGCGTATCGATCATTGGACCTCCTCTTCATTACATCGCGATGATAACTACAGATCAACCAGGCGCTTGAGGCACTACTTATGTACGGCGGTTTCCCGCGACCTTCACCCCCGCATTTAACATAAATGACCTAACTGATAGTATGTAACTGAATGTTAAATACTTAACTTTGATCAGGCATATTACCCCATCGCGTCATATCATTGGTCCATCAGCCTCACTGTTCTCACGCCTCCACCTTCTTTTTGTAGGTACTTTCATTTTCAAAGCTTGCTTTATTCATTTGAAAGCCGCAGACCATGTAAAAGGCTCCTTATTCATCATTTTGCAGCCACCAGACCATTTTGCAGACACTACTTTCATAAATAAATCCAATAAGGTCCAAATTTCACCACATATTAAACTTTCTCCGTGCCATCTGTTCCCTTCTTGACAACAACTGACAATTTACATTAGGTGCTCAAACTAAGACTGCCTCCCTTTAGAGCAGCTCCTGGGAATAATCTGTAACATCACAACATTCACAACCCATTTCACATGGTAATCATCAAACTATCACAGAGTTAAATCAACAACATGGTAATTTCAGCAACAGTCACTCAATGCTCACTTTCTAATTACCATTTTGCTGTGGTACTCACCACTACCTTTCTTAACTTTTACGTCTGGTGAGTTCACCACTTCGCCAGACATGACCATACCAGCAGAGTTACCAGCTCAAATGTCCGTTCTATGGCACCGATAACAAGGCCATTGAATACCCTTTTAAACAACAGTATTACCAATTACCATAGTACCCATTACCAATTACCATAATAATTTTGCACAGGGATAATGAAACACATTTTATATTCGAACCTGTTCATATCTCTTTGCCATGACAACTCAACAACATCATTACCAATCAAACCAATTATTAACTTTATTTTCTTTAGTAAAGGATTGATTGCAGTTGATGAGCTGTTACTTCAGTCATAGACTCACACTGACTTTATTTCATTTTCTACACAATAAAAAGGTTCAATGACAGGTTATCATTGGACTATAATAACCATCTTGTATAATATTCTCAGACACTTAATATTCTAGTTCTCTGGTACAAATGCCCGGCCCAGTAGGTACATCATACAATTCCGTTGTTACTTCTGCCTGACTGCTTGATCTTTCACTGTTCCTTACTGGCCAAGAACATAAATACATCTGGAATCCAATAATTATTTTAATTACATGCTCATTCAAAAACACACACTGTTGTTCAATGTTCATTTTAACCATATGTACCAATTTGTCGTGTAGTTTGTCACATTAGTCAATTTTGTTGCATAGACAAAGTATTTTAAAACTGTAGGTAACACTCAATGATTTTCAAGTTCAAGTTCAAGAAAGCCTAATATTATCAGTGGTTCCCAATGTTCACTTTCTACTGCATTTAATCTGAACCCTATGCTTTTGTACTTGAATTGGTTCAAAAGTAGTTCAACTGACAGTCAACATATTTCAACTTATGACAACTATGCCTTTACAGTTACACAGACACCCCTGTTAAATATTGTGAGCTTACTATGTAAAATAACTAAAATAACCAATATTCTCATAGTCTGTTCTAGCTGTCTATGTAAATAGTATTATTTTTATTTTATGATTATGATCTGTTCATTGATTTGGTTACCATCAAACAATTAGACAAAACTAGGTGTATCTATGTATTCATTACTATAGTGGTACTAATATCTTACTCAGGACACACTTCGCTTGGACACACATTATTTTCAATCATTTAATTCTTATATCAATCAATAGTATCTACTAGCTGCTTATATTGTAATGCTTTAAACTGTACTAGGTACTACTCATCTAAACTGTATGTATCTGTGTCGGCTGTGCCTGTCTAACTTTGTAAATTCACAGTAGCGAGCTATGTTCAAATACAAATATGCAACTTTTGAAAGTGCTTCCACAAAACATGCTAAGTAAATGTGAATACCCTGTCTCCATGTCATGCTGAATATACATTCAGGTCGCATAATAGCAATGATATTAGTTCCCATTGGTATGACTGTTTTCACCTTAAGTGACGGACATTTAACAGCACTTCTCCACACAAAACACTCAGATTAATAAATAAAACGATACTATACCGTGTCACATCCATTATAACTTGGAAAACCGTTTGCAACAAGACCTGGCATGCGTACGCGTCCCCGACATGCCGCCAACTGTATACTTACGACAATTCATCAATAAACCACATTCTCGCGCTTGCGACTCCTCGCAAATGCTTACTTTACGTATCACTTGATACCGCAATATGACTCAATACATATTTTCTCTACTAATCAGTGCTTTTATGACCATTTTTCATGAAATAGTAAATACAGCTTTGTCGACCATGACAACCAACTTTTACACATGAATTACATCAGATAGCCGTAGGTAATTATCCCACTTCTGATCTAATAAGTCATTAAAAGCACTAATTATAATAAATACGATATATATTCATGTAAACCACTACAATTTCCACTCGTAAGGTAAATTCAATCTAGTGATGCGTAGAAGACGCGCCAAGTCTCAGATGACAGTCCTATCCCACTCTGACAGGTGCCGCTAGCGTGACACCTTGCGTCCCGTTCTACTCATAGTCTTGTCAAACTAGTGACGTGGCTAAGAATCCGTCTAACAATACCAACCATATATCATCAACTCCGCGAAAAAAAGGAAAGAGACTCGAGAACGAGAAGTACCTATGGTTCCTTCCATCATATTGGCTTTGCTAAGATTACGCGCGCGCCTCTAGCGGTGAAATTTAGAACTTGTCTAAGAACGACACTGCAGTACTTACTTTCAGTACCAGTCTGCCATTTACCGGAAAACGTTAAAATAGCGGCTGTCAACTTGAAGGGTGAAAATGGGGACTATTGTTTCTTTGCTCACCAGTTGGCGCCACTGTTGACTAAGGTACAGCGGTAAGTATAGCTGTCCAAGGCGACTCTATAAGATCGGCGCCGAAACTAAGTTTTAAATCTTGAATCTCATTAAGTTTATTAATTATAAATAACTATCATCATATCGAGTAGCTATGTCGCATTGTTGTGCAGTTCCGTTTTGTTCGGAATTTTTATTTTTGTTTCAAAGCGTTCACATTCATCGCCAAATAATCCATATTTGTGATAATTTCACGAAGGAAAGCACTTTTCAACAGTTGCATTAAAGAAATTAATAATTTATATCACAAAGCCCGCCAAAACCATTGTATTGAGATCTGTCAGTGTCGTTCTTAGACAGATTCATATTTTTGACACTAGAGGCGTTGGGGAGAATCTTTGCATCGCCAACCATGGAAATGCATCGAGATCTCAGGAGTTATAATCAAGAAAAAATTTCTACCATCCGATCTTAAGGAAAATGTAGAAAACAATACAGAAATTATTTTCTACATTTGTTCAGCTGTTCAACATAGCTCTGAATTTAATGTAGACCACAGATGGGACAGTGAGTTTTCGCATTCCTTCGTTATTTCCAAAAACTCACAGAACATAGATCTAAGTTTGTACAAAAACTGTACTTTGGCGCTAGTACATTAAATTTTCTAATGTCATGTAGTTTCGTGTCGCTTAGGTATATCGCGCCTCATGTATCGATTGTTTACATGCACTCGCAGCGAATAACGACTGTGTAGTGTTGGATAACAAATAAGTATGGCACAGGGTAATAAAAGCAAAACATAATTTTCTTCAAAGTTCTTCAGGCTTGTATAAATAAACTATAAATAGATCTATGCATGAGCGCTTTCGATTTGTCGGCGTATGGCAGTAAGTGCATAGCGAAACCGTTTACACTAGGCTCGATGGTCGGCTACCCGTGAATAAGTTTTTCGTATTTATTTTTCGTTTTGGTTTAGGTATCTGGGTAACTACCTAGTTCTTTTGAACTTGAGGAGTAGTTAGTATGACAATATTACGAAAACAAATGTGATGAAAAATAAATTTAAACTACCACTGAGCTTTTTGCTAAAGGAAAACATAGTGAAGAAAGGTGCACGTTTCTGCGAAATAATTTTAAGATGCGAGTGAAGTTCCCAATGCGCACTGGGCCTAAAGTGGTTCTTTAAAAGGAATAGTACATTTTGATGCAAGTGCGAAAAGTTTGTCATTTTATCACGAGTTCTTAGATATGTTGGCGCGAGCGAAAGCAAGCGTTAACACTAGGGACGAGTGAAAATGACAATGTCGCACGTGTATCAAACGACATGTTTTCATACATTTGCGAAAAAAAAGAATAAAGAAATAAATGAATAGGATGAAGCTAAAAAACCTTTACGTACTAGTTCGTAAAAAACAACTTTAGGCACGTTCACTAGCTGTCAAAAAACAAAAAACTCTAGTTCCGAAATGACAAAATTTTGGCACGTTTAACAGGTATCTAAATGTTTACTTTTTGAGCAACTGTATTAAAAATAACTATACTTCAACTTCATAAACATTTGCCATGGTTACACAGATACACATGTTTCCCATATGTGGATTACCGTACGGTGCAAGTAATTGATTATACGCCTAACCCCCAGGGTGAAATGATTTTACTTGGAATTGTGAATAATGAAAGTAACATACGATGTATTTGAAGACAGCCGTGGTGGCCTAGTGGTTTGACCTACCGCCTCTCATTGCAGAGAGTCGCTGGTTAAAATCCAGCTCGCACCTCTGAAATTATCTATGTGCGAAATTCAATTTGAATTTACCACTGAGCTTTTCGGTGAAGGAAAACATCGTGAGGAAACCTGCACGCATCTGCGAAGTAATTCAAGGATGTGTCTGAAGTCCCCAATCCGCACTGGGCCTGCGTGGGGACTATAGCCCAACCCTCTCGTAATGAGAGGAGGCCTGTGCCCAGCAGTGGGCTGTAAATAGGCTGTTGTAGTAGTGCGTAGTAGTATTTGAAGAGTACCTACCTACCGAGTAAAAGCGTTCAATGATCAATGATTTCTTTACCTATTTTGAGATTAAAATTATATTTAGCAGAAAAAAGTGACTAGACATGTTCCTTTCCTGCAGGTACCCTTCATTAGTATGTACTTACTTACCTATTCGTAGTTCTCAGAAATAACAAAATTTTAATTCTTATCTTTGGTAAGTAGGTAAGTTAGAGCCTAAGTGTTATTAATAAATGCATAGATGTACTTACCAAATAATTAAGCTACTTAGGTACTCTAACTAATAGATATGCCTAATCTCAGTTATTGATCTGAATCCATTCTTAAGTACTTTCGTTGTAGTAACTACTAAAATAAAAAATAAAATAAATAATCAAACTTGCATACCTACCCATGTCAATCATTCCAGCGTACAGTGGCATCTCTGTAATAGATCTCTAATACTTCCAATTAAAATAATAATAGGGGATATACAAAAATGTTTTTGACAATACGCCGGCAGGCTGGCCCGTAACTGTCAGGCGCCGAGAGCGTTCTAAAATAAAACAGTTTTGCTTTCGAGATAGTGCCTAATAATTAAAAGGAACGTCATCTGAGCGAGGGCAACGGAGCAGAGAAGCAAGCGGAGTAAGTTTAACTCTATGCTTTTTATGTACAATACCGAAGTGATTTGTTCATTTTATTTTTCAACCTATTGTAGAGCATGGTTTTAATACTACTACTACTACTACCTACAGCCTATTTGCGTCCCATTGCTGGGCACAGGCCTCCTTTCATCACGAGAGAGTTTGGGCTATAGTCCCCACGCGGGCCAAGCGCGGATCCAGGGGGCGGGAGTCATGGGGGTCATGACCCCCCCTCGGCAGGACTAGGTCTACTGGCTATCATTTATTTTTAACCCCTGACGCAAAAAGGGGGGGGGGGGTTGTATGACGTGACCCCCCCCTGAGTCAAAAGGTGGATCCACCCTTGACGCGGGCGCAGTGCGGATTGGGGACTTAAATAGGACTTAACTTAGTGATTTTAATAAATATAATAATAATAAAATATAATTATTAAAAAAAATCGAAACCTCTGGTAATCAAATTGCTGGCTATCTCGCGCAGATATTGAGCATTGCAATTCAACGTGGCAATGCTGCCAGCGTTTTGGGTACCATGCTATGTAGTGTTGGCCTTTTAGATTAGTAGTGCGTAAGATTTTTCATATTTTAAACTGGTGGTTAAAAATATGCAGATAAAATTAAGTCTGTCTAAAAAAATATTAAATGTCACCTCCGCTCTTCTCTCGTGCGAGGCGACAACACTTTATCACATTATACACGGTGTCTTACGAACATGTGGACACATGTCTCGCTTTTTATCCCGCGATTATGTCCACGGCGAGTTCAAAGGCGTTTTTAATTTGACACACTTTATGGCTTTGTCTCGCCACTCCGGACATTTTGATGGTTGTGGAATATTAAAATACGCCTCAACATAGGAGATATTAATAAAGTCACAAAATGTTATGTTGGCTACTGCACTGTTTAATAAATTAAGGAATGTAGGCAGTTTAACGAAGTCCTTTGATTGCGTGTTCCAATGTTTTTTCAAGTTATATTTTTAGTAAGGAATTAATATAAATTTTTAGTGAGTAATTTATGTAAATGCGATTGTTTCAATAACTTTATTCATTCAAATATAGCTGAATCTGCAGGTAAATTGTGAATTGCCACTTGGTTCAGATTTTGGTGGTGGTAGGTCCTGGAGCTAGGTCAGTCCGGGTTGGTATTACCGTCTTACCCGCTAATCTGCCGCTCGCTGGATAGCCGTGCTCACACTGTACTGTTGTGTTCTGGCATTAAGGCAGCCGGTAAAATTACTGGCACACAGATATTCCATCTTAAGATTCTTAAGCCTGGTAGGCAACACATTCGAGATCTTACGATTTCCTATTAATGTCGATGTCCATGGGCTGCAGTGACCACTTACCACCAGGTGGCCTGTGTTCGTTTGCCTACCAATTACATAAAAAAATGTCGACACAGATCGATTCGTTTTAGAGTTTTCAAACCATTTCCACTATTCAAAGTATTTATTTAAATGTAAGATCGGAATGAAAACAATTTCTATTGAAGACATTTCGCTGAACACAATGTGCCAAAGTGTTCTTCAGTTGAACCGCGACGGTCCCATTGTACGTTGTAACGACGTATTCCAGTAGTTTTTCCAAACGCGCTTTCCCATTGACTTGAGAACTTTACATTTTAATGGGTGATAAAGTTACTTTATTATAATCGCATTCCGGAACAATAACGTTTACGAGTCTTTGTGTAAGCGACGGTAGCTATGCATACATTTACTCAGATTTCGGTCTATGGTAGAAATGTTCCGGGCTCGTAAATTAACTTTGGGCGCATCAAAAACACGTGGGTGCTTTTTATGATACTTTATAAGCGATTGATGGGATAGCTTGCTAGACCGAAGAATTAAAATGTAACATCACTCATTGTTACGCAACCACGGAAGCGCCTACAGCTATTTACATTTAATTTTTATGAAATTGATGGGTCAATTTAAAATCAAGATAAGCATACCAAATAAATAGTTAACTTTCGCCACACAAAGGAAAAAAACAGATGAAATTAAGTTCTCAACTACGTACAAGTATTTTGGCCCTGACCCTGATATGGAAGTAACCCAAAAAATAAATTAAAAAAATACAAATAGATATAGTATCGGGTAATTTTAATAGACAGTCTCTAAACTCGTCGTCGTGTGGCGTGCCTAGCGCGTAATAAAAATCGTCAGCCATGTAAATGTTAAAGCCATTTTTTTGCAATAGGATGTAGGGTCTGGAGTAGGTAAAAACGATAATCGCAATAGATTTGGTTTTAATATAGTCCCAGATCTTTGATTTTACAGTTTTGACCAGGTCGAAAAGTGAAATATCTAAATATAAATATTTAATAAGACATTTTGATGCAAGTGCGAAAAGTTTGTCATTTTATCACAGAGTCCCAAACGTGAGCATTTTTTGTAGAGTAAACTAGCATTTACCTTACTCGTGTGAAGGTACCTACTAACTATTCTGCACTTTTGTGTGCAGCATTATAACCTACAATTATAACCTACTACTACTACAGCGTATTTGCATCCCACTGCTGGGTACAGGTCTCCCCTCATCACGAGAGGGTTTGGGCTTTTCCCAGCGGGCCCAGTGGTACGGATTGGGGACTTTACACACATCTCTGAATTGCTTCGAGGATGCGTGCAGGTTTCCTCACGATGTTTTCTTTCACCGTAGAGCACAATGGCAAATTCAAATTGAATTTCGCACATAAGTAAACTTAGAGGTGCGAGCCGGAATCGAAATCCCGACCCTCTGCATGAGAGGCGGTAGGTCGAACCACTAGGCCACCATAGCTTCGATATATAGTATTTACACAAATCAAAACGACGTATTTTTAATTAGTACCTACCTAAACTCAGAGGTGCGAGGGGGATTTGAACCCATAAGAGGCGGTAGGTCAAACCACTAGGAGCCCCCTCCTGAACCCCTCCCCCCTTAAATACACCCATGCCCTGACCTCCAACATACTATACTAACGCACGGAGTTAGATTTCTCATTTGCCGCTCGAGATCCCGTATCGTTTGTCACTCGTGACACTTCATCATACGAGGTGTCCGCTACCGGCGAAGTGGAAACGTATGACAGCTTAACGGGACGCTGGGCTGGAGGTGGAAAATTGGAGATCTATAATAGCCCCGGAAAAGGTTTTTCATGTCGGTTTTAATCTTTATTTACTAGAAGTTTTTATAAGTGTCACTTTGAAACTTGAGCTTTGGCGTACAACTTATAAATATAAGGGTTCCGTTTTTACCTCTTGAGGTTCGGAACCCTAAAAAAGTGCACGTTTAATTTACTTAGTATTGTACTTAACTAGATTTTATTTTCATTAAAGCACACGGTGGACACGGCCTATAAAAGCACGATTTCGAACACAATTCGAATGAAGTGTAAATGTTTGCGTGCGAGAACGTCTGTATACTTGTAAATGTGTGTGTACCACTACGCGGGCCAACGATTTACTCTCCATCTCCGGATGAAACAAATGACGGTAGGTAAGGCGAGTTTGGCGCGAGTTGCGCGCCGGCTAGATTTAGGACGTGAAGCCGTGGTGGCCTAGTGGTTCGACCTACCGCCTCTCATGCCGAGGGTCGGGGGTTCGATTCCGGCTCGCACCTCTAAGTTTACTTATGTGCGAAATTCAATTTGAATTTACCACTGAGCTTTTCGGTGAAGGAAAACATCGTGAGGAAACCTGCACGCATCTGCGAAGTAATTCAAAGATGTGTGTGAAGTCCCCAATCCGCACTGGGCCCGCGTGGGGACTATAGCCCAAACCCTCTCGTGATGAGAGGAGGCCTGTGCCCAGCAGTGGGACGCACATAGGCTGTAGTAGTAGTAGTAGTAGTAGTAGTAGTAGTAGATTTAGGCGGGTGATTCCGTGGCCGTTCTGTATGTACAGTCAAGGGCATTAATATGTGTACACTTTTGCATCCTGTTCCGTTGTGTTAAGGTCCAAAGGTGTATACATATTAATGCCCTTGACTGTACTTAGTACTATTAAATATTCTGTGATTAAAGTTAGCGGTTTCAATAACTATTCGTTTCTATAAAGCTCAAAGAACAAGATACGAGTAGGTAATACCTACGTTTACTTTTAAGTGAAGTTGATACACAGATAGGGGTTATCTGTGAGTTGATACCATACTTTGTTTATAAGTAATATATGAAATATCATAGAACATTAACAATAAAAATAAAACTCATCATCATCATCATCATTTCAGCCGAAAGACGTCCACTGCTGGACATAGGCCTCCCCCAAGGCTCGCCACTCAGACCGGTCCTGTGCTACTTGCTTCCACCGGTTTCCCGCGACCTTCACGAGGTCGTCGCTCCATCTTATTGGAGGCCTACCGACAGCTCGTCTCCCGGTTCGCGGGCGCCACTCGAGAAGTTTCCGGCCCCATCGGCCATCAGTCCTGCGAGCAATGTGCCCCGCCCACTGCCACTTAAGGCTCGCAATTCTTCGGGCTATGTCGGTGACCCCAGTTCTACTGCGGATATCCTCATTTCTGATTCTATCACGCAGAGAAACCCCGAGCATAGCCCTCTCCATTGCCCTCTGAGTGACTTTGAGCCTACTTATGAGGCCCATCGTAAGCGCCCACGTCTCGGAACCATAAGTCATCACTGGCAACACACACTGGTCGAAGACTTTCGACTTGAGACACTGCGGTAATTTGGACGAAAAGACACTGCGAAGCTTCCCGAACGCTGCCCAGCCGAGTCGGATTCGACGATTGGCCTCTTTCTCGAAGTTGGACCTACCTAACTGGACTGTTTGTCCCAGGTATACATAATGGTCAACAACTTCGAGCGCAGAGCCTCCGATTATTACGGGAGTTGGCACAACATGGACATTAGACATAATTTTCGTCTTGTCCATGTTCATTTTAAGACCAACTCGATCGGAAACTCTGCTGAGGTCAGCGAGCATAATACTGAGGTCCTCCATGGTCTCAGCCATGACTACAATATCGTCGGCAAATCGAAGGTGAGAGATGTACTCGCCATTAACATTGATGCCTCGACCTTTCCAGTCCAGCACCTTGAAAGCATCCTCCAATGCAGCGGTGAACAGCTTCGGAGAGATCACATCTCCTTGTCTGACTCCCCGCTGCAGTGGAATAGGCTTCGTGGTCTGGTCCTGTAGTCGGACGGACATGGTGGCATTTTCGTACAAACACTTCAACACTTCGATGTACCGGTAGTCAACTTGGCACCTCTGGAGAGACTGCAGCACAGCCCAAGTCTCGATCGAATCGAAGGCTTTCTCGTAGTCCACAAATGCAAGGCAAAGGGGGAGGTTATACTCTTCGGTCTTCTGTACAACCTGCCGCAACGCATGTATGTGGTCTACGGTACTATAGCCCTTTCGGAAACCGGCTTGTTCGGGAGGCTGGAATTCGTCAAACCTGCGCGCGAGACGGTTCGTAATGACTCTCGAAAACAGCTTGTAAACATGGCTCAGAAGTGAGATGGGTCTATAATTCTTCAACAAGGTGTTATCACCTTTTTTGAAGAAGAGCACCACCACACTTCTGTTCCATGCTCGCGGCGTTCTCCCTTCATGAATGACGGAATTAAACAGCGTCTGAAGGGCCTTAAGGACTGGTTTACCACCCGCCTTCAGGAGTTCAGCTGTAATTCCGTCATCACCGGGGGCTTTGCCGTTCTTAAGCTGTTTGAGAGCCATACTAATCTCGTACAGGCTGACGTCCGGGATATCTTCGGTATAGTGTCGGGTTAATCTAGCTCTAGGGTCTTTAGCTGGATCAGCGACGGGTGTTCGGATTGTCGTGTATAACTGCCCATAGAACTTCTCGACTTCTCCCAACAGCTCCGGTTTGGATGAGACGATCCTGCCGTCTTCGGTCTTCAGTTTTGTCAATTGGCTTTGGCCAATAGACAGATCTTTGGCAAACACCTTCGAGCCTCTGTTACGCTCAATAGCCTTTTCAATACTGTTGGTATTGAATCGGCGTATATCACGCTTCAGAGACTTCGAGATCTGCCTATTGAGCTGCCGATAATGACTAGCGTCACCTGAAGACTGCAGAATCATCTCACGCCTCACCTCCATGAGCTTTAGGGTTGAGTCTGAGATTTTCTTGGTTCTTGTACGGCGGGTCTTGAAGAACTTGGACCCAACCGTATGGACAGCTTCCACAAACCCGTCGTTGTAATCGTCCACGTCGCTTTCTAGGCAAGCAAAACGGTTTTGGAGTTCGAGCTGAAAGCTCTCGGGGTTTTGGAGCTGGGCCGGTGCCGGGCGGAGCGTAGACTTTATCAGTCGAGATCTCTCAAGCTTCACTTGGATATTCAATGTGCCTCGTACCATACGGTGATCGCTCCCGGACTTAACCGAATTGATCACTGAGACATCATCGAATATCTGCTTCCTCGTCGATATGATGAAGTCTATCTCATTCCTCGTTACACCATCAGGGCTCATCCAGGTCCACCTTCTGTGCTCACGTTTCTTGAAGAAGGAGTTCATCATATAGAGTCCCTCCTTCTCCATGAAACCAGCCAGTAGGTGGCCCCGGTGATTCCTGCGCCCTACTCCAAATTGCCCCACTCTCAGCTCTTCACCGTCTTGTTTGCCTAGTTTCGCGTTGAAGTCCCCCATAACAACTGTGAAGTGAGTTCTGGAGCTATGCATGGCTCTGGAAATATCCTCATACATAGCCTCCACCTCATCGTCGGAGTGCGTCGAGGTCGGAGCGTAAACCTGTATAACCTTCAACGAATATCGTTGTGTTATTCTGAGTACAAGGCACGCTACCCTGGTCGACACACTCTCGATCTTCACCACATTGTTTGCGAGGGACTTGTGGACGATAAACCCGACACCTCCCTGGGACTGTTGGTCGCCCTCCCGGAAATAGAACAGGTTACCGGACTTCAGGGTTATCATGTCCTCCCCCTCTCTCCGGACTTCTGACAACCCTATGATTCCCCAACGTAACCTGCTCAATTCTTCCTCCAGTTCCAGTACCTTTTCGTCGGTCCGCAGTGTACGGCAGTTATATGTTGCCAGGGCCAAGGGTCGTCGTTTTTGGTAGCCGGGTCTCTGCCGGGGATTAACTCTAGCACCCCCTGCCCCGCCGTTACCATGGCCGCTACCGGAGCCAGGAATAGCGGGGCCGCCGGGGACTGGGGGTCTGGGTTTTAATTGTGGCCTCATCGTTCCAGTTTTATCCCTTGGGGGGGATTGCCTTAGTCGCCACGCTTGGCAGGCGGGTTGGCGACCGCAGTTTGATGAAGGTAGTTCTCGGAGGACGCTGCTGCCCATCCTCCGGTTTATCCCTTAGTCGCCTCTTACGACACCCACGGGAAGAGAGGGGGTGGTGCAATTCTTTGCCGGCACCATACGGATCCGGAAAATAAAACTGACTTAAATCAATTTAATCTGAAGGTTCGAGTTTCCCAACGCTAACAGCAGAAGTCAATACAATCCAAAAAGCAGCTACCTAACGCAACATTGTAATAAATATTCGACCACACCGGGCCGCGTCAAAATATTGTAGATTCAGATAGCATCGAGATCAGGTAAGCGAATACGAACGTGGCGAATTGACACCGCCCCCCGTCGCGAATGAATAACCAGAATAACCGTGAAATCAGTCGTAAAACTTACATTAGCGCCCAACTGGGGCTCTATTTGAAACGTTACATAGTAGGGATAAGGAGAAAGAAACGGACAAGCGCGAGTCAATCTAGGTTATCTAGGACTAATAATTGAATTATAGACAGCGTTGTTGAATAAGGACACCAAATCGATCAAAACTAAAAAAAAAGCCCTTAGAAAACCTATTATATCCCAATTTATCTGTACTTAGCTCTTAGCCGGTCACGTTATAACCAAACTAGCTTCGGCCGGCGACTTCGCCCGCGTGGAATTCGTGAACTATCTCTGTGCCAAATTTCATCTCAATCGGTTCAGCGGTTAAACCGTGAAGAGGAAACAGACAGACAGACAGAGATACAGAGTTACTTTCGCATTTATAATATTAATATGGATATGTGACTTTAATATTATTATACTACTTAAGACTAAACATCCTTTAATTTTGGAGAAGGGGGGACCATAAAAATTAAGACTCGTCTCTTCGCCGCCGTCGTAAAATAGAAATAAAATTCCCAAAGTGGGATTGATAGCGATAGCTGTTTATTTTCATATTGTCATTGAATTTACGATTCACTTTAGTATTTACATTTCTAATTGCTTTAATTAGTTAATTACATTATGTTTTAGTTCCTACTGCACGTAAACGAAGAGCAGTTACATAAACAACTTTGACTGTAACACAGCAGGCCACTTTTAAACTCAATGTAATTGTCTGTTAAACCTATAAATATTACTTTACAGAAATGTTTTTTTTTTTATAAAATTACCCGTACGTAACTTTTTAACATGTAACAGTTACTTTTGTACTCATACCTACAATATTTTGGTAAAAAAAAACAAGTTTAGGTACATTAAGGAAGAACATAAGTAGTTTGTAAAGGAAGAAGTAATTTGAAACAAAACATGAACAAACCTTATAAAATAAATTTTGTGTGACACCTACTTCTTAATCATAAGTATCTAATTGAATGAATGGTTGGGTGGGTTGGCTAGATTTTTGATTTGATTGGAATGAATTATGGCGTATTTTGTACTTGCTTATTGACTTCTGCAAGCCGTGGTGGCCTAGTGGTTTGACCTACCGCCTCTCATGCAGAGGGTCGCGGGTTCAAATCCGGCTCGCACCTCTAAGTTTACTTATGTGCGAAATTCCATTTGAATTTACCACTGAGCTTTTCGGTGAAGGAAAACATCGTGAGGAAACCTGCACGCATCTGCGAAGTAATTCAAAGATGTGTGTGAAGTCCCCAATCCGCGCTGGGCCCGCGTGGGGACTATAGCCCAAACCCTCTCGTGATGAGAGGAGGCCTGTGCCCAGCAGTGGGCCGGAAATAGGCTGTTGTAGTTATTGACTTCAATCTATTACGATTCGAGTCTGCTAAAATGGCTTCTCTAAACATTCAGTGCCTATCTGCTGAAATGAAAGGAAATAATTACCAGTATTACCACCATCATTAGGTATTGGTTACGACACAATTTTCTATCTTATTTACTAGTTCTCACATTGCAATCTTTAATTTACTTCTCACCCACACCACTCTTCTTGTATAACTGGATGGTTTGATGTAATTTGTATCCGCTAGATATTTAGTGTCAGCAAGGTAATGACGTGTAGGTGTGCGATTACGCTAATCTGTGGCACTCGTGTGATAATAACGACATAACTTTAAAAAGACACAACTGAAAATATGTCTAAAAATCTATGGGCCTAGTCTCTTTATCCTAAAGCAAATTAGATGTAGACGTGCCAGTATTACACCAAATGAATGCTTAGCTTTGTGAGATTCGCACGTGGGACGACGTGTTGGTATTGAAACGCACATAATGGCTAAAGGTAATTCCATAGGTATTTAGAGAAGTTTTTAGAATTAGGATGTTCATGTCATTGAGGATTTCTTTTTAGAGAATGAATAGAGATAATGTTTCACTTCGCTATTGTAAAAGTATCTGTCGTGTAGCTAACATGCTCTAAAACGCGCAAAACTCTTCGCACAACGAAAGAAATTGCAGCATTCACTTCGCTTACTTTAAAATGACACTTTGTGACAGTGGCGGACTAAGGGGGGGGCGGCAGGGGCGGTCCGCCCCGGGCCCCCGGTCCTAGGGGGCCCCCAAATCACCAAATAATATAGTACTTAAGGCATAAAAAATTTTAAATAATAGTTTCGACAAGGCAGCGGCATAACTGTACCACCTCACGCTCGAGGCCCCGAGGCAAATCTTTCGTACCTATAGGGCCCCAGCCCCGTTAATTTACAAAATTGCACAACTGAAATTTTTGGATTTTCCTTTCTCTGCTCGCGGCCTCTTGGGCCGGGGCCCCCTCAGCTCAGGTAGTGAGTTAGGGAATTTTGCCTGTTCTGCCACGCGCCATTGCCACCCTATTGTTACGCCAATGTTCTGGTTTCGACCTAGTTGACGTGAGGGCCCCCACAGTCTATTCCATAGATAGTATTGGTAAAACACCCCAACATTCCCAACTCTAAGGTCCAATCACTTAATTTTTTCGGAAACTAAGGAAACAATTCGTCATAATCTAAGGCTATTAGTAATAAGTCCAACGCTCGCGGTATCGCATAATATTGGACTCCGTGGGAATGTAATGATGATAATACGTAAATTAATCCAGTACCTGTGTACAACAGCATGTACGTCAAATCCGGTAGTTCTGATTTTTTGCAGACTTGTTTATGAAGTTGGCCTAATGTATAATCCAAGTTTGTGGCCTCGAGTGCTGAACGCAACTTTGGCAAAAATAAAAAAGAATGCAAAAATTTCGGCTGCTTTTCAGATTTTCGCGATTTTGACCCTAGAGGATTAGTTTTTGATACTACTTTCTCAGGAAATTTAAAAAAAATTCTTCATCCTACTACTTTGCCCGCGTGAAATTCGGTTATCGCGCTCCCGCGGGAACTAGGTATGTGTTTTTCCGGGTTAAAAAGTAGCCTATGTCCTTCTTATCCAGTAACTTTCTACATCAGCGTGTGCGCGAAATCCGGTAGTTCTGATTTTTGCAGGCTTGTTTATGATGTTGGCCTAATGTATCATCCGAGTTTGTGACCTCGAGCGCCGAACGCAACGTTGTCAATAATTAAAAAAATCTAAAGGACCAGATTTTGATACTTCATAATTTTTCAGAACTTCGCAATATTTTAGCGTTTTTCACGTTCCCGCCTCTACTAAGGAACTTACATGCCAAATTTCAGCTTCCTACTACCATTTGTTTTGGGACAAAATATTGCGAAGTTCTGAAAAATGATGAATTCTGAAAAGCTTTATCTCAGAAATTAGACATTAGACAGAGACGGTTCTAGTCTCAAATCATAGCAAATTCAGTCTTTAAAAACGTCCTGAGAAAGTAGTATCAAAAACTAGTCGTTTAGAGCCAAAATCCGAAAGCAGTAGAAATTTTCTCGCTTTTTTAAGGTTCCGAAGTCCACAAGGAACCCTTATAGTTTCGCTATGTCCATCCGTCCGTCCGTCCGTCTGTCCGCACTATTGCTCGTAGATGCTTAGTTCTAGAAAGCAGTTATTTGGCATGAATATACATATTAGCTACGCTGACAAAGTGGTACAATAAAATTTTGAAATATTTTTTTTATAGGGTACCTCCCCTACTCGTAAAGTGGGGATGTAATTTTTATTTCTTGCGTACCCCATTATGCGGCATATCGTTGAATAGGTCTTAAAAAAATGTTGTAGGTTTGTTAAACCATTTTTTGATGAAGTGATGCGTTTGTGAAATATTAAGCTTTAAAGTGCTATTTTTTGTTAGAGTCACGTGCCCCCCCCCCCCCCTGCCATCTAACTAACTGGCTAACTGGTGGTATTTGGATGGCTGAAAAAATCACGGTTGTGGCATATATAACGTAGTTGAAAGGAAAACTATCACAGCTAAGTAGGCTGTACAAACTTACGAGTCATAGTCGATCAACTTATGAAATTATTAAAGACCAATGATTTTTCTCGAACGGCAGGGGCGTTGGGCGGGCACGTCATACCACAGGCTAGCTAGATTCTAATAAGTCTTAGAAAGGTACTGTGGGGTGGGCATCGTCAACTTCGGAAGCCTATACTTTGCGCGTGGCCCGACACGCACTTGGCCGGTTTTTAATTTTGACAAAGTTGCGTTCGGCGCTCGAGGTCACTAACTTGGATTATACATTAGGCCGACAACATAAACAAGCCTGCAAAAAATCCGAACTACCGAATTTCGCGCTTACTACTCCATACTTTCAAACGACAAGGTTACTGGATCATTTGTCCGCGTAGGATTTGGTTGTAGCGTTCGCGTTCCCGTGGGAACTAGATACGTTTTTCGGGATAAAAATTAGGCTATGCCTATGTCCTTCATCAGGACTAGAATTATCTCCATCTATACCAAATTTCATCTAAATTGGCGAAGCGACTTGTGAGTGAAGACGCAACAGAGAGTCAAAGTTACCTTTGCTTCGCATTTATAATATTAAGTATGGATGAATACATGCAAACGAGCACACAGGCCACCTGATGGTAAGCGAACAAATTTCAAGTAAATGTGTTAGGTAGCCAGTGCACGGGAGCCTAACATACACCATCAACACATCTACACGGGAAAGGAGGGGGGCCCCATTTCGATTTTCCGCCCCGGGCCCCCGACAGGCTTAGTCCGCCACTGCTTTGTGACAGTAAAAAACATATGCCTGCATTGGTCGTTTCTTGTATCTTGGTTTCTAACTTAGTTTAGGTACTTATTGCGTCTCGTTGACATAGGTAATAATTTTTATGCAGGATAAATGCATTTATTAGGGTAGACATTGTTTCGTCGTCAATCACAATGAAACTATTACCTACAAAATTTTGGTAAAAGGCATAGTATGGATATCGAACTTTAATAGAATCCAGCAAAATAATAAAAGTTCCTTTATTCGTTTCTACAACAAAACTTCACACCAAGTTTAGTTTGTTGAGACCTCCAATTCCATTTACGCTCGCTCACTCCTCTTCTATGCCTACAATTTTTCGCTCCCGGCATTTTGCACTCTATAAAAGCGCAAAACAACTAATCTATTGCATAATGCTTAATCAAATCCTCTGTGAGTGCATTATGCTCATCATTAAAGGCTCATTCTGTCAACTGGCGTGTGCTTAATTAAAATTCCGCACCATCCATCATCGGTGTATTGATTTTGTGCCGTCCGCAGGCCTCGCCGTCCGTTATCAATTTAACTCCGGCGCTTTATGTGCCGGTTATCAGATTATAAATTAAACAGTGATTATTGTGTCATTTGGGATTTACTTTATAAAGAGTTGGATTTTTTTTATCGTTGCCGTGCGTTTTGAAACTGCTGCTAATTAGATTTCTGTTTTACACTTTACCTAACTAGCCTAGTCAACGTCTAAGTAGGATAGGAAATGTGACGTGACTAACATAACACTTGTATTTATAATCCAACTGGCTTTTGCTTGCGTCTTTTGAGTTTGAATTGTGTGGAATTCGGTTACACTTTTTATGTTTTTTAACCGGGATTAAAAGTAGCCTATGTCCTCTACCTGGATGCGAACTATCTCCATACCAAATTTCATCTAAATTGGTCCAGCAGTGGAACAGCAGTGGTAACAGACAGATAGAGTTCGTATTATAAATTAAACTAAAACTATACAAGGCCACTTGAAAGAACACAACATTTAAACTCATGGGTAAGCTTATTAGATATTTAAAATTATACCTGTACAGCTTTCTTGATACACGTTCAATATTATGCAGATAGCATGTATGACAAAAATCGTACAAATTGGCATAAACTTAAAAAAAAAAAAAACAAGTCAGCGAGCCGGTTGCGGCGCGGTATTATAAAAATTCTGCACTCAACAAAGCTCAATACACGAAGCCATGCATAACACAGTTACAGTAATAAGACGTGCTCGTTACCGGGAGGAAGTATCATTCATTTGTAAATTGAACGGTTTATCAAAACACCCCACGGTTGAGATAATGCCGGCTGTCTTAATACGATAAACGGCTTTACCAATAAAACTAACTCGAAGGATGGGGGCAATAAACTAGCCCCGTTGCACCGATTATGACGTGCTCTTAAAATGTCATTTGTGATGCTTCATGGTAAGACAAGGTGGAATTGAAAATCATCATTACAATTTCAGCCGAAAGACGTCCATTTGTAGACATGGACCTCTCACAAGATTTCCCACGACAACTAAGTATACGACAAATTGCAACTAGGTATTCATAATGAAAATGGAACGTTTATGTTTTCTTCTAGAACTGATACCCGGTAGGGCTGGGAAGGCGAGGCGGCCGCGTACTGTCGCCATCAGATCTATGGAAGCGAACAAAGTGATCACAAATACCTTCTGATCACGATCTTATTTTCAAGACTTTTCCTTAGATCAATCGATATTCAATGTCGTACTTAGGTACCTCAAAAAACATCGAGTCTCAGTTTTTTTAGAGAAGTAGTTTTGTCTCTGTCGCGCGTAGATTGTTGGTAGTGTAATGAATTACGAGTAAGAATGTTGTAAGTATTTATTGGGTGATCATTATCTTGGCACCGTGTGGACACCTTTCGAGATTGGCTTTTGTATTTCGACACTACCAATTTCGAAGGTAATTTTAATTGGCATGGCACCTACTTAGTTTATCTTATACATTAAATCACAAAAGAATTATTCTTTGATCATTCCCAAAACCCAATCTCACGTCCTTTAATAAAAGACACTGCGCTCAAATTGGGAGCTTCTTTGTTAGCATTCACGAATTGTTGGATCTTTTAGCTCTCGGTTGCCGAAGCACTTCCTTTATATCTAAGGAGCTTGCCACAAGGAACGTTATATTCTAATTTTAAAATTCAAAATAGGCGTATTCCGACAACGATCGCCATATCGGTGAATCTAAACTTCCATGATGCCAGAATAATTTCCTTCACAATCTAGAAACTGGAGAGGGGCCAGCGGATACTTGGCGCACTGCGCATCTAAGCAAACCTTTTTGTTTCAACGTCTGATCTTAGCTCGTCACTGCCGCATGCCATAAAAACAACGAACCGACCAGTCAGAACCGTAACACAGGCACAAAATGCTCAAGTGTTTGCAGCGAAAAAGTAAAGGAAGATAACACTTGATTTTTTTTAATCTACTTTGCACATGTTTGTGGAATGGAATTCTTTTTTACACAAGTGACTTTCGTATTACGGACAGGGCCCTATTGAATTAATCGTTCTATTCCAAATAAAATATGTAAGATTATGAGCGGGGACGAGGCTTTCTTTATTGGAGGGCAGAGGTCGCAATATCATGAGTGTCACATCGTGTGGGCGGTTTTTATTGCACATTTTAGTGGGCACAGTAAAATAAACTTGGTCGAATGTCCTGCGATGCCGCGTCATTGTTGGGGCCATATCGTCGTATTTTATGACGTCTTCTAGTAAATTGTTTAACGCCTCAGTTCACGGTGGTGTTAAATTCAATTAATCGTGTGTTTCTGTCGGAATTCATGTTTAATGTTTTTATAACCAGTTATTATACAAAATAAAATACTTGTTACCTTCATACGGTAAGTCCATACCGTTACTCTGTATCTATAGTGTTATTGTTAAATCATTCGTTATTTTATCACTTTTACAGAGATTTAGTTTGAAACACGGGAGACGAGCTGTCGGTAGGCCTCCTAGGCACAAGATAGAGCGACGACCTCGTGAAGGTCGCGGGAAACCGGTGGAAGCAAGTAGCACAGGACCGGTCTGAGTGGCGAGCCTTGGGGGAGGCCTATGTCCAGCAGCGGACGTCCTTCGGCTGAAATGATGATGATGAGTTTGAAACACATTCGTTGTGATGATTTTCATTCTATGCACATTGATCCGTAATAACGAATTAACATTACCAAATTTGAATTCCATTAATTTTACGATAACCATCGTAAATGTAAAGTAGGGAATATCCACATAATCTACTTTACATGATTAGTTGCCGTAATTCAATTCGCCACTAAAGAGCATTTTGTCCCGTAGGGGCTGCGGGATAGATCCTTATCGAAACATAATTTATTCCCAAGGATTTTTACATTTATCTCTGTCGTTATTGGGTAACGATCGTTTTTTGGGTCCCTTGAATCTTATAGTGTGAAACTTGCGCATCATTAATCACTAGGACCATTGTCTTTTTTTGCCAGGTTTTGGCGTTAATCATGTGTGTTTAGACAGCTATTCTACTGTTGGTGTTAATATTAGTTAGTTAGCTTAAGTACAAATTCCAAACTGTATTTTTTTTTCTTTTGTGTGCAATAAACTTTTATTATTTATTATTATTATTATATCACGTTAGGAAAAAAAAACGAGACAGTAATAAGCATAATAATAACATCCAGGTATGTCATGGTATCATGTCATGAATTATAACAATTTGATTTCGTACTATTTTAAAATTGTCTCTACGCTGTAGGTTAATAAGTACTAAATGAGACGCTATGAGCGTATGATTGAAATATTCTTTACCAATGTTATTCGCCCGATAAAATCATTTTGATTGCATACTCGTGTATTCCATCCACCAATGTGATATTAGGTATTCAATATAGCTATTCAAAGTTTCATCAAACAAACAGAAACAAAAAAATAGATAGAGGTGAGCCATTTGCTTATTTATTTAAAAGCTCACAAAAAAACCAACATCACTCTACTAATTCCAAGTTCGAGGACGATAAAAGCAGGATGCTAACAAAATTATCATCTCATACATCAATACAGCGATTAGATCATCACGCACAATGCCCCGTGGGCGATAATGAAGTTAATTGCTGCACCCATGCGCTGGGGTTGCCATACGGGATGTGAAAAAGTTACTATTATTTTTCTTAACCAAGCTAAATTCGTTGGAAGGAAATTTCTCTTAACGTAAGTATACTTTTGCAAAATCGTTCATGTAATTAAACGAAGCGCGTGGTTCTTAATCCAGTGACTTCTTTTCACTGAGTTTATCTATTTAATATGATTAATAGTTGTCTAAATATAGAAAAACCATATTCATTAATAACTGATGTGAGCTTTTCAACCGACGAAAAAAAAAGGAGGAGGTTCTCAATTCGACGCGTATATATATATATATATATATATATATATGGTTGTGGGCTCTAATATCCGCACTTGGCTCATTTATGTTGAGCCTTTGTACGTTAAAATGCCGACTAGGGATCTAGCCAGCCTAGCTCCGACCAGAAGCGCAGGATTTTCCTGGTATCTCCGCAGGCTTCACGAAGCGACCCCGGTGTCCCGAGGATTTCAGCCCGTTGTGCAGCCACCATCTCGCATTCCAGGACGACATGGGCAGCCGTTTCTTCGGCCGACAGGCATCCCCTGCATAGGGGGCTGTCGGTTATACCTATAACATACAAGTGTTTGTTAAGTGGACAGTGACCGGTGAGGTTGCCTACGACCGTTCGTAGGGCAGTCCTCTCCAAAGCTAGAAGACGACGTGTGAGTCGACGGTCCGGGTATGGTACATTCTCCCGTGATTGTCTGCATTTGGTGGTTTGTGTCCATTGAGCTTTGTGTTGTTCTAATGTTCTGCGACGCAGCCATGTCCTAAGCTGGTTGAAGGCGATAGGCATTATTGGGTGCGGACCGTGTACCTCTTGGTCTGACCCTCTTCTAGCCAGCTGGTCTGCTGCGTCATTTCCTAGTGATCCACTGTGACCTTTGATCCACTGGAGCGTGATCTGGTTATTGTGGCAGATCGCTTCCAGTGAGGAGTGGCACTCTAGTATGAGCTTTGAGCTGATGTTTTTGCTATCTAGTGCTCGTAGGACGGCAGCGCTATCCGAAATTATACGTATCTTTTGATTTGTGATTTTTCTTCTGGCTACTGCCTCGGCAGCCTGGGTTATAGCAGCGCATTCGCATTGGAAGATGGAGCTATGCTCACCCAGGGCCATTGATATGTTAATGTTGATATCAGGTGAGTACACTCCGGCACCTGTGCCTGATTTGGTTTTCGATCCATCGGTGTAGATGCGTACCTCATGTATGCTCGATTGGTCCTTTTTCTCTGCAACAAGTCTAATTTGATAGGACTTGTTGAAGTTGTGTTGTTTAGGTACTTTGTCGTTTGGGGCGCCTATCAGTGGTTCGTATTTGATGGCTTCCTCCATTATTGTACTGTGTGCACCATTTGGTCTTCCCCACAGGCCCAAGGCTTTGAGCCTTATGGCTGCTGAGGCAGCCTCCTGTTGTATGAATAAGTCCAGAGGAGGTAGTCCCAGCAGGACCTCAAGGGCGGCCGTGGGGGTAGTTTTCATGCAACCAGTAGTGGCTAGGCAAGCCAGACGTTGAAACTGTTGCAGTTTTTCCTTGGCGGTTTTGAGTTTGGTCCTGGGCCACCAAACTACTGCGCCGTAACTGATAATTGGTCTTATGACCGCAGTGTAAAGCCACATGACTACTCGTGGATGTAAGCCCCAAGTTTTGCCTATGAGTCTTTTGCACTGCCAGAAAGCCCTACAGGCTTTTTCCAGTTTATTCTCGATGTGTTTGTTCCACAGCAACTTGTCATCCAGCAGGACTCCCAGATATTTGACCTGCTTTGATAACGTGAGTGTAGTTCCAAATAACTTTGGTAACCTACAGTTAGTTGCTGATCGTTTTTTTGTAAACATAACTAGTTCCGTTTTGGATGGGTTCACCGAAAGATCGTGCTCGGAACACCATCGTTCGACGATCTTAAGTGCTTCCTGCATCAGGTCGCACAACACTCCCTCAAACCTACCGTTTGCAAGGATTGCTACATCGTCTGCATAGCCAACAGTATAGAAGCCCGCCTCATTTAGCGTCTTAATGAGGTCGTTTACCACAAGGTTCCACAGGAGTGGAGATAGGACTCCACCTTGTGGACAGCCTCTGGACACAACTGCTCGTGTTGTTCCATTTACTGTTACCTGAACAGCTCTCCTTCTCAGCATGGAGTCAATCCAGTGCACTGTGACCTGATCAGCTCCATGGCTAAGAAGAGCTCGGCTTATGCTGTGAAATTGTGTCTTGTCAAAAGCCCCTTCTATGTCAATGAAGGTTGCAAGAGTTGTTGATTGTGTTGATAATGAGAATTCTATCGGCGTCACTATGTTGTGTAGTGCCGATTCAGTTGATTTGCCTGAGCAGTAGGCATGTTGTTGGGCGTGTAGAGGATACGACGCAAGTGCCCTGTCTCTGAGATCTCTGTCACAGAGTCTTTCCATGGTCTTAAGGAGGAATGAAGTGAGGCTGATTGGCCTGTATGATTTGGGATGCGTGTAGTCACTCTTGCCTGGTTTGGGTATGAATACTACCTTTACTTCTCTCCATTGTCTAGGTATAAAGCCATGGAGAAGGCAGGCTCGGTATATCTGTACCAAGTGTGGGGTTATGGTGTCCTTGCTCCACTGTAGCAGACCCGGGAATACGTTATCGAGTCCTGCCGCTTTATACGGTGAGAAGCTGTTGATTGCCCAGAGAACCTTTTCCGGTGTAATGATTCTTTGGGCTATGTTAATGTCCTCAACACTTTTCTCTTGTAGAGTGTGTACGTGGTTTTCTTCTTCCCATGTCGCCGTGTTTTCAACCCGACAACCTGGAAAGTGTGTATCAAGAAGCAACTCACACATCTCCTGATTTGTGGACGTGTAGTTGCCGTCGGGTTTTTTAAGGGAGCCTAGGTTGCGATTCGGTTCGCTACTTAGGATGTTTTTGATCCTGGCTGCCTGTGTGTTTGATTCTATGTTAGTGCAGAAGTTTCTCCAGCATTCCCGCTTCCTTTCACGGATTCGCTTTTTGTACTGGTTCTGCGCATGTTTATATGCTAGCCAGTCGGAGTCACTTCGCGTGTTTTTTGCTCTATTGAAAAGCTTACGGAGTTTCCGACGTTTCCTATCGAGGTCCCGTGTCCACCAAGTGTTACGGGAGTTGTTCCTCGTAGGTTGCGTTGTTAGTGGACAGCACTTGTTAAAGGTTTCTAGTAAAGTATTCGTTATTTTATCGACGTGGTCTTGTATCTCTGATAACGTCCTGTATGTGTCCGGAGTATTTTTGAGTGAAGAGTTGTCAGAGATAGCCTGATTGAACTTAGTGCGGTCTGTCCGTCTAGGGTTGCGCCAAGGTTCAGGTTTTTTGATGTCCACGCTTAGTTTGTATCTCACCCACCTGTGGTCCGAACATGACAGTTCGTCCGAAACACGCCAATCGAAGATATCCTCCGATATGCGTTCTGTAGCGAGTGTGATGTCTATAATTGTTTGAAATCTGGAGGTAACGAACGTTGGTTCTGACCCCCTGTTGATAAGCCTGAGTTGCGTGGAAAAAAGATATTCTACAAGTTCCTCACCTCGTTTATTTGGAATGGCACTCCCCCACAGGGAGTGGTGAGCGTTTGCATCCGCCGAGATGATCAGCTCAAGCTTTTTGAGTTCGCAGTGCCTGATGAGGTTGACCAGTTCGACCGTCGGGATAGAAGCGTCGCCCGGCAGGTAGGCAGACGCTATGATGACCTCGGAAACTGTCAAGTTGTTGCTCTGGAGTCTGACAGTGGTCAGATCTCTGGAACAGAATTCATTCATTAGAACTGCGTTGATATGTTTTGGTACAAAAATGCAAGTGCGTGGATTCGTTACAGTTGTGTCGAGAAGAATATTACCTCCGATGTTGTTCAGACCGCATATCCTGTCCTTCCGTATCCACGGCTCCTGGATAAGGGCGACGGTCTCGTTATTAACCTCCAGCACTCTACGCAGGGCAGCCGCCGCGGCTTGTTTGTGCTGGAGGTTTGCTTGTATGATGTTAAGGGGTGGAGGCGGCAGCGCCATGACGCTTGCTCTCCACCTCATCCACTTCAATCGGGCTGCCCGGGTCTGCTAGCTGTGCGACAGCATCGGCGAGATCTCCAATACTGGAATCCTCATCCGAGGCCGTCAGCGAACAGGCCAGCATTTCATCTTCCAGACTCTGCCTGACGGCAGATTCTGGTTGACTAACCGGTGGGACCTTCATTGCCTGACACTGCTTTGCAGCAGCGCCTGGCTCAGGCATATATATATATATATATCTTCTATATATAAAAGAAAGTCGTGTTTGTTACAACACTTATAACTCGAGAACGGCTGGACCGATTGCCATGGTTTTTGATTTGTTGGATTTGTTTCCGTCCCGAATAGCAGAATACATCTTAAAAACAATGAAAACTCGATATGTGTAATGAATACTTAATCATTTCAATAGATGATGATTTGTTTATTACATGTCAAACATTTGTTGTCCAATCCTGTCAAATAGTGTAACGTTTTTGATTTGTTCCCAAGTAACAATTTCTGGTTCTATAGTAGCCCATAGAACATTTCTCAAAACACCACCTTAGCCCTATAAAAGGCCATAGAAGGTTGAGTAACGCCGATCTGGCGCAGTTATATCTCCATTTAGTGATATAGTGGAACCGTAGCAGCTTTAGTTGTGACGTTTTAGGTCTGTAAAGGTGATGTAATGATGACTCGTATTACAATTTAGTGACATACGGGCCACAGTAACGCTAATGTAGTGCTTTTTTATACTGTAGTAGCGTTCGTTGATTCCCTTATAGTCCTATTTTAGTCTATAGTAGAATCCGTGATTCCTACTGAGGCGCTTTCTCGGCAAAGTTTGGTATTGTGTGTTTTTGCTGTGAACTTTATTGACGGACAACAAAAATAATTCAATTATATAAAGGAGTAATATTCTATCGTGGTAAGTTTATGTTATTGTGTAAATAATTAGACATTTAATATTTCGATCAATGCTGCAAAAAGCACGTGCGACTAAAGTTTTACTGATAGAATAGTATTTGATTTGCTTAGTATTTTCAATGCGCCCTCGATTAATTGAGTTTTGAATAAAATATATTGATATTATAAAATTAAATTCACAGTTATTTCTACTTTAGAGCCATTAAGTACATCCGTGGGTCTTATCGGCTCACTATAGTACCACCGACTCCTGTCATGTCAAAGTTTGAGTATAAAAGTAACTGTTCACTTCCTTTATGTGCTTTTTTATCCTATGACCGATCTACAAACTCCATTATAGAAAGTTTCGGCCATATAAAAGAGTCGTAGTCACAACTATAGTACGAGCCTATAATAGGGATTCAAAAACAATTAGAACACTTTTAAGTACTATAAAAATGTCCTAAAAATCGATTATAAAACAAAACCGCTCTATTACGGCGTCATTATGGCTACTAAAGACCATGTACTATAGGAGTGATTTGTGGAACCACAATATCGTAAAAACCTTGTATAGTAGAACGTTCATCACTGCTAAAACGCAAGATTTATAGCGGTTGTCCGGGAAACCTTATAGCGCAAATTAGATACATAATGGTGATTTCAATCACTTTTATACAGTAACATAGCACTTTAGTGGCTATATTTGAAGTTTTTATAGCACTTGACTATAATAGCCCTATAAAATGGTTCTATAAACCTTTACATCAACAATTTATAGGATAATTTGGCTCTTTAGCTTATAGAGCAAGAATGTGTTCCCAAACGCCTTTATACAACTGGTAGTCACCGCTAAGACCTTTATACGACGTTTACTCGACCTTTTAGTGATGATAACCCAAGTTATAGGGCCAAAATGTTACTTGGGTTGGATTTGTTTCCGTCCCGAATAGCAGAATACATCTTAAAAACAATGAAAACTCGAAATGTGTAATGAATACTTAATCATTTCAATAGATGATGATTTGTTTATTACATGTCAAACATTTGTTGTCCAATCCTGTCAAATAGTGTAACGTTTTTGATTTGTTGGATTTGTTTCCGTCCCGAATAGCAGAATACATCTTAAAAACAATGAAAACTCGATATGTGTAATGAATACTTAATCATTTCAATAGATGATGATTTGTTTATTACATGTCAAACATTTGTTGTCCAATCCTGTCAAATAGTGTAACAACTATTTTTTTTTGGAGCTTATGGCCTGGTTGCTGAGATCTTAAAGCCACAACTTTATTTTTTTCTGAAGACATCATGTGTGCGTTCAGAAATTTATTTTTTGTAAAATATCTACAAAGATCAGGTACTGTAATATTAGTTTGTTTTAGACATTAATTTTCGAAAATTATTTATTAATTTGACAGATTGTCTATGTCTCGAAAGTTCAGGCACTGTTATTACTTATATTTGGTGGTTTTATGCGAGTGCACATTTTAATAACAATGCCGCGTCCTAGAAGATCTAATCTTTCCCAGCGAAGCCGTAATGCAATTAGGCAACGGAATATCGCGAGTCAATTATCTGATGGAGAACGAGAAATTGCACGAGAACAGCGCCGCGTTAGTATGGAGCAAAGAAGGGCCTTAATTCGTGCTTCTCAAACACAAGAGAGGCAGCCCGTGAAACGGCTAGGTTAGAAACGAGAAATGATGAATGATGAATGATGTTTGTCCGGGAAGCAGCAATTGAATAATTTCTATCCATTTCGGATTACATGTAAATGTAATGAATAGATCTGGCCGACCATAATGACGAACATATGTGTTACCTCATGTGCGGCAGTTTGTTAGTTAGGTTAGGCCAGCGCCAGATCGCGGAATGAATGACGCATTTAATAGAGAAGAATCCTAAGCAGAGGGAAGTCTATGATACACTGATTAATGCAATTGATGGTGGAAATGGCGGCTTATTTTTTTTGGATGCCCCCGGTGGAACTGGGAAGACATTCCTCATGTCATTGATTTTGGCCACTGTACGTGCGAGATCCGAAATTGCGGTAGCAATTGCTTCTTCTGGAATAGCGGCCACATTGTTAGACGGATGCCGTACGGCTCACTCAGCGTTAAAATTGCTATTAAACCTTCAAACTACTGAACGACCGACATGTAACATTTCGAAACACTCCGCAATGGCCAAAGTTTTAGTAGCATCAAAAATCATCATATGGGACGAATGCACAATGGCGCACAAACGCGCATTGGAAGCACTAGACCGAACATTAAAAGATCTGCGCAATGACTCGAGATGTTTTGGTGGTGCAATGATTCATTGATTTTGTATCATTGTTTTACGTTCATCAAAGCCTAAATTAGTTCAGCTAAAAAGTAACACGACATTCATTGATTGTTAGGCGGTACGAAGTTCGCCGGGTCAGCTAGTATATATATATATTATGTATGACGCATATCTCCGTCAATTGTGAACCGATTTCGATGATTCTTTTTTTAATTGAAAGGTGTACCTCCAACTTGAACCCTTTTAATAATTTGGTTTAGTTCTGATGATGGGATCCATGACAAAACGAGGGAACTCCTCGAAATTTATTAGCATGTGTATGATTTTGGCATCAATTTCAAAGACTACAGTGAGACTTACGTCCCATCGTACACATGTTTGGAAAGTATAGCCGAAAAAAAATATTAAATAAAAAAATAGAACCTACTTCAAACTCCGACAGCCTGTGAAGTCGGTGTCAAGTGAACCGCCCCAAAGCTATGACTATCTTATGGTGAACTTGACACCAACTTCACAGGCTATCGGAGTTTGAAGACGGTTCTATTTTTTTATTTAAAATTTTTGATAATAATATTAAGACAATGTATCTTGACTGTTTCATACTCATACTTACCGGGAAGATTTCATTCTGTCCTGTCCGGGATAAAACTGATGCATGGTGTCTATATGCGCAAACGCCTGTGCCTGCGCACCCGCATATTAACACTGTCAAAAATTTAACTTTATAAGTAATGTATCGTTTTCGCGTTAATTTCCAACCACATGTGGGCATTGGCGACGGTTATTTTGAAACGTGTTCATTCTAAACAAATGAAGAGCGACTATGATGACGGGTTCCCTGTCAATTCAGTTTAATTTAAAATCGTTCTGTCACATATCTAATTGACCACTTTTAATTGTTTTTATTTGTATACAGTCTTATTATTGATCCACTTATACAAATAACAAACCTACCAAGAGATGAAAGTTCCTATTATAAAATTACTTATAATGGGTATACAAAAGCAATTAAACCTATTCATCATAAATATCAACGGGGTAGGTATCAGTTGCAGTTTAAATCATGATAATATTCCATCACTGATAAACAAGACAATACCTTTATGTCCTATACAAAAAATACCAAGCTAAAAATTATACGCTCATATTGACTCAGTAAAAAATCCCCTACAAATTTACACAATAGTCAATACAATTTGTAGTTCCAAACATTTTTTCAGTAGGTTTTGTTTGATAAGAAATCTAATCTTCCCTAGCAGGAGGTGCATTAAAGGGTCTTCGCTAAATAACGCTGCGCTATTAGAGGGGAGAAACAATGCGCGGGAGTACCGGAACTAACCGCTAGCAGTAGCACCAAAGGGAATAGGTGCCGTAGCGTTGTGGTAAGTATCTGGGCCGTTTTCGAGCGATCGAGAAAATAGTTTACACACCGAACTTTCCAGATTCGTAAAAATAAAGCCGAAAAAACTCTTCCGTTACTGACTGATGAATGACCGCACACAGCCAAAAATACTGGCTGTAGAGAGCTGAAATTTGGTGTGTAGGTTTTTTGGAAAGTGAAGCGGAGCACTAAGAGAGGATTCCATGAAATTCCCACGGAATCGGAAAAAAATGGATTTTAAATTTTAATGTTTATGCGCATATACCTACGATGTCGCGGGCAATAGCTAGGACCTAAGTATATAAAATTTAACTATAGTTTAATCGAAAGTGAAAATTCTACGACGATAATTTGTGTAATAATGTGTGTGTTTCTAAAACTTAATTTAAACTGATTAATCCGTTAAATTACTACAAAAAGAGATTATTTTCATCCAGTCGGAAAAAAAACTTCACACAATTCACAATGTAGCGATACTACCCATATTTTTTCCGATTCCTAAAAATCATTAATGTTGTTCCCCTTTTTTTTCCATCGAGCCACTATCTTACCTCCCTGCGACTGCTGCGTTACGCAGCAGATGTGGCGGTGACTCACGACGACTCAATTACACATTCGACGGTTTTTGTCCATTCCAGAACTATTCGATTTGATGGGGGCTTTGAACTACTATAAATACTCTTTTTAAAGGGTCGATAGTACGTGGTAAAAGCTTTTGGAGGTTTTTATGAGCGCGTGAGCTTGTGCGTTGTACTTGTACGAAATGATTATGCACATAGGTACATTCTATTGCAATTGCCTACGTCACCAATCATTATCATCACAGGATCTAAGTACCTAACTGCTGGTATCGCGGGCTATTTACCCAGTGAATACATAGTCAGTTTTCGGAGCTAGAAAGAAGAAATGACAAGAGCATTGTAGTGGTTGTTTTACAGAATTAAAACGTCCTATGGGGGGTCTAAGTACCTAACTGCTGGTATCGCGGGCTATTTACCCAGTGAATACATAGTCAGTTTTCGGAGCTAGAAAGAAGAAATGACAAGAGCATTGTAGTGGTTGTTTTACAGAATTAAAACGTCCTATGGGGGGTCTAAGTACCTAACTGCTGGTATCGCGGGCTATTTACCCAGTGAATACATAGTCAGTTTTCGGAGCTAGAAAGAAGAAATGACAAGAGCATTGTAGTGGTTGTTTTACAGAATTAAAACGTCCTACGGGGGGTCTAAGTACCTAACTGCTGGTATCGCGGGCTATTTACCCAGTGAATACATAGTCAGTTTTCGGAGCTAGAAAGAAGAAATGACAAGAGCATTGTAGTGGTTGTTTTACAGAATTAAAACGTCCTATGGGGGGTCTAAGTACCTAACTGCTGGTATCGCGGGCTATTTACCCAGTGAATACATAGTCAGTTTTCGGAGCTAGAAAGAAGAAATGACAAGAGCATTGTAGTGGTTGTTTTACAGAATTAAAACGTCCTATGGGGGGTCTAAGTACCTAACTGCTGGTATCGCGGGCTATTTACCCAGTGAATACATAGTCAGTTTTCGGAGCTAGAAAGAAGAAATGACAAGAGCATTGTAGTGGTTGTTTTACAGAATTAAAACGTCCTACGGGGGGTCTAAGTACCTAACTGCTGGTATCGCGGGCTATTTACCCAGTGAATACATAGTCAGTTTTCGGAGCTAGAAAGAAGAAATGACAAGAGCATTGTAGTGGTTGTTTTACAGAATTAAAACGTCCTATGGGGGGCTTGCATTGCAAAATTAAGGAGCTAACCTAGAGGCAGGCGGTAACGTGAAAGAAACTTAAGAAAGAAACTCACTTTTTCTATCACTATAAAATTCTATAAATGGCGAGTTGAATGCCCATTGGCATTCTCTACCAGTCAACCATAGGGTAAAAAGAAATCTTACATTCAGTTTACCTAGGTATCTATGAAACGACAAGCTGTCAAAGCGTGCACCTCATTTCTTACTCTTGTGTTTAAAGCCTTGTTTCCCTTAGCTGTCTGTCTCCTATGTAATGAATAGCCCGCGACATCGTACAATACTTATCTAGCAGTTCCTTGTTTTGTCTCCGGCTAAAAGGGAAGACCTGTACAAATAAATAAACTCGACTCTTAAACGCTTGTCATTGTCAATCCGAGCGTTGATCCTACGCTTTTTATAGCACGATGGATGTTCTTTAGATAGGGTTGGCGGTTTGACATTAAATACTGATTATTCATGTCTCAGAAATACATTATAACAGTATATTTTGTATAACAATTTTGAAACACCTTTTAACCTGTCTGTTTTTAATTGTTCTGCCCAAACTTCAACGTATCAGATGGTTTCTAATTAAAGAGTGTTAATTTAAGACAGCCCTAGTGGCAAGTGGAAGTTTCACGAAATTGACTCTTATCTCCATTTTTTCGGCCGCACATGTTTCGGATTAGCACTTCACAGAATGCGTCCGATTTGTCCGACCTACCGCAGAAATGCGCATAACTCTCGTTCTAATCCAACGTAATGTTACGTGGATGATCTGCTAAGAATTGTGTCTGAAATTTTCTTAAGCTTCACAGAGTTATTGATATGGTTATGCCCTCAACACGTTATTGCTGTTATTTTTGAAGATATTTCCGTTTCGAAATAGACACGAGTGTTTTTAAATTCCGTGATTGATAGTAGTCTTAAGATTCAGAGCACTGAGGATGTTCGTCTTCCAAAAGCGTTCATACACAGTTAGAAATAAACTGTGAATATGGATTCACAGTTTATTTCTAACTTTGTATGAACGCTTTTGGAATATTAGTATGGACTAATATTATAAATGCGAAAGTAGGTAACTCTGTCTGTATGTTACCTCTTCATGCTTCAACCGCTGGACTGGATGAAATTTGGCATGGAGATAGTTGGGGTCCCGGAAAAGGCTACTTAGGCTAACATAGGCTACTTTTTCAAAACAATGTCACAATCAGTTCGAATTCATTTCTAGTTGCATATTTTAGGCAACATTGTTGCGTTGACACTAATAAAGGAATGTTTTTACAACAAAACTTGAATCGATTTTTTACTGTCGTTCCAACAACAGGGGCTTACCAGACAATGCACCTAGCCAAAGCAAATGCATGTCAAAACATTGTGTCTAAACCGTGTCTTGTTGAATATTATGGTCATTAAGGCCTGGGACGTAACACTGATGTTTCTGATTTGTATAAGTTTCATTGTAGGCCGTCACCTGTTGGGTTCGTAAACAATGTCTCGAGAAATCCCGCTATCGAAGTGAACAGGTAATGCGTGGGCCGTACTAGTTCTGTTTAGAACATGCGTTTAAGACCAGTTTGCCGTTTGATTGCTAGGTACTTAGTTGTTATAGTAAGCAATTTTACAGAGAAAACCAATCAGTGATCTAAACACAAATTGGGTGTTTTAATTAAAAAATTTTTTCGCTCTTTCCTAATTTTTACTTCGTCCTGCATTCCGTCTTCTTGAGAACATGGTTCGGCTTCTTGTGGATTGATCTCATTTGATGGAGTTTGTTCTGCCTGGATTCTGGACTAGTGATCTTCATGTAGGTCGACTTTCAAAATAATCTGTGTTGTTCTGTGCAGTGAGAGTGAGACGTCAACTTACGCCTGTTCGCCTTTGAACGACAGACTCGTGCAAGCGATTGTAGCCCTTAGGTGGTATAATATAAGAAGAATCAAACTTGTCATACAAATCGATAACACACATTTAAGTCCCTACCCATCACAAGCTAGAAAGTATGATACGCCTAGATACAGAGAGCAAAAAAGATGGTCTACACATGAACTTAGACAAGACCAAAATAATGACAAACGGTGGCAAAGGCAAAGTTACTTTAAACAACATCGAACTTGAATATGTGAATAGTTACATCTAGGAAAACAAGTCTCATTCAAAAAATCTAACACAGAAGACGAAATAAACCGCAGGATTACATCAAGCTACACATACTAAAAGGTAATTACTCCCTCGGTATGAAAAAGACTGTCATAGACACTTCCATACTGCCTTGCCTGACCTATGCCAGCCAAACCTGGATCTACACGAAGAGAGCAAAAAGTAAAATCGAGACATGCCAAAGAGCAATGGAAAGAAGTATTCTGAGCTTAAGGAGAATACAAAAAGTAAAAAGCCTAGAAATCAGAAGAAGTACCAAGATTACCGACGCACTACACCACGCACTGAGTCTCAAATGGAAGTGGGCAGGCCACGTCGCAAGGTGCTCAGACCAAAGATGGACCATTAAAAGCACCAATTGGAAAGGCCCATCTGGGAAAAGAAGCATTGGCAGACCAAAAACAAGGTGGACTGAAGACATAATTAGAATAGTAGGAAAATCATGGATTGAAGTAGCACAAGACAGAAAGAACTGGACGGACTTGGAGGAGGCCTATACCCTAAACGGGGTCCCTAACTAAAGCTACACATTTTACAAATAACTAGTATAAAAAAAACCAGTTACTATAACACTCTAGAATTAATTGCTACGTATTGTATTAAATGATATAATTATTGTAAAAAAAAGGGAAATAAAGAGGCTTTATTATTATTATTATTATAATCAAACTTGAACTTTCTAATTTCGATTCCAAATTGACATAATTTCCACCTAAAAATATTGTGAATAAATCCGTAGGTAAAACAAAAATCAATTCAACACACCGCACCGTTTGAATAAATGTTTGTTCAAAGCAAAACAAACTCCCATATTCTTTCATGTTGGCCAACCTAAACATCGAATCTCAAGATCTTGTTTTATTTGGTTAGCGATTGCGGTGTATTTTCTTGTTGTATAATCTGTGAGGCGGGCCAGCTGGCGCGAACAGCTGCGTCACTGGTATTAAACAACGAATCGAGCTGTACGCACTTGAGTTCACTAAACAATAATTTTTAAACATTAAATTGAAAACTACTGGTGTTCAAGTAGGCTTCAAGATACTCGGTAAATTTATTGAACCAATCAATGCAACTTTTAGTGTTTTTAATTAAAACTTTTTAATTGTATTAATTGCCTCTTTATGCATCCCTACCTATTCTTATATCACCTAGTCACCTACCTACCTACCTATTCTTATATCGCCTAGTCACCTACCTACCTATTCTTATTTTTAATATCCGTGATAGTATAGTAGTAAAGATGTTATCTGGAAAGTTTTTCGGTTTCACAAAATGCACAATTTTAAATTACAATAACAAAACACCAAAACAATATATCAAAACACCGAGATCTACTTAATTATTAACTCTTCTCAACGATTTTCATACGGGGGCACGTATAAATATTTCTTAGAAACAAATTTCATTCTTAAAACTAACTTTAAAACTGAAAATAAATGCATTTCTCTCTGTTAAATTAAACCGCATTCAACGGTGTTCCACTCTCGGCTCTCTACTGAAGCACGTACGCCAATCCTTTGCTCTTGTGCAAACTCCAACTGTTATTCAGCGAACTTCTGACACGGAAAGTTTGTGATGAAAAAGATTTTAAATATGCAGTGCGTGTACTTGAGAAGTTTTCTTGAGTGGGCAAAGTAACTGTTTGTGTAGGCACGGCGTTAGAAAATGCGCAGAGAGCGAAGTTCTTGAGTTTGGGAAGTCGGAGTCGAGTAATGTGTTTACTCACGGGTGTTTGAAGGCGATTTTGGCTGCATGTGTTTAATGAAAACATGCCACAGGTTCTATTGAATATTAAAAGTGCGCATCATCCGTTAAAGTCTTTACAGACCGACAGCATTTGACTGCAGTTCGTAGTGATTACAGGCTGCAGTTGCAGTTTTTGGGCGTCGGGTAGAATAACTTTGTATTCTTGCATATATATATCATACAAAAAATGTTGGAGGGTAGTATTAGTTTTATTCTACCTGTAGCAGTTGTAATTTTGAAGATACTCTGTTGAGAACCAGTAATAAAAAAAATTAAAAGCCTACTTTTATCATGCTCCATCAAGCGTACAGACTCCAAAATTTGGGACAAACCCCTTTGCAACTCGGTAACCACTACTCTACCTAACACCGGGCACTTTTTTATTATAGTCAGTTAAACAAATTAACATTTTGTTATGTTGATTGTTATTAGAAATGCTTGTATAAATAAATATGATTTTTTCCCCGTGCGTACAAATTTATGACTAAACTCCGTCATTGGAAGCAAAACAAAATTTGACATCACTATTTGCAAGTTTACGTAGATCACTATTACATCGAGCGAGCCAGTTCAGTCTTGTCTGTGACACGGTGAGCGACGGAGGTGCGTTTCGCGACGCTGGGCGATTTTACAAACGAAAGTATCTAATCTCCGTATTTTGTCACTTGCATTTTCTAAACTCCGTTTAGTCATTTATTTTTCTATTGGTGTGATTGGGTGTTCTACTATTTAAGTATAATGAATCAAACTATATTACCTGTTAAATACGTGTAAAATCGTTTTACTAAATAAGGTAATTTATGAAATAAAAAAATAAAATAGCTTTCTCCCTAAGCTCCGTCAAATAAACCCCGTCAAATATTTAGACAGAGTTGAGAAAAAAAAACGTGTATTTAGTATTTAAGTGAGCAGTCACATGCAAAAAAACATGTTTTACATCACATTTGCTGCTAAAAGATAAAAAACTTAAAAGATCTAAAAGAAATAATATTAAGTGTAACATGTTATTCACTAAGTTAAATGATTGTTAATTTTTTTTATTGATTTTGTTATGTTTTCTACCATGACTTTTAAAATTAGTATACAAATTAATACAAAATTAAAAGTAATAAATGCTGTTATTTTTCTTTTCAAACTGTGTTTCATATTTTATATTAAAATATATAAAATATCATTCAGGTTTTAAAGCACTGTATCCATCAACTCCATATCATATTTCTAAACTCCGTATAAAATATATCAACTCCGTTCCAACATTCTCAACTCCGTCTTGGTGAAAAAAACAATGGCTTATAAAATGTTAACTAATAGATATATATGAGGGACAAAAGTATATAAATGATGTAAATAGCTCAATGATTCGTATTTTATACATAATATAGCAGTAAATATACTGTACAAAATCAAGACGGAGTTGAGGCTGAGAACGCCTAATTCTGAGAATGACCCACCTATGTTAAAAATGATTTGTGGTTTATTTATACCAAAACCATTTGGGCCCGGCTCCCATATCTGTATAGATAGATCCACAATACACCTCGTTTTGTCTACGGACGGTTAGAATTTGACAAATTCTCTACCGAGCAACTGTGAAATTTCAACCAACCGTAGGCAAAACGTGGCATATTGTGGATATAGGAACCGAGCCTTAGTCGAAATAGCTCTATCACAACACAGATAACACAATAGATCAGTGTATACAAATAGGAGTCATTAGCATAATGCGTAATCAATGATAATGACGGGATTAGGTACTGACACTTGACAGGGTAATGGCCCCCAATAGTGGCACTCGAAGCGTAACGCGGCCACTGAGCCTTGACCAAACACGGGATCGATTGCTTGCACCATTTAGCTGCACACCTTTAACTACTTAACTTACTAAAATAATGAGAGTACTCTAAAGTGAGGCTTGTATATTACATTATAACTAGCTGACCCCGCGGACTTCGTACCGCCTCAGATTTTTTTTTTGGTATGAAAAATTGCTTACGTCCTATTCTCAGACCTACTGAACATACACACCAAATTTCATAAGGATCTGTCGAGCCGTTTCGGAGGAGTTTGGTTACAAACACTGAATTTTATATATTAGATAATCATTTCGTACATTCAAGTACTTTAAGTGTCAGAGTTTATTTATACTACTAGCTTTTGCCCGCGACTACGTACGCGTGGAATTTGGTTATAGCTTTCCCGCGGGTGGTATGCGTGTTTATGGAAAAACGTAGCCTATATCCTACCCCAGAACTCAAAATGTATATCCATACCAATTATCATCTAGTCGGTCATATCAAATGTCATTAAAAGCTCCTCAATTTCTCCTGAAAACTTACGAAGTTGTTTAACTCATTTATTTCATGAATGCTTTATCAATTTTTCACTAATCTGACAAGCAATTAAGGATATCCATCTAATAAAAAGTTTTCTATCACCTCACTTATTTGTCAGCATCAACTGTAGCCACCTACGCAGAGCTTGACAGATTTACGTACGAACACGTGTACACTCTTTAATAGCTCGCTTTATAACTTGTAGACATATTGTTATGACATGACGTTTTCTAGATGGATCTACCCATTCAATTGCATTTCCATTTTCAGAAGCACTTTCCTCTTGTAGCACTGAAGTTGTTAAAAGCGTATTGAAAATCGTTCAAGCATGAAGTTTTGCAAAACCCGTCTATTGGGTAGGTAAAAATAAAAAATGATAAATGCAAGTATGCCCAACCACTTTCTCTCCGGAGAATACAAGCGACTGCAATAAAAGTAAAGAATAGTAAATTAAATATAGTATATTAAATTAATAGTACATTACCTATGCGATCTGGGGCTTTACGAATTACCGCCCGTGGTTTGTCAAAAGTTTTACGTCTTGCCTTGGCCAAGAAGTGAGATTTTTTCTCCGCGTAGCGGGCAAAAAATCCTACTTTATAGCCAAGGGAGATGTAAACAACATTACGATCGAACTTACATTTTATTAATATTTTTAACGTAGGTAACAGGAAATTTAATTTAGTTCAGATATTTTAGGTGTTACGTTTCATTAATTACTTATTTATCTTTTCACGATTTAAACAAGGTTGTTCTTTTCTAAGTTTAAAATTAGTCTCAAACTTCGAATTCATTACAGAAAAAATAGGCGTGGAAAATGCCTTCCTTCCCCTTCGTCACGGTCCATGAACTTTAACAGGCAATTACGCCCCTAGTGCAGCCACTTTAATGCTTCTGGTGTCCTGGTGCCCTCGCCCCATACGGCACTCGCGGAAACTCCGAATAATTATGATTAATATCATTTCTAGGATTTATTGCGACCTGAGGCAGTAATGTTACAAGAAAGAGGCTTTGGAGTTCATTTTCCGAAGGCTTTTGTCGTTAGGGAATTGAATTACTGTTAAATATTATGCTTAGTACAGATTTCATTTTGAATGACGTTTGTAAGTTTTAAATGCTTTTTATTTAGTTCTTATGCATCAATAATAAAACAAAACTACATATTTAATTATCCTTAAAATAAGTCAGCAATATTGAAACGAAATTCCTATGTAGGTACCTTAATGTAATATACAACGTATTTAACAAAATAAAAGTTAATTTTTCTGTTATACACAGGCACAGAAAATCACAAAAACAGACACTTTATTTTTTACACTTCCATTTTCCATATTTTATCGAAAACAGTAAACCGGGTAGCCACTCGATTTTATTGTTTTAATACGGATTTAACAACAGGCAGGTCCGGGTAAATTTTGGAAACAATTTCGGATGCAACCGCAGGGGGGTTGCCATGGCAACCGTCCTGACGAGGAGTGCGAACTGCCGTGCTACGTGGTAACACTTCGAGGCATATTGGACTGTATCTCCCTATTAACATAAAAAATAGTAATCTGTTTTTAGGGTCAGCCGTATCGAACACATTTCTTGGACCTATCATCGTTTAATATATCAATCGAAACAGTTCATTTTCATTCTTCAGTGCTTGACTAAAAATATGCTTTCTGCACGTGTGCGGAATAAAGTACTTTATTGGAACAAAGGAATGAATACTTATTTAATACAAATATTCCACAAACACTTATTGCGACAGCATAATTGCAGTTCTTTAATTCCTTTTTTAATTAAAAAAAAAATGAATGAAAAGAATATGCCACGATATTGAGTCGAGTAGATACTGCTCAACAGCATGCAGCGCACGTACGATCGGTGGGGTTAAAATTATGGCTTTATTTAAAATTTTAGTCTCCCCCAACATTTAGCCCGGGGTCATTTGCGAAAATTGAGAACCGGACACATTGGGTCCGAATGTTTTTGAAAAAACACGCTGGAACGTGTTGCATTTGCATGGAACGAATTACTTTACGATCGCACTGAAAAAAAATGAGTAGTTTGGTCAAGAAGAGATAGAGTTTTTTCTAGACACTACTTTTTTTCTTTTCTTTAGTTCTCAAGAGACGAAGTCGCGGGAGAAAGCTAAAGCCTATTTTATACTTCGATTGTATAGTCGTTGGTTTTTCGTGAGAAAATAAAATTACGTCTTCTTCGATACACCAGCAAAATTCACGAATTATTTGCGCTGATTGGTCATTTATCGGTTCATGCCTATTTTCTTTGGGCAACCATATAATTTGCCGTTACCATACATCGTTCCCAATTCTTCGCAATTCAACATTTCGGCAAGTTTTGACAGTGAAATTGCGCAGTAAATTCGCGTGACCCCTACAACCAACAACATAAAATATGACCTTGTGTATTGCCCGGCACTTAGACGAATGGCTCGTAAAGTGTCCTGATGAATAGGGTAGTTGCATTCAGTAAAATTATGCCACTTAAATTAGGGTCATCGTTTCACGCGAAGGACGTCCACTGCTGATCACAGGCGCTCTCTTATGCTTATCCAGACAGATGGATCCTGCGTTAGCTGCATACCTACACCGGATTCCTGCCACTTTAAAAAGGCAGCACCACCTTTCATCAATCATTCCTCGTACAACTGATGGCCGGTGGGGCCAGACAGTTTTCGAATAGCGGCCACGTACCATGTACAAACTTACTGGACGTATGAAAAATCGACAATACGACCTAGTTGCCAAAGCCTCTTCTGATTACTAGATTCCATTATTCTTGTATATAAACACGTTCTATAGTTCGTAAAATGATGAAGTTGGGATCTACCCTATATTCCTGTAATAGGTATTTGATGTCAGCAAAATATTCCGGTTTATTGGTCTGCTTCATAAACCGAATGACCACTTACTGGCTTATGGGGACGTCAAACGTAGAATAAAACATGACAGATCTGTCTATATAGGATGTCGGGAATGAAGTTCAACAAACATTACTACGATCAAACTAATAAAGGAACGAATAATGTACAGTTAACTAAATATTAAATTGTATACATGTATTAGTGACGACTATGGTTTTGTTTTATATCTGTAGACAGATGTAGTAAGCATTTGACGTCTTCGGCGACATCGTCATTTTTTCTTGTAGGTGATGATTTCTTATTTTTTTTATTCTCTTAAGAAGCATCTATTTCAATATTTAATGTCTCTTATCCCAATAAGTAGGCCAACGAACGACATAAAGATTAATTTTCTGAGAACAAAATATGACACATATTTTCAAATAGTCCACATTTGTGTCATCATTCGATTAAGTGTTAGTTATGTGAAATGGCGTGTTTGCTTCGCTGGTACTTCAAAATTGAGTATCGCCACTACAGTGTAGCTGTAAAATAGTAATTCACAATGTTCGTCCAACGGTGTATTAGATAGGTACTGCAGTATTACATCTACAAAACGGTCGATGGAACTCCTCTCAGCGGTAATGGTCTTCGATTCCGCTTAATTCAAGAGCTCTCGACTGGAGTAAGAACGCAATCCAACGAGTATCGAATCATTTCATTTATTTTATTCCTGCGATTTCGAACGTTCCGGTGCTTCGCTGTCGAGTTTTATGGTAGGTGCTAGTCATTTGCGTGATGTCATGAGCGTGAGTCGATATAGAAATATGCAGGTTTTATAACTTTCTTCAAGATTGTCTTCAAGTTCGGATTCATTGTGATCAATATTGATTTATGATCTGTGTTCGACTCATCTTTTTATGTTTCTTGGTACGTTTTAACTTATATTCTTTTAATTGTTGTCTTCCTTATCATCATAATATCAAGTTTGGTGAGCTTTTAAATTCTTGTTATGACCATTCTAGGCTCACAATAAAAGTTTTCATGTTCAGTTCAGTTAACCACACTCTACTGTGAAATTTACATGCTGCGTCTTGTGAATTGTCACCGTTATTTAAATTATTATTTTTTAATGTAGGCTCTTGGGGTCCCTCTTATGCTGTAATGATGAATCGAAACCTGTGCCTACAATTCACGATGGTTTTATTTGTATGTTAGAATAAATTATTTGTGTAACATTATATATTGAGAGCTTATGAGGCAAGTTTCAGAAGCTGTCCTTTGAAGAAGGTAATATCGTAGAACCGTTTAAGTATCTTTACAAAAAGATGTTTTGACTTTTATTCCGTTGTAAATGTGGATACAGCTCTTGTAGTACCTACATAACCTATGTAAGATTAATGAAGAACAAAATCAAATTAATGGTTTATCTTCTAAAAGGAGAAACGAGATGATGATTTGATGACAGTTTATTAGTCGGGCGCGGCGTGCGTCGTGTAGTGTAATGAACCTGTCAGGTAGATCGATAGTGTTAAAAACTTGGAAGTAAAAGTAGCGGCGGAAGAGGCTTTTCAAAATAAAACGAAAAAGTTTAAATAGAAAAAAGTGAGTGTACGAGGAAGATAGTGAAAAAAGAAGCGGTTGGTGAGCAATTTAAACTTCAACACGAACCGAGAGGTCCACTTTTTATAAGTTGGCCTACGAACCGCGGGAAATTACATGATGCCGCAACTTTTAAATTATTCTTCCCCGAGGGTGGTGAAGCCTGTGTGGATTTACCTTAAAAATAAAAGATTTTCCGAAATCTCAACCAAGATAAGAGGGAAGTTGTTGCAGAGTACTGTAATTAAAAAACAAACTTCCATCGCGTGTCATGGGCGCACACAATGCTGCATTTTTAATTTTCTCCTTGCTGCCAGTACAATGGCTCCGTAATAGGTCTGTAGTCCGTGGATGAGACGGCAACCCTGCGCTTTGTTCGCGATGGCAACACTAAACAATACCTGGCGGCGATGAACTTGCATTATCACGAACCTAATGGGTTTTGTCTGTTTCGTGGGGTCTAAAATGAAAAGTTGTGTACATATAGCACCATGACAAATGTGCGTACTTTTCCCACGATAAATGATTATGGTTACGCGCAGAACGTTGAAGTTCTGAAACAAAGCATTACAAATTACTTTTGAACTCCATTGTGAGTTGGTGCAGGTAAGTTCAAAATTTACCCGTTTCGTCGCAAACATTTGTATTCGTAAGCTAATTTTTTGACATATTTACCTAACAATGTTCTAATTATATGTATACAGTAAAATTTAATTTACTGATATTGGACATTTAAACAGCTTTCTAATAATGTAGTGTCTGACAGGTACGACCACTGCTTGCTAATCTAACCTAACTGCTAACCTATAAGTAGTTAAGTTTCTAGTTTTTGTCACTTCTCTTTTAATTTAATTTCTATAGATTTTTGGGAAAGTAATAGTAGTTAATGATCATCATAATGTCAAGAGTCAACTAGCAATACTCGTAACGCTAAAAGCGTACTAACTAACATTGCAGTTGCAGACAGCTGATAAGAGCGGCACGGGCTCCACCTTCACACGAGAAAGTGCTTATCAGCCTATTGGCTCGCCCTAAATGGCTCAACGATTTATCACTAACGCTTTTAAGTAGGGACGTTCGGACCATATGGCAATATAAGCTTCGATATTCAAAATATGTATACATGTAGAGAAAGAGATATCTATTCATGTATGTTAAAGAAGGATAGAAGACATAGAAGCTAAGCTAGACTAGGGTCTCACGACTACTATACGCTAGGGTGATATTAGTCGTGAGACAATATGTGATGATGATATTGGTGATGACATGGTAGAGGTGTTAGATGATGATGAAGAATGCACATTATTGGGCTATTAGTATTTGGTATCAGCTGAATGCTAAATACGAGTGACCATTAGGTACCTGTTCTATAAATGAAATAAGATCTTGAATGCAATATTAATATTTACCAATTCAAATACCTGTCACAGGAGCACTAATTTATGATAACACAATGTGTCATAATCTGTCGAGGTTATCCAATCATCTTATCTTATAACACAGACCTTTTTCAGTCACAAAATGATTTACAAATTACAAAAACGTTGGCATCGGCATTTTAGTTTCATTCACAAATCGTCCCGACACTAGCTTGAAATAGCATCAACAGATAAGCGACATTACCGATTTTAGTGTGAACTCTCCGATATCCATTGCGCAAACCGCGCGTCGTATTGTTTGGAGGAGCATTTAGTGAGTCAGAATACGCCCACTCGCTTCAAGATGGGCGTCACTCAAAGGATGTTGGTTTCGAGTCAATATGTGTGCATACGGAAGGTTTATGCGTGGGGTCAAACATGAATTTCAAATGAGCCGTTGTTTTACTGCCTCTGGCGATTTGCGTCGCCTTTTTTCTGCGTTCACGGTTTTTATGGGATTGTTCTTTGGGGAAGTAATGTGTTCGCGTAATGTTTTGGTATGCAAATAAGACCAATATCTTATAATGCATTGTGAATTTTTGACAAAATATTAGCCATGATGATGATGACAATTTAGCCATGATGACAATGTGTTGGTTGGAGCAGGCAGTGTCGGACCGACACTGTCGGTAGTGTTAGGATTTTTGCCTGCAGAGTGGTTGCTTACCGCTAGTTCGAAGAGTAGGTACCTAGTCTTCTTCAGTACCTACTTTTATATAAAATAGTCATAATCATCAACAGAATACAAATATATTCAAAAAGTTTCATTGTTGGTTGTTTGAATCAGACGTCCTCGTAGTTCGATTAAGAACTATTGTGCGGCTAGTTTGCAGCTTTACTTCTCCCAGATCTTATGACCCTAAATAGATAATTTCTGGTTAGACTAATTCAAACACTCGAGAAAATCTATAAATATTGTCATTACAGCTATCCTCTTCAAATGAGTAATTCTTTTGTTATCTGTACATATAAAAGGCAAAAGTGATTGACTGATCTATCGATGCACAGGCCAAACCACCGGTCGTAGATCGCTGAAATTTAGCATGTAGGTCCCTTGGGGAGTGCAGGGGAGCACCAAGAGCGAATTTCCCGAAATACCCACGGGAAGGGGAAAAAATAGGATTTTTACATTTTAATGTTCACGCGCGTACGAAGTCCGGTAAACAGCTAGTAATATTATATTTGCAATGAAGTTGTAAGTCTCTTTAGTAGACACGGGTTAATGATTCCGTCATTGTTCAGATCGGGCTGTTCATTAATTCACCGCACTGCCTCTAATAGAGAAATCAATTCGAATTTGCATTTCAATTGTAATGGTGACAATCGTTTTTGCGGTTATGATTGTACTGACCAATTAGTTAGGTATCTTACGCGGCTTTGCAGTATCTTTTAAAGTTTTAGAAAATTTGGTATTTAATTGAACTAACTACCTAATAGTTATTCGGACTTATTTTGTAAGTTGTGGAGAATATTTAGGTAGGTTGATCTTGAGTGGGTTTTCACGCATTTATATATAGAAATAAAGTACCTACTCACACGTACCTTAAATGAAACTCAGGTACTGTACGTAGGTACTACACTGTTTTATTAAACTGTTTAGAGGAAAGCATCTTGTTAAGGTTTTACTATTTCAAGAAAAGCAAAATACCTAGCCATTTTTTTCAAAACATTCATATTTATCCTTAAAAATATAATTAAGAGGAAAAAATCACTTGACGTTAAGTCGCGGAAGTCGAGGGGAAGCCATTAAAATACCTCTCAGAGGAAAAGAAAGACTTCTCAATTATGACGATGAAATGTACTTTTCGAAAAGTAAAACACTGTGCTTCTTTATGAACGTTAAGATCATTAATAATAATAAAGTAAAATTTACAAGATTACTTACTACTTACTATTAAATCAAATTCTTCTTTTTGGATTGATCCTTATAAGACGCGCGAGGAGAATCTACGCTGATCAAGCCTGAAAGTTGTGAAGTCGTCAATACGAGTATACTCATATGTAGTCCCCAAGATTCGACGAACTGATTAGTGCGCTGGTGATTATGATTAGGTAGTTATTTTATTTCTGACTTACTTAAATGCGAAGAACCACGGCTGTCGTTTATAAATGTTTAACTACATAATCGATTATTGTTAAGTCATAAATTGAGCATTCAATTACCACATGACGGCTGTGGGAAAGCGATGGTTTTAGAGCGAACTTCCATTAGCCTCATACTTTTCAGAGCTTTATCCGCAACGCAACGACACTTTACATCAGCTAGCTCATTTATATTGTTGCTCGAGCCTTATATTGTATTTATATGCGTGTATTTTATTTTGTCAGACTGGCAGACGGTCCTCCCAATGGTAAGTAGTTACCGCAACCTATATTATAATTAAGAAAAAAATATATTATTTTATGGAGAGAATTCAAAACAGCTTTTATAGCTCGAGTAGCATTTTACTCACAGTTTCGAAGTTAAGTCAGTGTGGGAGGACTTTATAAACTTTTTTTACGATAAGCTACAAATGCTGTATTATAAAATCTTAGTGCTGCCTCTGGTGGGCAGGTCGGTGTAGCACCCCATAAAGCTGTCGGTACGTCATCGGAGGCGTGACCGTGCCTGGTTTACGGCCTGGTGCATGCCCGAACCTTTTATTTCGAAGTTTCTCAGCCTAAAATGCAGTTGCAGTCACGCACCAACTCAGTATCCGACCATTGTAGTCAGTGTAAAGAGAATTCACCGTTAATTCGATCGAGACATGTTTTTACTGTGTTCTGGGCGTCTATTTGAATTCAGGAAGTGATTCTATGACGTCACAGAATAGGAATCTTCCTATCGCTTCTCGGATAAAAATGCTATTCGGGACGTCAAAATTGACTGCTAAATGTGTCAGTAAATCCCAAAGCCCAAACGTGGAGTGGCACAAGTGAGAGACCTGAACCCGCTCAGTCCAATCGTGAACTTGTATTAGCGATACGAACGCCGCTTTTCGTTGAAATTGTGTTATACGAGTCAGCTGCTCTCTCGCAAAAATGGGAGACTGTCTATCCTTATTTGGGAAAACTGTGGGAAATTCTATATCTCTATGACTCGTATGAGGCCCCTGTTTATATTTCTAGACTTGTTTTGGTAATTTCTACGTCAGAGAAGCGAAAGACCGAAGAATGTTAATTTAATGAAGGTACAAATGGAACAAAAATAGCGTGATGTATGTTTTTTCGATAACCGCTACCACAATAAACGCAATAAAAATGTCAAACGATATCAAGAATTTATCACAAAAATACATTACGGAGACAGACTTTCATTAAGAAATAGGAAGATTTATTAACGGATTGTTATCTTCGTGCGTGTGTTTTTACCCAATAAACAGTGGTTCATTGAAAAATTAACTGGCTCGTACGATAAATCACTCACCGCTTCCTCTTTTACTTCCCTTATCGTGACCCGAAAAAGGGCAACGGCTATAAACGATACTGACTATAAATCACTGTCTTAATTATTTTTTTAAAACCCATTAAAACTAAGATAGTTGCGTGCGAGTAATCACCGCGTCAGTCGAAGATAGCATAATCAAATCAAATGTCGGATAAAAATTACAGAAAATCTAAAAGTTCTAATACTGTATACTTATTGTTTCATTTACTCGTAAACGGAAAAGATTTGTTTGTTTGTTATGGGTTAACTCAAAAAGTACTTACTTAAAACATCATTCAGTTATAAAATCTGCATTATCTGTAAGTAACGTGGGTACTCTAGCTACTTTTAACACAGGAGAACCTCCCTTCATCATTTCAGCCGATAGACGTCCACTGCTGGACATAGGCCTCCCCCAAGGCGCGCCACTCAGACCGGTCCTGTGCCACTCGCATCCACCGCATTCCCGCGACCTTTACAAGGTCGTCACTCCATCTTGTTGGAGGCCTACCGAACCTAAGTACCTAACGGTGTGAAATTAAAGCTGGAATTCTAGAACGACATTCCACGCAGACGAAATCGCGGGCAAAAGCTAGTATGCAATACTTGAAAGCTAAATTATACTGCAGCTACTGGTTATTTAGCCACAAGAAGTAATTAGGGCTTAGCGAGACTAGCGCAAAATTTACGTTCGACGCAAAACGCTGTTTGCATAGTCGGCTGCATAGTTCCGCGGTAGTTACCTGCTCCAACTCGGTTCATAATGTTACGTTTCTAGAACTGCCTTTGTGTGGGACAATTTTAATAACGCCGTTGTTTCCCGGCTCGGACTATCTAAATTAATACGCGCAAATCTGGGATGAGACGGGATTATCTTTGCAATGTGAATGTCCCGTTGTTTTGGCAGGTGAGGGTTGTATGTTGTACCTTTATCCGTTTTTTGACAGCATATCATACGTAGGTGTATTGTATGGCTTTACAACAATTTTTAGTCATTTTAATCATATAAAAAGGTACTGAAGTTTAAAAAATCAGCTCTGTCTGTACTTTGTAAAGAAAAAAAATATATAGACAAGTATACGTATAAGCTACCCCACGCAAATAAAAATTGTTTTAAAAATATGGCTGGCTCGTTCCGTGTAGAATTACGATTTGCGTACCTACCAGACGATACTGTAAAAACTGGTTTGACCCGTGGAAAACCCTTATGATATCATTATTGATTTGTCCGCATACCTATATAATATGCACAAAATATATTTTGGATACTTTTTTAAAAACGAATAATCCATTTAATTGTCTGTTACTAATTTATTTCATCATCTTCAGCCGAAACACGTCCATTGCTGAACGTAGGCTGCCCAAGGTTTGCCACACAGACTGATCGAAAAAAAGCAACTTTAATTAAAAACCATTAATTAATTTACTCCTTATTTAGTACGTCGCGATCATAAGCGTAGATCACGGGGACGTGAACTTACAGAAACAGGCTGACAGGTCGCGTGCGGCAGGTAACCCTGGCCATTTACAAGGTGTGCTCCCTAAGCACAGCTAGAAGTATTAAAGCGACTGTATAATTATCCGGATAGTAGTGAGTTAGTTACAGTAAAGACCGTTGGATTAATCCAATGATCAGTCTTTAAGCTTAAAAATTGGTAGGTTTACAAAAAAACTTTATCAGAATATTGCCTGGGAACCAAGTTGTTTAAGGACCCTAATAGTCGATAAAAATAGTTCATGTTTTTAATTAGTACCTACTAAAATAAAATAGTATTATACCTAGAATACCATTTTTTTATTAAACCGAAAGACGAAATCACTTTGTGAACATTTCTAGAATAAATCACAGATTTTCAGAAATTGGTTTATAAATACTACAAGTTTCAACTGTCAATTTGCATAGTAATTGTGTATAGGATTCCTATTATATACCTAGGTATTAAAATTACCTATACGCGGAGAGAAAAACTTTTGACAACCCACGGGCGGTAATTCGTAAAGCCCCAGATCGCATATTTAACAAACCTGCGATGTGTGCGATGGACATTTACGAATTCACCACCCTAGGTCTGTAATGTACTATTACAGTAACTACTTACTTATTATTTGTCTGGATTTTCTCCTTCCGTTTCATGAGCCGTAGCCGTAGTATACTCGTACCTCTTCGAACTGGAGATTTGTATCGCACCTGCTTTCTTCGTGTGACTAATACTGGGGTGGAAGTAATTGGATTTAGATTGGATCGAATTAGAACTTTTCTTGGCTTTTGTTTTCAGGGGAAATGAGTTTTTGATGGAACATATCAAAATTAGATTTCGCCGAAGGAGGGCGAAAACGTTAACTACACTTGTATTAGTTCGCGTTGGTTTCGTGATTTTGAAGTTTCAAATTGTTATACAAGTATGGTATGGAGGTTACGAGTGCATTTAATTTCGCAGGAAAGTATAAGTTCAAAGGTGCGAGATTAGTTTTTATTTCTCACCTGGTATGCTTGGAGCACATAGTCTTCTCACATTTGTGTTGTCTCGCAGACGTTGACGTCTTATTTACAGGTAAGTAGACGAGTAGTCTTAAAGTACAAGTAGGTACTTTTAGGACCTTGAAAAATATTTACAAAGGCCGCGAAATTAAAGTATCTCCTCTGAAAGCAAGAAAATACTTACTTTTGTCAATCTTCTTCCGACGGAGAATTCTCTCTTGCGGCGACGAGAGTCCTTAAAACTGATGAGTTGACACCGAAACGTATTGAATTTCTTGTCCTCCTGTTTGTTTACGCAAATAAGGCGTAATTTCGTTAATATAGCCAAGTACGTGACGTCACTCTATCACGACCCTCGTATTTGTACTTGTCAGGGAAAATTGAGTGAGGGTAAAACTTTCCCAATTCTGATAGTCGAGATTTTTTGCAGCGAAACATTGATTGGACTGTTGGCCGATGGCGTGTCTTGGTGTTTTATTTTTTTGGAGACGTTTGAGTTTCCTTTGTTTAGGAAACTTTACTACGAGTATTCCATGGAAATTCATTTTTATTTGTGAATTCAGAATTTGTTATGGCATGACCAAGTTTGTAAAAAAATAACTGAGACGGAATATACCTATCTACAGGTACTACAGTACTAGTAGGTATTGGTCTCTTTGTTTGTATCAATATTGATAATATTATTGCGGAATACGGTTATTATTTATGACATTTATGATATGTTTTTAATTATTTATGATATTTTTACATTTAAAAGAATTTTACTCTAAAATGTATACAGATGTGTTTAATATTGGTATAATGTAACTACTTGAAATTTATGTAGGATGGTGGTCTTATTGAAGAAATCATAAATCCTTAGTTCTAGACTTAACTGTATGGCATGTACACTTTCCTTCAAAAGGCAATATCTGTAAGAGAAACAGAATATAAAAGGCAAGTAGGCTTTCTGCATGGAGAGTAAAAAGCCTCATGTTTTATTCGGATTCCCTGTATACAAGACAACTAACACAGCGCGCGGCGTGGTACTTACGCCTTTGATACTGAGTCTATTATTGATTAATACTCTGTCATAGGGGACAGTACCTACCTAAATAGGTATTTATACCTACCTGTGAATATTTAATAAATATGCTGCGTATACTTAACGCTGACATGTACAAAGTCGTGGTGGCCTAGTGGTTCGACCTACCGCCTCTCATGCCGAGGGTCGGGGGTTCGATTCCGGCTTGCACCTCTAAGTTTACTTATGTGCGAATTTCAATTTGAATTAACCACTGAGCTTTTCGGTGAAGGAAAACATCGTGAGGAAACCTGCACGCATCTGCGAAGTCATTCAAAGATGTGTGTGAAGTCCCCAATCCGCACTGGGCCCGCGTGGGGACTACAGCCCAAACCCTCTCTCGATGAGAGGAGGCCTGTGCCCAGCAGTGGGACGCAAATAGGCTGTAGTAGTAGCAGTAGTAGTATTTGTGTGACATAGACGATGAATTAAAATTTGCAAGAGTATCCGTCCACGTGCTGTTGATTAAGGGCCGGTTCCTATATTCACGTAACGCCTCGTTTTGCCTACGGACGGTTAAAATTTGACAGATTCTCTATGGAACAAATGTCAAAAATCAACCGTCCGTAGGCAAAACGAGGCGTTTCGTGGATATAGGAACCGGGCCTAAATATATACATACAAAGTTATTTGGGTAATTAGCAGATGTATATTCCTATGAATAATCCGTGATACTAAATAGTAAGTCTAGTTGTTTTATTTAGCTTGGGTAGCATCAAGAAAATTAGGGTCCGTTAAATATGGGCCCGGCTGTCATGGCAAAACGTCATTTTCTTTGAAGTGAAAATCTTGGCAATATTTAACGAACGTTAAGTTTCTCCTGCAACCCAGGCCTAATACTGTACCATATTCAAATCAATCCGCTATAAAGCCGCTTTCACAAACCTAGCGAATACGCAAAACATTCGAAATTCAAAAAAGTGAAATACGATACAGCCCTCCTTGCCAATCTCCCTTCCGCATCTAAACATCCTTATAGAGACGTTTCAGTCCAAGCCCTCGTATACCCGTGTAGTTCCGTTTCCATAATATTCTAGAATTTTCCACAGCATTAGTGGAAATGCGAGCGGAAAGCTTCCTCCGGGTATACTCTAACCGAACACCGAGAGGTATCTCCCTAACGAATCTTGTTTCTCGTAAACTTATCTGTCAGAATTCCTTTTATAGGGTGACTACAGCTTCGTAGCTGTCACGGGCACCACTTTAGATTTCTAGTTCTAGAGTTTGTAAATTAGACATAGTCCTTATGAAAGCCTTTATAGTGTTCGGTTGGTAAGCACACCGGTGGTATGCATTACGACTCCATGTTTTATTTATTCGTTTGCGTCTGCCGCGTGAAAGTGGTTGCATTAGCGTCGAATTTTCACTACTGCTAGACGTATTTTCGCGATATTTGGATTTCATAATAAAAATAGAGTTGGTATGCACTCTTGGTGGATGCTCTCGTGAAGATGGATTGCGTTGTATTATTTATTTAAAGGTCGTACGTTCATGGTATGCGGAAATATTTATTATAGATTCTACATGTTCACGTTATTTAAATGAATGAGACAAAAGAGTAAGTATAAGATATTGGGGCACGAGGTTAATATCATATCGTGCCTACCGAAACCTCAACACACCGGAACTGTAAAAAGTGGTCAATTAGTTTACCTAGTGGCTACGTGAAAATAGTGTAGCTGAGAAAATTGTCCGTGCCAAATTAAACTACTTAGTCATTTTCATTATAAACGGATACCCGCATCGCTGTCTTGTGGCTTCTTTGTGATAGTGATAGTTTGTTAGCATATACTACATTGTTTACTTAGCTCATACAACAGCAGTTTGCTTAGTTCTTATAAAAAATATACAATATTTCAATTTTTTCTTGTTTTTTTCCCTTTTCTCACAAACGTCAATATGATTTTATTATAACTTTGTTATGTGTGTTAAGTAGATTCGTAAAGTCCGATTTAATTTCCTAGTTTAGAAGATAAGTAACTTATATAGCAAATAAAGTGTTACTTCGTTGAGCACTTAAAGCACTTCGATAATACAATTCTTTATAGCTACTTATAAACTGATCATCCGCGATAAGAGCGTTATTTCTTATTAATAAATTAACCCTTATTACCTCGGTTTAATGTAGTCGTTAAACTAGTCCCAATAAAGTGTGAAACCGCCAAAGGGCATTAAATTGAATGGCATATAACATTAACTTAATACTGTGAAATTGTATAAGCGAGCTCTTTGATCCCTGGTTAAAATTTTGCGGACTAGGGTGGACGAAGAAGAAATAATGCTCAACTAGAAGAGGCTTGATTTGCTAACTACTTGTGTACTTGTCTCTATTATTTAGAGAAAGTTTGCCGTTATTTGGCAATAATCTTTTTTTGGCACGTTTGCAGGTACCTATCAAAATTTTTTGAAATCTGTTACCATCCAATAGAGCTTTGGTGGGAGGATGATATGATAGAGTGGTAGTAAAATTATGTCCAAAAAGCTGCGAATGACTATATCTTTATAGGCACTCTAAACATATGGAAACGATTGCTTTTTGACATATCTATTTATTATAGAAATATTTTTTCAACTACATAATCACGTTTATTCTAGTTAAGCGGCATATTAAAAAAATATCACAGTCTCTTCCAGCGTGCTGATTATATTTTGTGTTGCAAAGGCCCAAGCTTAAACTAATTAGGTCCCCCTGTATACGCACGCGGCGCGGTTTAATGCGTGTGTCTCCATTAGCCGCCCTCAGTTTAAACACCCTGTGTGTGCCGACAATTCGCCAAAATTGATTCGTGTCTGTCTGGCCGGACTCTGTTTACGTTGGGGTAAGATAACGAAGTTTGTTGCTGTTATTTTTGTTACTTTCAGATTAAAGGAGGCGTCTTTTGGGATGGAAAAGTCGTTGTGGGTAAATAGATTTCTTTAAATTACATGAACATGATAAAATATATTAAATTATTTTACTCTTAGGGTTCCGAACCTCACGAGGTAAAAACGGAACCCTTATGGGATCACTCGTGTGTCTGTCCGTCCGTCTGTCACAGTCGATTTTCTCCGAAACTACTGGACCGTTTAAGTTGAATTTTGGTACGTGTATGTAAGTTTGTGACCAAAAAACGGACGTGTAACGAAAATAAATGAATTTCAAACATAGACCCTATTTTTGGGGGATAAATTTGTAAAAAAAATAATGAAGTTTTTCTGTCACTATATTTGTCTTAATTACGGTCTCCTGAGCCATTCTTTTTATGGGTTTCGATGGCCAGAGGTAGGGTTTCTTTGCCATTTTCAACCCTTTCCTTAGAAAGCATCTTAGAAGTTCATTTTGTCAGTTTTTATAAGAAACGGTACTCCTCTCATTTTTTCTCTTTGACTCATTTTATTACTTAAAACATATTGATAAGTTCAATCACATATAGTTACGCACTTAAGAAGTATCTCAGTTCCTATGAAATTACATTTGTGCTTAGAGCCTTTTGTACAAACAGAAAAATGTTTCTTTAATCCATTTTTTGAGTGCAGTCAAACATTGTTACTAAATATTAGTATAAGGTAGTTGATTCCCTCCCCCCTCCCGCTCTTGAACTTTATGGTTACGTGGTTGTCGCCCACCCCGCCCGCGGCTATCGCTGGTTCGGTCTCCGTCCGGGACAGGTCGCGGGCTATGATGCCCTGAAAAAAGCATACTACCTTATTACATGACTCCGGGGACTGATGTATACACTCTACCTATCAGATTATATCATATTTTCATTGCCACTTTTTATCCTATAAATAGACTAGCTTCTGTCCGCGACTTCGCCCGCGTGGAATTCGGTTATCGTGTTCCAGCGGGAACTATGAGTTTTTCCGGGACCTAACTATCCCCATGCCAAATTTCATCTCAATCGGTCCAGCGGTTGAAGCGTGAAGTGGTAACAGACAGACAGACAGCGTTATTTTCGCATTTATAATATTAGTATGGTATAACACGAGCATTAAAAAAGCCCTTGTTACCTAGTTTGGCTATAACTACATTGATGACATAATTTATAGTAGTTAATACGATAGAATTGAGATTGCTTGAAATTAGACTCAATAACTTTACTATTAAATACAAAATTTTAAGTTCCTTCTTGTACCATGAGACATGCATGGTACCAAGATCTCAAAAGATAGATAGAGATTATTCAGTACTTAATAAATAAAAATAAAATTATTGAAAATAAAACTTTTTCAAAATTGATAAACAACAATGTAACATTAATAATTTTGAGGTGCAAAATAACTAGTAAAATTGTTTAGCTTCAACATAGTAGTAGAACACATCTTCGTTCATCTAAACCAAGGATTACCTTGATGATCCTTTGCTTCGGATCCGTATAGACGTAACTTTTGTCCCTCCTTATAAACGGTATCGATTTCACCACGAACTTCTCTGTGTTTATCAAAAGATTGTTCACTCTGGTCCCAACGGTTAGGTCCTTTGCCGCACAGAGGCACACGCAGAGCACAAGTACAAATATTAACCTCATTTTTGGCATAATTTAGCACATTTCTAGGTTATGTCTGTCACTCACAAGCGACGAACGAGTCTAACTGAGTCACTGCGTCGAATAAGGATAACATCTGTTTATCAATGCTAAATGAGCTCTGATTCTGACCTTGTGTCGTCTTTAAACTTTGCTCTCTTCTTTATATTTACGTGCACCTTTAACTCGTATCAAATCAGGCGTTATTTCAATACAACTAGGTTACAACTAAAATAACATTAAGTTCTCGTAAATATTAGAAATACGGATTCTTTTCTTGTAGTTATTTTGACTTGAAATATAGCTAAATATTTCATTGTTAATAAATAATTAATTAAGTATATTTACATTTGTTACAGTGTAACAAAAATAATCCCTTACCTAAATAATTTTCGGGTTCTTCCGAAATTAGGTAATTCTCCGGTCAGAAACTTCCTAATGTGTTTTCCGTTGTAATTCGAGTGAAATCATACTATAATGACTTCAAGTAATACTTTACGTAGTAAATACATATTTGAACACAAGTGATTCGTATATCAGACTTTTAGGCACTTTTTTAAAATGTTCCTTTTCCGATGATAACATGCACTCGCGTTTGTGTACCAAATGCGATTTAAACTTGGAGCTCCAACATCATTCGTGCGAATTACCACATTTATCTCAATAATACGGATTATAACAGAAGCAGCGATAAATTTGAAGGCAAGAAACAATGTTCATGAGACTCCATACCTGGTTTTGAAGTGCACTTAAACGGTTTTAAGGCTGTACCTGTAGTCATTTGTCGTGGTGCTAAAACGTGGTTTATAAACTAAATAATTATACAGCTAATATACCGAGAAACTGGGTAATAAAGCTGTTTGATTAAGTTTTATGATATTGCATTAAGTGGTATTTGAATACGATATCAGTTGAACAAGAATCCTCTCGTTATGAGAGGAGGCCTGTTTCTGTGTGATCCTGTTCTGAGTGTTCGTCTGTCAATAAGGACACATCCATTAGGATTAGGTAAAGATGGCCGATATAAGCCGTGGTGGCCTAGTGGTTTGACCTACCGCCTCTCATGCAGAGGGTCGCGGGTTCAAATCCGGCTCGCACCTCTGAAACTAACCTAATTTACCACTGATACGTTTCGGTGAAGTAAAACATCGTGAGGAAACCTGCACGCATCTGCGAAGTAATTCAGGGATGTGTGTGAAGTCCCCAATCTGCACTGGGCCCGCGTGGGGACTATAGCCCAACCCTCTTGTGACGAGAGGAGGCATGTGCCCATCAGCCGTAAATAGGCTGTTGTAGTAGTATTAGTAGTAGGCCAATATACGTTATTCCAAGATCAAAATCTTGAGTTTACGTTAGGTTCTAAATTAATCAAACTTCACAACTATTTCCCAATACCAAGTGCAAACAAAAACGTTTAGTTTCGCAATGACCTTTCATAAATTCAAAGCTCAAATCGAAATGATTTCTAAATCCTAAGGCCATCAGTAACTGACAGCAAGATTAACTGCCTATAGTATTCCTGATTACCACAGAGCGCGTTTAAAATAATTACTACCTACACACCTACGGACACTGAAATACGCTCACAATGTCGTAATAACAGTACGTTGTGGTTCATAATCATCATCATCATCATTTCAGCCGAAGGAGACGTCCTTCGGCTGAAATGATGATTAGCAGTGGACGCACTGCTGGACATAGGCCTCCCCCAAGGCACGCCACTCAGACCGGTCCTGTGCTACTTGCTTTCATCGGTTTCCCGCGAACTTCACGAGGTCGTCGCTCCATCTTGTTGGAGGCCTACCGACAGCTCGTCTCCCGGTTCGCGGGCGCCACTCGAGAACTTTCCGGCCCCATCGGCCATCAGTCCTGCGAGCAATGTGCCCCGCCCACTGCCACTTAAGGCTCGCAATTCTTCGGGCTATGTCGGTGACCCTAGTCGGTGACGTTGTGGTTAAAATACAGGATTTGTGTTTATTAGCATATTAAAATTTGTACTGTCTGCAAACTGACAGACTACTGAAGCATCTGGACAATTTTTCGCGTCGGTTCACTCGATGTACTCGTAAGTAGCCTAAAGACTGTACTAAATATAGGCCTCCCCCAAAATGGTTAATAAATAAATAATAATGAGTAATAAATAAGGAATAAAAATAATGGTTTGTTTATATTTGCCGTGATAGTGCGTAACTAAAAGATTGTTCCTTCACTTTGCAGTTGAATCGATAGAATAGAATAGAAATTATGATATAATACCACAATTATACACTTCAAGATGAAATTTTAAACCTATCAAAGCATTTACAATTTCTAGGTGTCGTACTGTTGTTGCTACCGCTGTGTAAACACATTTATAATATTCCGCCTAAGGCCACGGATAGAAGTACGGCTACTGAGGGCTACCACACTTGCTCCCAGATGAGTATCTCCGCTGTGACGTATCTACGAAGATCAGGCTCTACATTTCGTTTTAACCATTGATATTATAAGTGAGGATTCACAATCAGCCGAAGAAAAATGGCCCGTCAAAACGGGTGCCCGAACAACTCGGGCACCCGTTTTGCGCTCAGTAAATTTGACACTTAAGTCTTATAGCGTTAGGTTTGCTTTTGCATAAAATATTTATCTTGACACATGTTATAAAGAGGCGTTATTAGCATATTAGAACTTATTTTTTAATGTCAGTTTGCTCCATATATTTTGACATATTCTGTTAGGCCATTGATCTATTAATAAGTAAGGATTCACAATCAGCCGAAGAAAAATGGCCCGTCAAAACTGAACTCCATATATTTTGACATATTCTGTTAAGCACTGTTCGTCCATATGTTATTACTAGCTTTTCCCCGCAACTTCGTATGCGCAGAAATATTAAAAAGTAAAATCCCGATTTTTCCCGTTCCCGTGGGAATTTTGCAAAATCCTTTCTTAGCGGATGCCTGCGTCATAACATCTACCTGCATGCCAAATTTCAGCCCGATCCGTCCAGTGGTTTGGGCTGTGCGTTGATAGATCACTATATCAGTCAGTCAGTCAGTCAGTCACCTTTGAGTTTTATAATCAGCCGAAGAAAAATGGCCCGTCAAAACTGAACTCCATATATTTTGACATATTCTGTTAAGCACTGTTCGTCCATATGTTATTACTAGCTTTTCCCCGCAACTTCGTATGCGCAGAAATATTAAAAAGTAAAATCCCGATTTTTCCCGTTCCCGTGGGAATTTTGCAAAATCCTTTCTTAGCGGATGCCTGCGTCATAACATCTACCTGCATGCCAAATTTCAGCCCGATCCGTCCAGTGGTTTGGGCTGTGCGTTGATAGATCACTATATCAGTCAGTCAGTCAGTCAGTCACCTTTGAGTTTTATATATTTAGATAGGTCAATGGTTTTAACATTATAATTATACGGTAGGCAGGTAATTAAATACCTCCTACTACGCATACCATTATGGAAGAGCATGTAATGTGAGAACGTATCGGTTTCCGATCAAAATGCGTAATGGAGTGACTCCATTTGTCTATATTAAAAGGCACTTTTGAAAGTAATAATGGAAGAATGGTATTAATTACATGTAGTGGCGTATTTAAAATTTAAATTTTAAATGCTGATGCTACCTCTGATTTTATATTAAAATAAAGAAATCAATGAAAACTTGTTCTAAAATGAAGGGACTGTATTCGAAACGGTACATAGGAATATGAAGCGTCCATATCCCGAAATTGGAATAAAGTCCTGCTTCTATGCTATTCAGTAATAATTTTAAAAATACCTAACATAAATAGGCATTAAGTCCGCCTATTGTATACATTTTGTATGTGCAATGAAGTTTAAATAAATAAATAATTCGTTTCGTAATAGTTCTTATCTTCTTTTCTTTTTACGTGTTGCCGAAACATGCACTTAAATTAATGTGTATGTTTTTATTTTGTAGTCAGAAGTAATACTTGAGATTTTAAGAACAACACAACATTTTAATACAAATCAATTATACTACTCACCGATTAGATTTATAGTTTTCCATGTTGCTAAAATAATATTTTAAATGCCGTGCTGACCTTTAATTTAAGTGTGTATTGTCAACATCATGGTTTTACTTATAACGCATAAATGCATTGTACACATTTAGTTGGTAAGCCTATTAAATAAATAAATAAATAAATAAACAACTATCCATATCGTCCGAAACATAAAGTAATGTCTAGAAAATTTGTCGTATTTTCTCTTTCTCCCTCTCTCATCTTTTTGACAGTGAGCATAAATAAAATACTACCCTCAGATATTTTTTATTAGCAAACACAGACCATCTGCATTGACGTAAAACAAAACCCGACATCCGACTGAAGAATTCGAAATGACGGTGCACTCTACGTCCGCACGCTGTTTAACTATAGCTTTGTCTCCATATTCATGCTAACTCTATGACGGTCATTACTCAGAGTGCGTCTGAAGTATGCGAAAGCAAGCCCTGAGCGTATTATGTTTCATTGCTCGCTGCAGGCATTTCACTAGCTGGACCTGCTAGATTGGCGTACATCGCTGCTCTCACTTTTGCCTCACTAAACTCTGTGTTCTCCAATGACTTATGAGACATCGTTTGAGCTTTATTTAGCCGTAATATTCTGTTGGCTTCACAATGAGTAGAACATTTTAATTTACTTTGACATCTTTTGTTCTTAGTGGTCGTTACTTGTTCCACGTTTCTTCTTCGACTGGGAAACCTTTATAATTACCCAGGCCTTTTAAGGAAGTCAGGTTTTGTGGAACTAGTGCTTCCCAGTTTGCCTCAGAAATTGAACTGTTCTGGGACCACGATCGGTGTTCAACATAGTAATTCTTATTTTCTGGTAGTTCTTAACATTGCATTCATCACCCGATGCTGTGTTCAAATAAAATAAGCTGAGTTAAAAAAGAACGCATCTTACAACGGTTTTAGATCTTTTACACTTTTGAATAGATTTGACACTTTGACAGGACGAGATTATCAGATTACCACACTTGTTTATTTAGTAGCATTGCACAAAACTTTCTTATCTCGTCCGATCAAAGCGAGCAGTGTACTCGGCGCATATCTAAGCACACACACCCGATGACAACTCAGCTCGAATGTTATTTCAGAATCTCGCCGACCGCTTTGATCTTCCCTCCACTTTTTGCCGAGCACTTGTTTTGTTTAATGCGACGACAAATAACTCAAACAGAACTTCTTTTTGATTTTATCAAAGAGATTCGCGCTTTACACTCTTCATTAGTGATATACAGATCTGGTTTGTTGATTTGTGGATTTGCGCTTTCCGTTTCAATTTACTTGCGCGAGTAATTTCGCGCGATTTTTTTGCTGTCCGTCTTTTATACATACATATAAGTAGAGATTTTATCTTTTTATGATTCAGATGCATCAAAGTGACCTAGAAATGCTGCACATAATTAAAATGTTATTTTGAGCTACACATACTTAGAAGTGTACAGTGAATAAATGACGATTATTATTCAGACGAAACAGCACTATTACATAACTACCTCTACATACGACGAGGTTTTGTATTTTATTTGTTCATACGGAAAGACAAAACCACGATGATGAAATTGTAAAACAGGATCTATTCGAACACAGCCGGAATCTGAAGTAACGAATCAATTTAAAAACAAACAATTTAAAAAAGAACGCGACGTTAATCATGCAACGGGCCAGACATAGACAACACATTCACCGTCTATTTCCGATCGTTCGACGCAGAATGTAAAGCGAGTAAAACACGGGCCCATTTGTCCCGAATGGGCTCCACAATGGCGATGCTGGATCAGATAAATTCGGAGATCGTTCCGCGATACACCAAAATAGCAGGATCATTGTGAAGGGATAAACGCATTATAATGGCCGAGTCATTAAAAAACAACCTCTGACATTTCAGAATTAAACCGGCTCTTATTCAGACTAATATTTTAGAAAGACTCGTGAAAGAAATATTCGTGGCCCATTTTTAGTAAACGAGCATATATCCATTTTTATAACATTACAAATACGAGTAGGTAACAATACAGATAAAAAAATCATTCTTATATTTAGGTACAAAATACTTATAAATACTGTCACAATTAGGCAGAAATGCTCACTGAATTTGAAAATCCCCTACTTATATCAACTGCACTCAACATCAATTTAATTTGCTGACGTGAATGTATGCTAATGATATTTTAACAGAAATATACTGCAATTTTAAACGAAACTGTAGGGATGAGCAGGAGAAGTTAAACATAGAACGGAGGTCGTGTCGAGCAGAACATTTAGTTGGTGGGCTACTTTACATAATTGTATTAGTCGTCCGCACGTTTTGATAATTGAATCATAACTACTGGCTATGAATATTTACATTAACGTGGATAGCGAAGTAAATGTTCTGAACTAGTTTAATAATGGCGAAGAGATAGAAAATTTTGCTATTCATAGATTACTAAGTTACGCGCTTGGAAAATTCAAGAGGCTGCCACTGCAGTGAATTTTCATTTTGGCATGTATAATAATAGGTATGCCATCAAGCTGACTAAAGTTTTAAGTAAGTAACTATCAAACAGAGAGTCACATTTTCGTATGAATATAAAACGACACACATGAATTAATATGACGCAACGCCGTAAAATATTAATAAAAGTATACTATCCTTTTCGTATTAAATAACGGCAAAACAATTGACTAGACTGTCCCAACTAAAGTGATGCCATCAATCCCCTCTGCGGGCGAATTGATATTTCCTCTTTGAACGATACATATTTAATTGCATTTCCGGATGTCGGTCATTGTTGGATCAATCTGTGGCCGGTAATGCATGTCGCTGTCATTATGCTTCCTAATTAATGTTAAGTTCATTTGATATAGGAAAATCGATGATATTCATTGAGCTGCTTTTGATTTTTCATCATCACTGAGAATAGTCGCCAAATACAGGATCAAATACGTCGTAATTTCCAATATCCTACATATCAGTAACTTTATTTTAGATTTCAAAGGTGGTAGCTCCAAGAATTGCCGTTCAGAGACTAGTTTCAAGTTGCGTCTAGGAAACTAGGAACATTGTAAGTCGATCGCAACAACGGCCGCAAGCCCCCAGCTTAACGTCTCTGGTATTTTCTATCTTTTTGTAGCAGGCGAGACTTAAGAAGGGGTGGCTTAGAACTTAGGGGTGATACTGAGAGATAAAATTGACGTTACAAATGTGTTTTTTACTTATCAGTCCCCAGTCACTTTGGCATTCGAGACTGAGCTATAAGAAAGGAGAACGTAGTCCGGAACTGCAATGCTCTTGCAGTGGGTGGGCTCTGTATGTTGACGACATGATAGCTTTCAACAGACTTTTTTTAAAACAGATCGCTATAAAGATAAAGATTGAAATCGCCGTGTGCATTTGGCATCACTTCGATATTTGAGTTCCTTTTAGAAATATCACTATCAAATTGGCTAAAATTCACATTCATGAAGCTATAACCATAGCAGTCGATACATTTCGTATTCCGGATATATCGAAATGTTATTTAGAGGCAATAGAAGCGCGGTGCATTGTGCACCATTAAAATCATTCTATGCTGCTAGTAAAGTGCCTATTATTTGAACAGAAACATGCGCTTTCAATGGTCAATTTGAATAGAGCGGCGTCAATCAACGCAGCTGGACGGTTAAAATTCCATTATCAATATGTCCGTCATAGGTACATTTTGTAATTGTATTTACATGTAGGTGTGGAGATGGTTATTAATATGAGCAAAGTGCACTTTATAAGATGCACATGTCTCCCATCACAACAAGTGAATGAAACTAAGCGTTCACGATTCGCTTCACAGAAGTCTGTGGCCTGTTGCATCTGAATTATACCCGTCGTATCCAGTCTTATGACGGCCGGTAATTAATTAGCTATAACAATCCTTGTGGGATAAATGGGACATTGCGGACACGGAACAATAAAGATTAGTATTTATTACGTCGCGTGGTGTGAGCCTGGCTTTATTTTCAACGTGTTAGCGATACGGGCCGCTGTAAATTATACCTTAATTATATCGCGCTACCAGTGTTTTGCGTTTATGTAGCTATAAAACTCACGATAAGAGCCTAATCAATAATTAAATTTCGTTATTACCGCTCGGGGCTCACATCGGACAATTAAGTAAATATTTTCTTTATAAACAACGTTACTGAAATTACGTACATGTATACCTATTAAATACCTATATATAACACACACCTATATTTACACATAAACTACACGAATATGACGAAACTTGTAAAGGCCACTCTTTACTTTGCTACTACTACTACTACTACTACTACAGCCTATTTGCGTCCCACTGCTGGGCACAGGCCTCCTCTCATCACGAGAGGGTTTGGGCTATAGTCCCCACGCGGGCCCACTGCGGATTGGGGACTTCACACACATCTTTGAATTACTTCGTAGATGCGTGCAGGTTTCCTCACGATGTTTTCCTTCACCGAAAAGCTCAGTGGTAAATTCAAATTGAATTTCGCACATAAGTAAACTTAGAGGTGCGAGCCGGGATCGAACCGCCGACCCTCTGCATGAGAGGCGGTAGGTCGAACCACTAGGCCACCGCGGCTTCGGCTTCACGGCTTTACTTTGCTATCCTTATATAAATACTGTACCATAATGCCGTTACATAATCCTTTGGATTCCTTTGGATTGCACCAGTTACTAAATTACAAAATAATAATGCAGCTGGATAATGTAAGTAAACCATGTACTTTCAGTTTCCTTATTAGATCGTGAAACCTAAACCATACACGGTAACACACTTTGCGTCGATACGGCTTACTAAATAATTCCCTTTAGGCAAGATTTAAGCGGTCTATTGTAAAGGCATTACGGCATTGTTACCAATTCGTATTACAGTACGGCGACACGCGATCTATCGGCATTATACCTAAAACACGACATTATCCACCAGCACGCGACCTACGAAATTATTCTGGGAACCAAATACAGTTCTTACAATATTCACCTGTTTCGGTGCTACCGTTACTCGCTATGAAATATAACCTCTTAGTTTCGCTTTTAGCGTTATTAGATTGGCTTCTGGATGCAGTACTGGCTGCAGATATACTAAATTTGAAAACCGTTCGAGGAAGAGATCGTTGCCATTTTCTAGCTTTACGTTACGGCTAAAGTTCACATTGAACTTTTATATTTATTTTATTTGGATTCTTTTTGCTTTTTACTCGATTGGTCTTTATTTTATCCTCGCTGATGCCCGCGACTTCGTGTTCTTCGAAATTCATACTAAGTCCCACCCCCTAAGTTGGGAAGGATGATTTCAGGATTCCTAAATTTATATTTTTCCTGGACTGTATCTCCATACCAAGCTTCAAATGTTACAGACAGTCAGTTATATATACTTTTGCATTTATAATCAATATTAGTATGAATTTTGCCGAACATTCACCTGTCTTTATGCAAATGTCACACCCGACCGTCCCGTCCCTGTCCGGGATACCTCGTTAACCATCGCTTTAAAACTAGGTTACAACAACTATTAGGACTGTTCCCGGCCGCGCCTGCGGTGACCTCAGCCAGCGGGCGCGCCTCGCATTTTACACAGTCACTGTTTTGTTTACATTTACACGTCAGCAATTATTGAGAACGCAGATTTATAATAACCGGCTAAAGGTGGGTGTCCGATTGAAAAAATAATGATGGAAAATTCATAGATATAATCGCTAATGCCACCTGTCATCGAGGTAGTTTAACGTCAAGAAGAAGCTCGTAATGATCTTGAGTTATCGCTATAGTGGCCAAGATAACATTTGATATTCTACTTGAATACACACTAAAGCAACTTATTAACAACGCATCCAACCATATCTATAGAAACTAGTTTCATTTTAACGAAACTTTAAGAAGTATTGGCTAAACTTTTATTTCGCCCGGATGTTTCAATCTGTTGGTAGTTGCGAGATCAAATCAGCTCGGGAGTGAAGCGTGACTAGCACTCGTAAAGTGCTTTTTCTTTTCGAACCTTCTTTACCACCGATCGGAACCCGTGTGAAGCACGAAATATTACTCGATTCACTGTCGAAAGTGCCAATATGATATAGTGGACCCTTTTATCGCAGTTTCGAGTTCTAGAGCATCGATGGGAGCGAAGGGTAGATAAGAGGCTCTACGTACTCGTATTATTACAAAGGGTGCGTGAAATTTTGCAGATATGTGCACGCAATGGCCAGGGATGAGCCGATAATATTGAGGTCTATTGTAGTCCTGCGGACCCGGGATCCACCGAGTCGGAAGTTTTTTAATAAATTCCGATTAAGCCAGGGATGAGATCGCAAACGATGGAATATTGGAATCGCCCACGTCAGTACGGGGATTACCTACTTCACGATAACTTAAGTATGCGTCGGTTTTGGCGTCCAATGAATTCGTGGATTTAGTACATACCTATAAATTATATGTAATATTCTGTCAATATGTAGTTTTAAATGGCATTTGGTTTTTCAGGCATGACGTAAATAACACATACGTATTGTTTGAAAATAATCTTATGTCATGTCATATATGCCTCTAGTTAAAACCGACTACGCATCTTGGCGTAATAAAACGATAGCACTATTTGTAATTTTATTACAAGCATAAAAATACTAACCAGATGTACCAAACCTTATAATCCATAACAAATTCATTACCTTCAAAATAAAGTCCCCATTGCTCACGGTGTTTGCATCCTATCCCCTGGAGACCGCCTGGGGTTTCACTGTTACCCCAGTCTGCACCAATTAGTGGTAAAGTAAAAATGTGCAGGAACTGTGACCCGCGGGTATATGGTCCCACGTGGCCCCTAATGGGGTTTCTTTGCTTAGAGGGTCGATGGTTTTAGTTGCATATGGAACGCTTGTTAAATCAATAAGTGCATGGTATCAGATCCAGGCCTTTTTTGGGTCATCTCGTTAAGCTCGGAGTGTTTTTTTAGGGCCGGCCAGCGACTTCGTCTTGTTTTTTCGCACTTATTGGAAGATAAACTACTTGTTGTATGTCATTTTCTACTCGATATCGAAACCAATTTCGTATTATTGAACGAGGAATGTTTTAGTTTTACAGCCGAATTACGGCTTTAATGTACGTGACGTATAATGGTAAATAATGACCCTTGGTAATTAATTTCGTGCTTCGTCAGATTACGTTTCACGGCGCAGGTACTTAATGTAAATAAATTTCGTATCTATCATTAATCTTTTAAATTTATTGGCTAGTAGTTGGTAAAGAATTTCACTGGAGCGTGCGAGGGCGGCGGACATATTTATTGCTCTCAACGATAAAAAGAAATGTAACTAACTAGTTTTTTACATTTTTGGAAAGTTCTTTAAACTCAATGGGCTGTCTCACTCGGTCGTTTTTTACACGAAATGGTCATGTTGAGAGATAAGTCTGAATGCTGTCGACAAGGTGTGACCGCCATTTGTTTGGAGCGGGCCGAACAGTCCCTATTGCCACAGCTTGCACTTAAATAAGCCCTCGTCTCAGTTTAATTAAAATGCAAGAACCCACCGTCTGGGTTCATTGCTATCGTGACTTTTCTTATTACTCTTATTAGTCGTTTTCTTTTGCAGTAGATAACAGGGAGGGAAACTTCATAATACTCGACTGAACAAAAAAGGGAGCACTCTGCAGTAAAGAAGGGAAAATATTCGGCCAAAGTAATGAGAAAATTTTGAAATGGGTCCGTTCTTAGCATCATTTTACCGACGAACCGAAGGGAATACAGATAAATGTTGTTAGAAAGCTCGTTAGTAGCGTGATCCGGGACGTAAACAGCAAAGGTTATTTGAGCGCTGGATTTGTGTGTATTTGACGGAACTATTCGGGTGTCCGAGCATCAACGGCGAATGGAGCTGTCGCGAGTGTCGCCTCACGTCGTATGGGACAGCATTTTACTACACTCCGGGGAAATTCGCTGATTCCGCCGTAAAGCCGGGTTCACAACATTTTCAGTTGTTCAGAACAAAGTGACGCTATGTCGTCTCCGCCGGTGTGCATCCAGGCTTGAACATAAACGAGACCGTGTCAACTTCGATGTCGTTAAGTGCACAACAAAATGGCTTTATGTGCAGCGTACAGATTGCCGGCGTGTCGTTTCGACAGCTGTTCTATTAATGTTCGAGTTTTATCGATCTTGTTTCTGATTCGATTTGAATTTTAATTCGAACCGATGATTGTGGCCTTTGATGTCGTCGTTGAACGTCCACGTTGCCTCAGAGGTACACGTTTAAACATGTTCAATTATTGAATGAGCATGTTTTTGCGGGATATTTGCAGGATATTACAGTCTGTAAGTAGCTAAGATCATGTTACGAAGTAATTATGCTGTCCTAGAATGTTTAACATTATGAGCATGAGCATATCTATGATTACTTTGATTACTTATGCATGTTTCTTAATGCGATTTTGATTTAAATTTATACCAATATGTTTGATAACGATCAACCCATAAATAGGATAGTTTTATAAAGACTCGAGGAAAACTTTCACACAAACAATTTACATACCTAATAAGTAAGTATTACATCTACTATGTATAATCACATACCTACTGCTGGAAATCTGAATTTTGATATTTTAAGACCTTTGGAGATATTTTTTAGGAAAACTTCCAAAATTGAAAGTATCAAGTAAAAACAACTGGATTCAATATAGCCAACGCAACAGAGCAATATAGGAGTAAGTACATACGAGTAAATCATTCGAGACGTTTACCATACATATTTTACAATTTTCGTGTACCACTGGACGGCCATTTTATTCATTTCCTGGGCCCAATTCAATCCGGCGAGTGCGCAGCATGTGGCCGGCCACAGAATTATACCTCGCATGGAAGTCCGGGGAGGACGCGGCCTTACTTCAAGCGAATTTCAAGATTCGAGGATTTCCTTCTTAAGACGCTTACCAGAGCTAATGACCTTGATCAATCGAAGCGGGCAACGGGGAAAATCAGAAAAAATAAGAAAAAAAACCCACATTGCATGAACAATATAAATTAACAATTTTTTTGGTATGACTATGATGGAATCTATAGTGTATTTCATCGTAGAAATCTGCGTTAAAAAATAAACTTATAGAACCGTTTAAATAGGATTAGAAGACGTAACTTCACGATTTTTTTCATCGAACCGATTTAATGAAATCCTTTTTACGAAATAACATGTTTTTAAAGTATATAGTGAATATTTACATATATTTTACTCGCCTAACAAAATCAAATAGTTTTCGTTTAAATACTGTTTAATTTAAATAAACTCAATTTAGGTCTTGTCAGCGCCTTAAGCCCGATAAATCGAAATAATCCTAAACTTTCAACGTTGTATGAAAGTTTAAAATTCAATGGTCTTCCTCTCGGGATTAGGCAAGCTCCGAGCCTGTTTGTATTCAAAAAGCATGTTCGTTTATTTCTATCGAATCAGAACTGAACACCTATTCTTTTATTACTTGTCGCTTTTTTCGTTTGTCATCATTCTTATTATATGTTATATGTATGTGTGTTTATGTATTTACTTATATTTATGTATATTTATACTATATATTATGAGTGTAGTTTATTTATTTTAATTTAATTTGCTTCTATATGTTATATTTTTACAGTGTGGCTACTTGTAAGTAGCCTCTATTGCGCCGCCACAACATTTTCCATTATGTCCAAAGGTTTAACTGGTAGAGAATGCCTTATGATATTAAGTTCACCTTTTGTATTAGTTTTACTAATGTGCAATAAAGTTTAAATAAATAAATAATAAATAAATGTTTTCTTATGGTGACTTTTCGGGTTTGAGCAGGAAACCTTCGATATCTATTCAATATAATCGCCGCAAAACAAAAGTGACAACCGGGACCACTTCTATAATATGCATTATCGTAGTTAGTGCGTATGGAGGGAGATATCTTTATGATCACAAACAACAGGCCCCTGCCTGATGCTACAAAAGGTTAAGACTTTTGACGAATAATTGATATTTGTAAATATTAGAGTGCCTTTACATGTACTCGTACTCGTACTGTTGGTAATAAATAATAGGGACAGCGTTTTTATTCAGTCTCTCTGTTTTTGATACCATCTATGTACCTACCTACCTATAGGAAGCGGCAGTAAGTATGATATTGTTATCAAGTCTATTACTTAGTTGTAATGACATATTATGGTTATCAAAATCGCCGCAACTGTGGCCACACCCTGTTCCGTCTTAGTCCGAATGTTCATATTTATGTACACAGCGCTTTGTCCGCTTACGGTATTATGAAATAGAATCGTGTATTTTATTTATGAAATGTGTATGTTTATACGCTTGACTTCTTTTTCAAAATAACAAAATGTAAAAAACTCCATTCACGTCCCTTTTATTAAATTAAATTCAATGATACGATTATATAGCAGTTTAAATGTACAGCAACAATAATTTATACATTAAGTTTTAAAATACTGCCAATTATATCGTTCGTGTAGATATCAATCAGAAATCCGCTAACGATTAAATTATTTTATCATCAACATAATTTATTTATCACTACATAGTATAAAACACCTCGACCTCGAGAAGGTCGCGGGAAACCGGTGGAAGCAAGTAGCACAGGACCGGTCTGAGTGGCGAGCCTTGGGTGAGGCCTATGTCCAGCAGTGGACGTCTTTCGGCTGAAATGATGATGATGATGAGTATAAAACAAAGTCGCTTTATCTGTCCCTATATAGGGATATATAGGGCATACGTAGGGATGTATGCTTAAATCTTTAAAACTATACGCAACGGATTTTGATGCGGTTTTTTAATAGATAGAGTGTTTCAAGAGGAAGGTTTTCGTATATAATTTGCTATAGTTTAACGCTCTATTCCCGCGGGAACGCTATAACCGAATTCCACGCGGACGAAGTCGCGGACAGAAGCTAGTTATTTATAAATTAATAGCACATAGCATTACCCAAATTAATATTGATCATTAACTGCGAATGGTTCGGTGAAACTAACATAAGTAATATACTCAAAGATTTTAATCGGAATTTAAATTCGGTTTGAATGAGGGCATACAGGGTTTGTATAAATTAATAAAGTTAACAAATGAGACGGTAGTTTCATAATGAATTTGTCGCTGACGGTCCTGCGCAGTGGCGCCCCGTCGCGAAGACACGCACCACCCAATGTTCATTATAACTCACTTAACAATAGCTTAATCATCGTAATTTTATTCAAGCCTCAAATAATTATAATATCATAAAATACCACATTATTAACTCAGACGGTTAAACATTAAGAGTATAAAATATTTGTTTGTAAGTTTCTTAGCGGTTTCAAATTGTTATTGATTACGATTTGATGTTAAGTATTTGGTTATCGCGCTTCGGGGGGTACGAAAAGAGTGAATATTTTATTAGGATCTGCTTTTATGTTTTTACTTCCTGTTTATTTTTCTTTCTTGTTATTCTGAAGCCTAAACAACATTCAAAATTCTACATTTTCAAATATTTATTTAGGAATTAATAAAAAAAATTGTACGATTAAACTTTATTGTTGTGAAATCTTAAACATTTTCGTCCATTCTAATAATGAGTCTGTAGAAGTTATCGCGTCTGAAACTTGATTACATTCGAAAACTACTAAACGACGGATTGCAACAAAATTTGGTATGGGGGTAGTTTATAATACTGGTCAACATAATAGGCTCCTTTTTATCCCGGAAAAACGCATAGTTCCCGCAGGAACGCTTATTAGCGTTCCACGCGAACGAAGTCGCGGGCAGAAGCTAGTGTTTTATAACGTTGGTCAGGATGACTGCCTACTAGTGCGTACCTACTTACTTAGTGTATCATACCTTTAAAGCCTTAGGCTATATCCATACTTCCATAGTAATATTATAAATGCGTAATTCAGTCTGTCCGTTACCACTTCCTTCCTTGTTCCCGTGAGAACGCGATAAACGAATTCCACGCGGGCGAAGTCGCGGGCAGTAGCTAGTATATTATTAAAAAAATAAATTAGAATAGGCATATAGTGAAGTTACCTGGTGGTCATAAACGGAAACACGTTTTCTCAGCTGCCTCATTACCGTTCGCACGAGCGTCGAGCACCTCAATCAGGGGCCGAGCTCATCTGCTTAGCTAGAGACGGGAAATCACAGAGAAACGTCCAAGGTATACTAATTGGATGACACCCTTTAGTAAAACTACCTTATTTATACTTCTTAAACTATTCAACAAAACAAAAATAACTAGTATTCTAAAGTGTGAGGAGAGGTCAGTTGCAGTAAAAAACCGGAGAAGTGCTAGTATTAAACTCAAATGAGAAGGATTCCGTAAATTGATTATCCTCATCATCATCATCATCATCATTTCAGCCGAAAGACGTCCACTGCTGGACATAGGCCTCCCCCAAGGCTCGCCACTCCGACCGGTCCTGTGCTACTTGCTTCCACCGGTTTCCGCGCGAATTGATTATCCTATGTTACTTTAAATACCGTATTCTTCAGAAACGCTTAAAAATAATTTATATTTTTGAATTCTACATTCTTAATTTTCAATTCAATCATCACATGCAAAATCAATTATATAAATATTATTTTTTAAGTTCAATTCCAATATCATATTATAGTAATTCATTAAATAATTTAATACATTAATATATTTGCAAAAGTATCCATAATGTTTAAACATTTATAATTTCTATTTCATGTCTATGCGTAAAACGAATCGCATTTATTTGTATGGCAACATTGTATTATCTTTCAAAATTCAATTAACGTATTCATCTCTTTTTTTGTTCCTAAAGGCTGTAACGATCTTTATATACCAGCTAAAATACAGTCCACTTTTATTGAAGACCTTATAGTATCTGCTAAGCTTACTGGAGTATAGATTTTTACACTTATTATTGACCTTGTAAGTTCAGGAAAAGGACTAAACAATATTTTCATAACAAGCCTTTTCATTCAATATGTCAAGATATAAGTAGGTAGTTTGCAAAACGATTGGGTGTCATTTCTAGTTTACCTACTCGCCCTGAAGTCCCTGTGTTAAAACATTTATGTACCTACCGTCTCAGCAAAAAAGACAGTTTAGTTCACATCACTAATCAAGAAACAAACGATCTTGTTGCACTGCGCACTAAAATCCAGGAGGAAACTACTTTATTACGAAAGGTGCTCCAGTCGACGTTGTGAATTCAACTAGGCGGGCAATTCCGTCTTTATGAGGTGCCATGAGGCTCTAGTGCGATTTGAGCGATCCGGGATCGACGGGGCTATTAACTACCGATATCCCGACTGGCTACGTATTGATAACCGATGATTCTGTGAAAATCGGTTTCGTAGTCGTATAATGAGAGAACCAAACCTGAGCTAATCTGAGCTGTGATATCATAAAAGCTATCGTGTCAATTAGAACGGATATGGGTAAGTCCTACTTATTGTATGTTATTGAATAAATATTAAGGCCGTTCCTATACCCAGTTCAGCCGTCACTGTCACTCGTGCAACGAGTGAAAGAGAAAGCGCTACGCACAGAACGCCCGATTTAGTTAGTATTTAACGCGTTTTAATTTCTATAAAAAATACCGTCTAATTGGATTGAAGGTCCGAGTTAGAGGTTACTTTGGAATTAAATTGTATCGGGGGAAGTTTCGTAAAACGTGTAACGAAAGCTGTCAATGTAAGGGTTGTATAATGAAATATAACATATGTTTTTTTCAAATTTTTAACTCTTAACATTCCTTAGAAAAGTATGATCTTAAATGAGCAATTTGACGATGCTGGGTCAGGGAACGGCCTTAATTGTTTTTTTAATACACACCCTAAAGGGGATTTATATATAAAAATAGATATATCTTACATCGTACATCGGGCACGTAGAGGTTTTCATAAGATTAACAATGCTTAGTGTTCAATAGGTAAAAAAAAAAAAATATAAGTCGGATTTTCATTATGCACATCAAACAATGAGACGCGTATTATTTCCGCACTCACAGGAAGTGCAAGATTTTATCAAGAAAATAAAATGGCTTGGAGGAAAACCTTTCTCAGAGACGCGTCAAAAGACGAGTTTTTTAAGAGTTCAAGCTTCACACATTAGACGCAGTTCATAACTTTTTATTGCTCTTTCTTCGAACGTTCTTTTATAATTCTATTTTCCATTTTCGCTCCCTAAGACCGTTCAATTTCAATCTAATCCCGTACCTAACCGGCGGGGATGTGACGTAACTGTTCGTCATTTCACTGCGCCACTTTTGAACGTCATTCCGTAAATTTGCAACGAAATGTGGAGCTTAGCGTGAAGCTTGTGATCAAATTTCGAGACCAATTTAGACAATGCCTTTTTAGATGGCCGGGAATTTGGGGAATCGGTGTAATTGGAATATTTCTTGTTGGGTTTTATAATGACTTTACCCATTTATATTTAGTTATTGAGGTGGCTAAGAAATTCTTGCTTAATACATCAACAGGAACGAAAATTTCGAAATTAATTTCGCTTTAGGAATTTACGGTATTTTTGCTTAACACGTTGAGCGCCTAAGTGTCAGTGTTTCATCCAAAATAAGGAATTAAAGTGTTAAATTACTTAAGCTTTAATATTAAATTTGTATCCATGTGGATAAGTAATTTTTATTATCAAATTCCATTTGCCATTTAACCAATGATCTGATCAAAACAAACCCTATATACCCATGGTGTCATAAAATTGGGGTCGATATAAAATAAGATGGGATTAGGTGTTCAATTAATTAACTGGTACAACTTTTTACAATTCATAAAACCCGACTCAGCCACGTCGTTGCCAAACACGGACTTTATTCCTTTTCATATAACTTCCCCCTCTTAATATTTACCAGGTGTCGTTACACCCCCTTTATTGCTTCAGAATTGCAATAATCCCGTCCCGCTGTGGATCATACGGGCTTGTATCATGTGAGGAGTTTAATAACAACATGTGGAATATGAAGTTTACTCAGTTTCGTAATGAACCGTTGAAGAGGGATCAGTGTTTTTTTTTTATATTCGCAAATTCTGTTCTGTTAGGACAGTTTAGGATTAGAAGTTTATTGTGACTGTAAAAGCAGCTTTTTATTGTTATTAGGTCATTATTGCCGCTTATAGATATACTACTACTACAGCCTATTTCCGTCCTCCGGGCACAGACCTCCTCTCACCACAAGAGGGTTTGGGCTATAGTCCCCACGCGGGCCCAGTGCGGTTTGGGAACTTCACACACATCTTTGAATTGCATCGCAGATGCGTGCAGGTTTCCTCACGATGTTTTCCTTCACCGTAAAGCTCTGTGATAAATTCAAATTGAATTTCGCACGTAAGTAAACTTGGAGGTGCGAGCCGGAATCGAACCCCCGATCCTCTGCATGAGAGGCGGTAGGTCGAACCACTAGGCCACCACGGCTACAGGCCACCGCTTATACTTAGATATAATTATTGTGGAACCCCGAGGCTTCACCACACCACTGAGTTTCCAGTGTCTAAGATCTGTGATGACATCTGTAAATTAAAGTCTGACTGCTTTCTTCAACGTAACATAATATATATACTGTCGTGAGTCGTGACCCGTCTCAATACAAAAGAAAAACACATTTTATTCATTTCTCAGAAAATATTTCCAGAAAAAAAACCCAAGACGCTGTGCCGACAATATCATTCGAGTGATTGACCCACATCCATTGGGTAAGGAAAAGAAATGCTCTCACTTACCCCACTTATTTCCTTTGTCAGCAAAAAACTTGGGCAATATTCGCCTTAACGCGACCTGCTCAGTGGGCGCCTCGCTAAGGCTTCACACTGGCACAGAAACTCCAGTAGACTCGAACGAGTGTAAAAATCAATTAGAATTAATACTTTTTATAACAGATTTAAAACTAGTGGCTCTGAGAGCTGTGTAGACCTTTCTAGTCCATTTTGCGTAGCTAAAAAAATTATTTTTGTATATTTTGAAACCCAGCTCGGCCATTATAAAAAAAAACCGAAAACGAAATGGACAAAAAATTAAAATAATTAATGGGTGACATGTACACAACTACTGCAACGATGCCCTGTTGATAAACCTCTAAAAATATTTAGCGACGACCTAGTGAAGAGAATGCCTGACTGCTGACTAGCGAACCTTTGTTCAGCAGTGGACGCTTGAAAATAAAAATATCCTGGTTGCTGGGGGATCTGAAAGTTGGTTATAATAATTTTTAACTCATCGAGACTATCAGAAAGCCTCTAAGCCAAGCACCTTACATAAACAATGTCCACCTGCTGTGCCCCTGTTTCCACCTTGTCCCGGCCCTCCGTTTGACAAATAGTGGAGATTACTTTCATTATTCGCAGCGCGCGTATTACCTGATACCGCTACCTACACGATCCAAGGAAAATAAAACAGGCCTCTGTGGGAATCGAACAGATCTCAACTCGATAGGAGAAAGTCACGGCAAATGAATGGAAAGGTCAGATTTGAAAGGCGCATCTATTGTTTCGTGAATTACCGGCAATTTCGTTCGCTTGACATTTTAAATACTTTATTAGGAGAGTAGGTATTGTGCATTCAATTAAGAAATTCAACTGAATTAACTTGAACGTTATTTTAAAACGGGTTTTAAAATACTAAAGTGAAATTATCAGGCAAGGCAAAAAAGCTGGTGAAAATGCTTCGTATTGACTTATCTAATAGGTCTAGCCTTTGTGACACAAGCTATGAATTCGTCCATAAACCTTTCTGACAAATTCACGCTACTTCACGCTTGACAAAACCTGCACGTCCTATTTTACGGGTGGAACAATAAAATAACAGAGTAACACAGAGAATGTAATAAATAGTCATATGTCTGGCCCCACCTGGGTGACCGGCCATAACTCAACCCCCGACTAATGTCTACAAACACTAATACGAGGGTATAAAAGTGTTATTTGCAATTTCGCCCAAACGCGGAAAGGCCATGAAAAACTGGAGGGGATTTTCAGACTTGAGTTTGCTCCGGTCAGTCATATCCATATCCATATTATAAATGCAAAAGTAACTCTTTCCGTATCTCTGTCTGTCTGTTCGTCTGTCTGTCTGTTACCTCTTCACGCTTCAACAGCTGGATTGATTTTGATGACATTTGGTAGGGAGGTAGTTGGAGTCCCGGGAACGGACATAGGCTACTTTTTATCCTGGAAAAACGTATAGATCCAGCGGGAACACGATAACCGAAAATACGACGCGGCCGAAGTCGCGGGCAGAAGCTAATCATATTATAATTTTTAACGCGCGATATTTTTTATAGAGAAATTGCTCTGAAATTTATTTATCTAAATATATACAACTCAAAGGTGACTGACTGACATAGTGACCTATCAACGCACAGCCCAAACCACTGGACGGATCGGGCTGAAATTTGGCATGCAGGTAGATGTTATGACGTAGGCATACGCTAAGAAAGGATTTTGCGAAATTCCCACGGGAACGGGAAAAAAAACGGGATTTTACATTTAATATTTCTGCGCATACGAAGTTGCGGGGAAAAGCTAGTTTATTTATAAAAGTTTTACATTACAGTTAACACCAATGCGTCATGAAACCAAATAAAACTATTTAGGCGAAATGAAGCAATTGAAAGTTCAAAGCAAATTCCTTTCTTTCTTTTTCCTTTCATTATATTAATATTAATAAGAATCTCTCAGAAATACGGTACCTAACTAAAAAGATCAAGTTTGAGACATTTCTTTACCAACGTATATACACTTTCCACAAAACATCAAGCTATTCAAGCTATTGTCTTTTATCTGCGTCTATTGTTTCCCTAAACAAGGAATGGCATAAAGCTTAATTAATCAAGTATGGCAGCGGAGTATCTACAGCAGGCTTAGGTAAACGCGCTTGGCAAAATATCCCCACGTCACATACATATTCGTTTAGCGAAACTGTGTTTCTAACGAGGGATTTTCGCAAAACCAATTTCGAAAGGGTTCTACGGGTAGTTTGGCGGGAAGCTGGGTAATGAGAAATGATAAGCCCTGCCACACTATGCCATTAGCAAGGAAAGGGGAAAGGTGTTATCATATCGCTACGGCTTTTTAAATTAACGGGAGTCGATTAATGTTTCAAATGAATGATTCAATGAGGAGCAAGGATAGGGTGAGGAAGATGTCGTTTCAGGTTGTGTGAGTGTAGCTTCCCTATAATAAGAGCGTATCAAGGGAAGTATGTGGTTTTGACTGCTAAATAACTTGCTTCTGCTGCTGACTCTACCTGGTAAAACTCCGTTGTTTTAGCCATCGATTTGTATTATAAAATAGGTAACGTAAAATGTGTGGGTGAGAAAACAATACAAATTTATAATAAACCAATTATCATAACCACTGCAGACGGCTACTTTGCACAATCAGCGGAATCCGATTTAAATACATTACGCCACAATAAAAGTCAACAAGCAGTAAACCTCAATTTAATGCTAACATTAAAGTTATTATTAGTAATAAAGAGTTGTATTAAATCGCAATTTCGACACCTCAGGCTACCGGGAGCGGAGGCGATAGCCGATATTTATGACCCCGAGATAAAGGACCAAAACTTGTTCATCGGTTCCCCATTATCCTTAATAAGTAAGGATTAGCAGGGAGAGGCGTCGCAGGCCACGTCGTAAATTAGCCGAAGAAGGCTTTTGTAATAGCACTTTATTATCTCATTTTACGAACCTTGTTTGATAAGTGTGCTTTACGACTCATATAATATTCTATGGACTAGTTGATTGGGGACTATGCCTAGAGTCATCGTAAACTGAATGGTTTACTGTTGAGATAGTCCGGCTGTAAATACGCAACGCAAATCTAAATCCTTGCGTGCTTATCAAAAGGAAGTGTAGGTTGATATTTGTTGCATTTCACACCGCGTATATCATAGGAACCTGAAAGTAAAATAACATACTTTTGCATCACCGAGCTCCTGAGGAAAATGATTTAAATTGTTTTAATTGTGCGGCCAAATCAACATATGCTAAATTAAGACCTTTTCAGAACTTTCAGGTTGTTCTTCGAATTGATGTGTTTTTTTTAATGTTTATGTATTCTATTTGTGGTTCAGAGGAAGTAGGTGAAAAATACATAAATGGGAAGTTTTGAGGACTCTCATTTGTTATAACCTATATTTATAGGTACCTACTTATTCGACTGTTTTATGTACTAGAAACTATAAAAAATGAATTCATTGTAATGTGAATTTAAATAAGAAAGTTTATAGATGTTAACAGTAACATTCAAACGTACATAAATAAGCAGATAGGATGGAATCTAATTTGGCCACTAATCCGGTTTTATACTCTGTGGCTATCCCTATCCAAAATACAATATTTCAGTATAGCACGATTCAATCAAGATACAATTTTCTCCGTACAGCGCGTGTGCGAGGAGGCGGAAAATATCTAAGAAGTTGGTAATTTGATCGGGGCGTAATCCAATTATTTCCGCCCCGGGTCACGCGACATTATTGAAGATCTCCTCAATATTGAAACCTTTTGCTACATGCTTGCCTAAACACCACGTACCTACTTTACCATATTTACCTGGAGTGTCCTTAGGTACACAATTCAGAGTCCATAAATATGCTAGCGAAAGCTACCAATTGAACAACCACTGAACAAGTAGCTTAGGAGAGACAAATTGCTGGGTGCTTACATAGTTGTCCATGATTTATACACCCGCATGTTTCCGAAACCGCCGCCGAAGCAATACGTCAAACGCATCCTCCAGGGAGACCGCGTATCTACCCGTCACCTGCAGATATTTGTCAAAACTCTAAACACATTTACAATACACGGAGTACAATAAATGTGCTGCTTCAATAACAACTTTAGCGGCAACGGCATACGGTTACGCCGTCCGAATATGCGTTGTCTTGGCTCTACCAATATCGTATCCTATCGACATTGTTGGTGCTGTCAAAATGCGGTCGCAAGCGAATGTCAGCTAACTGTGGTTTATTGTCCAAGTTTAATATGCGAATATTTCACAGCTATGCTCTCAAAATTCACGAAGTATTTTTGCAAGAAGTAAATTCTTCCATTAAACCTAGAATTCCAATAGCAAGCCAGCACGACTATAAATCGAATGCACCTTAAATCGCAATTGGATCACGTAGTCAGTTCATTTCCGTGGATTCTTATGGCGTTTCCAAGTACTTTGCTGGGACTACCTGCCCGGGGTGTCCCGGTAATTTATGACCCCAGATAACGAGGGCCCACCGTGGCCTTATCGACTTCCCCTCTTTACTCGACTCTCGTGCCTTTTTTCAGCAAATCGACTATTGCACTGGGTATGTTATCTGCCGTAGACAATCTAAAGAACTAAGTTTTCAGCGCGTTTTGAATTAAATTTCAATTTTAATGAACTTTTTAGTATTTAAACTATGAACTATAACGGTCTCACTTAGATGTTCCAAGTATTTTATTGTTGTTTTCTTGCTGAAGTTCAAAAGAACTTACGAAAACTTAACATAAAGTAAATTACGAGTAATAATTATTTACACCTAACTTAGCAGTTGGTTATGTACATATTTCTCAAGTCTATATAATCCCAAATACGTACGAATATATTTCAAAACAAACGTCATTTAATATTCGTTTTTATTCCAATTTTAAACCTCTTAAAAATAAGCGAATCTTATCAGAATTTGATATACCTAACAAAGATTCAGAATGAGTCGGGCATAATATTTTAGTTTTCTAAAGGAAGGTTTGCAAAACTTGCAAATAACGTAATAAAACTCCGTCTTTTTCTCACACATGAAATTTACGAGGAAAATTACGATCTCCTTGATATTAATGATCACAGTTTTATTCTCGGAGGAAGTGGCACGTCGGCTCCTCATTCGTTGCACCTGCCGACTGAAGTTTTATGAGCTCTTCTTTAAGAGCCGAGTGCTACCTTACGGAAATATGATAAAATGTGTATTAAATGTTATGTACAAAAAAAATGCTAAATTTAAAGTAGAAACCTTTTTAAACCTTCGTAAATTCGGTTACCTACTTCATATTTTTTCATTTAAAACCTAAATCTGATTGTAAGTAATCCTCTCTATAGAGTAACTTCATGATCTGTTATCAATCAAATGTGAACCTTAATATAGATCTGTATTGAACTGTAATAATAAATTGTAATGTATAAATAAAATAGTGTGAAAGTCGGAAAAGAACTTATTTTCCGAGACAAAGCGTGTGGAAACTCGAGGCGCCAATCACAGCGCCTGAGGAATGGCGCTATTTCCCGAAGCAGCCCTCGTTTCCGCTACCGTTTTTATATATAGCGGCCATTTGTTCACCACTAACCGTCCTAGTTGCTTTTTGTTTCGAAGTTTAGTTTGATTGCATCATAACAATATTTCTTTGCCGTTGACACCTTAAAAACTCTATCGACTCAATATCAATGATATCAGTGATATATATCTCATCCCCACATAAGAATACCTGGGGCCCTATTCGAAGTCTTAAATAGGGACAGGGGGATTCCCCATGGTATCGCTCACGAGTCACGGCGTTGCGTCCGAGCTTTAAGCAGCTAGATATAAAGTTCAACATGAGCGCCGGCGTGACGCGTGAGCGATGCTATAGGGATTTTCCCGGTCCCTATTTAAGACTTCGAATAGAGTCCTTTAGCAACTAGTGGCTTCTACTGAGCAGAGCATCTGTCGGGAAGGTTTTACCACTAGGCCACGGCTTGTAGGCTTTATTCACAAAGTATTATTTGTGTCTAAAAAATAATTTAGGTAAGTAATAATTACTTCTGTGGCGCACTTTTCCCGACTTACCTTACCTCTAACTAAGAGCATTCGGTTTAGCAGAAGTGTTTTTCCAGTAGGATTATACTGCATCACGTCGGCTGAGTTGGCTGTGCATATTTACGACCGCGCCAGAAGATTGGATGATGATATGTATTTGAATTTACAATGAAAATGTCATGGCATATTTCATTCAAGCGGATAGTAAAGTTATAGTATACTCTCTACCCTTGAGCTAACACTTAATCACACGACAGATTAAAGACATCCGTTATCAATACACCGCAATATTCAATTTCGCGAGACGTGTTGTATATCGTGTATTTTATACAGCTTTAAATTAGAAAGATCGTGTTTAAAACCCGAGATGAGATTTGAGCCCTCAGGTCGTAATTTAGATGTACTATAAAACGGCAGCTGGCTGGCGTAGGTATTATGTAAAGATCTGCAGAATGATTACGGAGAAAAAGATGTTTGATAAATAGCCCACTTATCAATTGGCCAAGGGCCTGATTGCCGGGAACAAGGATGCCTTTTATATTTATATAAAAAATATATTTCTGAGGACGCTGGGCAGTCTCGATGCCTTTGTAGCCATTCGCATGGTGTTTGAAAACATGATTAGGAAATGTATAGTCAAAATAAAACCTTTGTAGAATTTTGTACTTCTCAAGAGGTTGTCTGATGCATGATGTATGTATTGAAATGAAATTAAGTATCAACTGCAATTAAATCGGGTCACTTTGTATGGAAAATGCTATACAAAGTGACCCGATTTCATTGCTGTCGAGTGTATTTAGAACTGAAGCCGTGGTGGCCTAGTGGTTCGACCTACCGCCTCTCATGCTACCTCTAAGTTTACTTATGTGCGAAATTCAATTTGAATTTACCACTGAGCTTTCCGGTGAAGGAAAACATCGTGAGGAAACCTGCACGCATCTGCGGAGTAATTCAAAGATGTGTGTGAAGTCCCCAATCCGCACTGGGCACGCGTGGGGACTATAGCCGAAACCCTCTCGTGATGAGAGGAGGCATGTGCCCAGCAGTGGGACGCAAATAGGCTGTCGTAGTAGTAGTATTTAGAACTCAGAGCTACACCGACAAACACACTATGGCGACACATTCTTTCGATTGGTAGATTAAACGTTCTTCGTAAAAATCTAAATAAACATTGATTCGTGATTAATTTAGCGTTCTACTAACAATATTGGATTTTAATAAAAACAAACGTAACAGCTGAAATCGCGTGACAACATTGAATTTCCGGAATAATTGTGTTTACGCAAATCGTTATTCAAAAACCAATTTGGGGGGAAGGTTGCAGGCTATTTCAGTGGGAAATAAATCGGATAACCGATTTATTACACAGCATTTGCGATTTATGGGCCGCGCTGGTATTGAATTTCGGTTATGAGCATTTTCCTCGATGATGTAGGTATGTAGCGGGATATTTTTCTTTAGGAAAAACAATATTGCAAATGTTAAAACGACGCTCCTTAACATTTATCTTTTATACTTTCATACTAGTGATTTCATCGTGTTCATGATTCACAACGTTTTCTTTTCTTTTGAATACAAAATATTCTGTACCGAAAAATCGGCGATAGGTAATCACGCTACAATCTTGCAGTCAAATTGATTAGTGAGAATGAAACAAATGATTGATCGCCTTTGGAAACTCGTACAGGGAGTGCTACTTAACAACGAAAGTTTAATAAACATATTTAAGAATAAGAATAAGAATAATGTTTATTTACCAGAAAAATATGCAGAATACAGTCATACAAATAATAGGACAACTAGTTGGTTTACAAAAGTTACAGTAGTTGGCAGCGGTTTCCGCACTAGGCTCTGGGCCTGTATCGCGGAGCCCAATGAAGACATACTAAATATTATTAATCTAACTAAATTAAATTATATGTGTATTTTAAAGCACTTACAGCTTTATAGTAAGTACCTATTTAACTACAAACTACAACCAAAGGTACATTAGGTGAGTAATAATTGTAATTAAGATCAAGGTGAGTGTAAGTACCTCGTTAGCAGTGAGTTGTATATAGTTAATTTATGTAGGATGTGTGTGGATTTTGTTTATTCGCGTGTCTGTGTGTGTGTGTGTGTGTTTGTGTGGGCGTGTGATTGGGAGGGATTTAATACCAAACTGCAAGTAGGTCTTCAGTATCCTGGTAGTCAAGATTTTTTAACCACGATTCAATAGATCGTTTTGCTTTATGGATAGACTGTTGGTTTAAATTCGCAATATTTTGGGAGATTTTGTTGTAGATGAATGAGTGTGAGTACGGTGGGAGACGCCTCGCGAAACTAGAAGTCACTGTCGGCAGAGGGATTCTAAAGATACGTCGTGTTGAAAGAGTTGGAAAATTTTCGGATTTAATAACTAGCTTGTGGGTGGTAACGCCAACTTTTGAAATGTATAGTTGGCGCACCCTTAAAACATTTGTTTCCTTATAAAGGATGTTAGTTGAAAATCTGCGAGGTTTAAACAGCATCACCTTAAGGACAGCCCGCTGGGCAATTTCCAGTTCTTTCATGGCAGTTTTCCCAATTCCACTATATGTACTTTATCTATATTTATTTATCTGTTGACGTAGTATCTATACATATACATATAATAAAGCTAAAGAGGATCGAAAGTCTGTACATGGGAGATATTCTAAAAAAAGTTGGCTGGGGATACTTAGAATCCATAACAGAACACAATCCAACAGTTTTTAGATTTTTTGTCTGTTTGTGTGTTTATCTTTTTGTCTGCTTATCTGTTTGTCTGTTTATCTGTTTGCCTGTTTATCTGTTTTTCTGTTTATCTGTTTGTCAGTTTACCTGTTTGTCTGTTTATTTGACCGCGCATCACGTGAAAACTACGGACCGATTTTAATGAAATTTGTTATGAAGATAGCTGAAGTCTCGAGAAGGGACAAAGGCTTATTTTTATCCGGGAAAAATGCATAGTTCCCGCAGGAACGCGATAACCGAATTCCACGTGGACGAAGTCGCGGGCAGAAGCTAGTAAAAAATAAATGATTAAGATAATTGTGCGTTTAAAAGTGTTCTTTAAACGCAAAGAACACCATAAAATAACTAAATTACGCGAGCTAAGTACTCGGATCACAAAATCCTTTTTATTTTAATTCGCCGGTTATCCAAAAAATTAAAGCTTTAATGATAAAAAATGTATATCTATGAAAAGTTCCCAGAATTAGCCGCGCCGCTGAAAGTGTCGGACATTAATCATTCAGGGTGCACGCGAAAAAGGCCTTTCGTAAAAATATATTAAAAGTTTCCTCCTCGTCATACTTGCATTCCCCGCCTTGTATGTTAATTCGTGATCATAAAATTTGATATTTCTCGCTTTATGTCAAATGGGTTTATTCGACGACATGAGCAATAAAATCGCTCATCTTTCTTTATGTTTTTGCACGTCTTTAAACATTGAAAATATAATTTTCATAGAACATAAAACCTACTAGTGATTGAAACAAAATGTATGCAAAAAATAAAAAATTGGTATCCAATTTGAAAATAAGTCAATAGTGCAAACAAGATCAAACTCCCATACTTTCTATATTATTTCTAGGTTCGAAGCATAAATCATCAAACCAACGCATAAAAACTTAAAACATTGGAAGTACAAATCCGTGTCGCATTCACCGTGAAATAAAACATGTAGCAGGTCAGCATTAGTGCAACCCGCTAGGTTGCACTAATGCTGACCCTCCAGGGACTACATAGTGCTCCCAGAGTCCCGGGGGGCTATCCGGAACAGTTCCGTAGTAACTAGTTGCGGTCCCGGGGTAATACGACCTATTAGCAGAGCTCTTACCGCGCAGTCAATTCTTTAGCGGCCGTTTGGGAAAGTTTCCTAATGAATGTAGCTGGTGTTGTTTGTTACAAAGTTACACTGTTAACAGGGTTAAATATGTGACTTCACTTAGAACTGATCAACGAAATAGCTAGGACTTTTTTTTTATTAATTCGGCAACACATTGGTAAACTCTTTGGAATTGTAAATGTCGAGGTAACCACTTTCTACTTGTTTATTCGTCTCTAGTTGATGGTAAAAAATATAGGCATCGTGTTTTATTTACTAAACCTGCAGGATAAAACATGGTCTACACTCATACTCTATAGTGCTTCAACTTCAGCCAATAAGATATCAATAAAAACATTTCTCTTCCCAAAATATATCAGGATCTCTGCTCCGCTGTTAGCATTTCCCGCACGTACCGAAAGTTGGGGCCAAGTAACAAATGAGACGTGGAAAAATCGTGGAAATATGTGAGCGGAGTTGATTCTTCCGTCCCGATGGCCGACACATGTATGCTGGATTAATGCACGGGATAAATCTTTTGCTCAAGTATCACGTAGAATATTAGGCTGAATAAAACGAGTGTCGCTTTAACTTGATTACTGTGAGAAATGGTATATTGGGCTTTGTTTGCCGTCGTATAAGAAAACACGCTGAAGAAAATATGCCTAATGTTTAGTAGGTAGTTTTCGATCACGTACGTTTTTAGATGAGTAATCCTTTATTTATGAGCCGCGTATACAACAGAGAAACATACAGAAAAGCTACTAATAGAAAGATATTAGAAGTCCCTCTGTACCATCTCTGTACTAAGTACATAGTTTGTTTAGTAGATTGAATAACATATATATATATTATAACTGCAATATTATTATTTTTTTGTGATTTTTAACCCCCATTGTCTCTGATAATAGTAATAAACTGGTATCTGGTAAGTCAATTAAAGTACTTATAACTTTGTTATTGGGCGACTTTAACCCTTCATTTTGAAAACCCACTCGATAGGCTTTGACAAAAAAAATTGGGAAACGTTTAAAATGCCTCCAAATGTCAACCATTTTGTTTATTGCAATTTCGATATGCCCAGTGTCACTCTCACGATCAAGACGAATCTAACAACACCTCGCAAGCTAAAATCCATCCAGCCATTTAGGCTACACAACGTGGCAAAGAAATATACATACATACACTAGAAAAACATAAACCTCCTTCTGGCGCAGTCGGGTAAAAAGATATAGGAACATGTAATAATGTTCAAGGTAAGATGTACATAGAGTAAACTAATAGTGCTGGCTACAGGCTAGGTAACTGGAGAAACAAATTGGAGACGCCCTGTACCATATAGGGGACGTACAGAAACAGAATAGGTAAGTAGTTCCTTTGTATTCTAATAATAACACACACATTGCATTATTTTTATTATATTTTATCAACAACTCGTGAGCACTTTATGAAAAGACAGATTAAAAAGCCATTATGTTTAAAAGTCACGTACGGAAATCTTTGACCTTGACCCAGCACTTTTAGCTATAATGTAAAAAAATCAATTTTCTTGTACATACCTAGTATAAATAATCAAATGGTTCTTAGTAAGGAAGTTGCGGTAGGCTAGGTGAGACGTAAACAGAAGACTCGTTTTCGTTTAAAATTTCTCTTAACTTGCGGCGGAGGGTTTTGCCTCGAGCGTTGCGTGGCACCTCGGAAATGAACAGTAGGCCTCCTCTCAACTGCATGTACGAAGATACCTACGAAAATATTTTCAAAATATGTTAGTATAAAAAAAAAAGTAGTTTATTATTTCTTATTCATGACAATTGCGAACAAGTTATGGTATAACATTTCGTTAAACCAAAATCGTAATAAATGTGAAAAATCTCGTTTAAATATAAAATACCAGATACCTAGAGTGTACTTACCATAACGAAGCTTCTTGGCTTGGCTTATTACCTCTTAACGTAGGTGTAGTCTTATCATGTAGATCCTTCATAGACCTTTTCAGCTAATGTGCATATGCAACTACTAAATAGTATTTATTCTTTTTTTTATTGGTCATTAGGTTAAAATAAACAGTTTACCTGTGATCCAACAAAAGCAATAAGTTCTTCTTCCGAAACGTTGTATCCTCCAGGCTTTTTAACCACGAATGCCATAGCTGTTGCGCCTACGATGGGCGCTGGTCTGCCTATGACTCCGGCGTCTAGAACTGCCGGATGCTGTAGCAGCATATTTTCCAGCTGTACAGGTGATATCTGAAATATTTCTACTTTCAATACTCTGAATACACCCATGGTGTTCTTCATTTATGAGTTAGGTACTAGCTTCTGACCACGACTTCGCCTCGATTGTCGAATCCCCGTGGGAACTATGCGTTTTTTCGGGATAAACCGTAGTTTATGTCCCTCCCCGGGACATAAACTATCTCCATCCAATTTTCATCTTAATCGGTATAAGCGTGAAAAGGTTATTTTCGTATTTAAAATATTAGTATGGAAGTATGGATTAATAAATAAATAAAAATGATTTATTCTTTAGCCAAAAGTATAAGTATGGATTAATCTTTTTAAACTTGAACTTTTCAAAGAATACTCTACTTTTAAATTTAAAATTTAAAAGTGATTTTACTTGCTGTTAATTTAAAATTAAGTATTCTTTTGTAATTCTTAATTTTAGGCTGCAGCTGAAAATCAGCGTTGTGGCTCCTAGCCACAGCATCATGCTGAGCTGTCCAGCCCTTTCGGCTGATTGTTATAATTGCCGTTTTTTTATAAAGTGTATTTCTTTTATTTTCACGCCGAATAAACCATTCTTATTCTTATACTTGTCACCTTCAATCCTGCGTAAGCAATTACGTCTGTAAGTCTATCGACGATGAAGAAGTGTTTGTCTTCGTCATAATACCCCAAGTCTCCAGTCTTGTAAAAGCCCTCTTCATCCAGGTAATCTGTGCGCTCAATGTCCAAATAGCCCTTCATTAATGTGAGACCCTTGACGCAAATTTCGCCCTGTTGATTTGGACCTAAAATAACGCGTGTTTCTGGGTTTACCACCTGAAAAAAAAATCTTGATTATTATTTTTGAACCGAAATGTACTGTATTACACTTTGTACTTATCATTTAATTTTCATTTCGTGTTCGTGTCTTTTTAGTGCCGTGGTAACCTAGTGGTTTGTTTGACCAATCGCTTCTCACGCAGAGGATCGGGTTTCAACTCATGATCAAATCCAGCTCGCTACGCTAGTTTACTTATGTGCAATTTTTAATTTATCAGTGAGCTTTTCGGTGAAGGAAAACATCGTGAAGCATCGGCAACCTGCACGCATCTCCGAAGTAATTCAAAGATGTCTGTGAAGTCCGATACTTACAGGGGTCGCGTTGTGACTATATCCCAAAAACGCTCTCGTGATGGAAGGAGTCATGTGCCCACTAACGTAAACAGGCTGGAGTGATGGTGGAGGTCTTTTTAGTGAACGAAGTGCGGTCGCAGCAAAAAATCGGTGGCACAGGCTTCAGAGGCAAGAGTTGAAACCGCTTCGGAACTTCAACTTTAGGAAATTCTTTCTTTATTATGGTGTATTATCCTACTATGTATCCTATATGTATGGATGGATGTTTGTTACTCTTTCACGTAAAAACGACTAAATGGATTTTAATGAAACTACAATAATATAGCTTATTAGCATCAGAATAACACATAGGTTACAATTTATAAAGGTACTGTGTATATAAGCTACTCGAAATACTAATCCTGTGCAGACGAAGTCGCGGGCACCAGCTAGTTAGGACCTATAATTAATCCATTAACTAAAAAATGTTTACTTTGGCTAATATTCCGGGACAAACTGTCCCTACACTTCCAGGCTTGTATATTCCCCAGATTTCTGACATCGGCTCGCCGCATTCCACTAGTCCATAACCTTGAATGATGTCTTTTACTTTTGGAAAGCTGTAACAAATTTTTAATATCACATTCAGAGAGGGTTCATTTACAATTTAAGTATTCATATAGTATATTGAAATCATCTGCTTTTCGTTACGTCCGTGGCGGTTTGGATTCATTGAAAGTAAATATTTTAACGGAATAGCATCCAACTGTCCAAAAACATTGCATTTGTGATACTTTTATAAATCACAATTTTGGTTATAAACATCTGCCTACTTTTATCATTTGCTGGATACGATCTGCGTTATGCTTTGCATGCAAGATAAGGGTAAATATTTTTAAATGCCCTTACCATTTCTTGAAATGCTCTATCGTTTCAGCTCGAAGTGGGAAAGAGCGAGTGTATATCATTTCTACAGAATCGAAGTAATCATCAGTAGGAAGAATCTTCTCAGAAATTTGTCGAACAAGAACTGGGTTCAAGAAAGTTATGTCGACCTAGAAACATCCATTTTTTTAATGAAATAATTTTATTATTTTACTTTTTAAATATATTTCCATACATGAACATAATGACCAACCTTGCGGTCTCTTATAATTGGTAGAATAGTTGTGATTGATGTATCAGTTGCAAATACAATTGTTCTTCCCAACAGAATGAACTTGAATGTGAAGAATGCGTTGGAATTATAGCACCAAAAACTATTCACGAATAATGTTTTTAATGATGTTTTGTTTTTAAACCTAGAAGGTGATAAAAGTCTATTTTATAAAATTAAGATCGGTATAATAATACCTAGTTTTGATTTTTTATCGCCAGTTAACAAAATATATACTCACGCATATGGTGAGCTAGTTACAATACAGCTAAAGTGAGTTACTTCAGCTGCTTTTGGCATGCCGGTTGTTCCAGAAGTATAAAAAATCAAAGCCGTGTCGGTCATTCCTTGAACGCTCGCTGGTTCAAAATTGTTGACATCTTCATTCTCGGATACCATACTCCTCAAGGAAAGCTGTATACCTGGGATACTTTCTACTGCTAAGTAGGTTTTCATGTAATCTAAACTAAGCAGTAAATCCTGATATGCTTCCCAAAATGGTAAGGAACAAATAAAATACTTTGGCTTCACCAAATTCAATCTATGTTCGAGGACCGCTGGAAGACCAAAAAGTAAAAAATCAGTTACAAGGCGAGGTATGGAAATTATAAAAAATAGTACATTACAGACCTAGGGTGGTGAATTCGTAAATGTCCCAGATCGCAGGTTTCTGTGGCCCGAACCGAAGGTGAGGGCCATAAATATGCGATCTGGGACTTTACGAATTATCGCCCGCGGTTTGTCAAAAGTTTTACGTCTTGCCTTGGCCAAGAAGTGAGATTTTCTCTCCGCGTAGCGGGCAGAAAATCCCACTTTATGGCCAAGGGTGATGTAATAGTACATTACAGACCCAGGGCGGTGAATTCGTTAATGTCCCAGATCGCAGGTTTCTGTGGCCCGAACCGAAGGTGAGGGCCATAAATATGCGATCTGGGACTTTACGAATTACCACCCGTGGTTTGTCAAAAGTTTTACGTCTTGCCTTGGCCTAGAAGTGAGATTTTCTCTCCGCGTAGCGGGCAGAAAATCCCACTTTACGGCCAAGGGTGATGTAAAAAATATTTACCTCTACTAACAGTTTGCGCGTGCCCAGTGAAAGCTGCTCCAGTAAGTAACACTGCTAGAACAGTTGGTACGTAATGTAAGAAGTTGTTGGAACCAATCACAACCACGTCACCCGGCTTAACGCCTAATTTCACGAACTTAGATTCACAGCGTATTGGACTACTTCTTCATAGGTTAGCGTTTCATGTGTTTGACCATTTTCCTAATTCAAAAAAGTTAATTTAATATCATAATACAAATTGTGAACTAATTTAATTTCATTATACTTTATATATATATATATATATATAATAATATATATATAAAGTATATTTAAATTAAAATATATTTTGTATGGTATTCAGGCGTCGCTCACCAAACCAATCCAATATACATTTTTTTTTACCAACTCAAAAAATATTAAAGACATCTACAATATACTTAGAATCGATAGCCGATACTGTGGGTTAATTATTTGCTATAGGACCTGACCCACCATGTATATATATTGTATTATAATACTTACTAAGCATATGGCGTCACCTTTGACAGCGCGTAGATTATCCAACAAGTATTTTCCAAAATGTGAATGATTCGGGAGGGGAACATGTTCGTCACCTTTAATTATCATTTTTAACTATTGTCTTTAACTATTTTAATTAGTTCACAAGTAAGTACGTGTAATGGAATCTGCTGCAAAGAGCTGAATAACATAATTGAAGGATAACAATGTTGAATATGAATAGGTAACAGTTTGTATACATTAACCAAGTACAGTTAACACTTACAGGTTGGGTTCCGCAGTGCTTGTAATTCCTAAGTGATATTTTTCTCACTTACTAAAGAATAAGTAAAAGTGGAGAAAAAGTAAAGACTTTTTCTCGAACCAACGCTCTCGATAACAACGCACAGCCGAAACTACTGGTAGTAGGAAGCTGAAATTTGGCACGTAGGTTCTTTGGGGAGAGTAGGGGAGCACTATTTATTTATTTTACAGAAAATAAGGATTTCTCGTCCACGGATATGAGAAAAAAACGGGATTTTACATGTAAATGTTTATTACTGACTGACTGATTGCCTGAATGATGACAACGCACAGCCTAAACTACTGATTGTATGAACCTGAAATTTGGCACGTAGGTTCTTTGGGGAGCGTAGGGAAGCACTAAGAGAGGATTTTCCGAAATTTCCATGGGAACGGGAAGAAATGGGTTTTTACATGTTAATATTTCTGCGCTTACGAAGTCACATGCAAAAACTATACATAGTCAGTAGGTACGAGTACTACGAGTATAGGTAATTACATTATTTCAAGGTGTACCTATAAAATTATTAAATACTTTTACGTTTGCATTGTAACTTATTATATTGACTGAAGTGCCATTACACAAGTAGAGATCTTCTACTATCTAAAGTCCTGCGCCTTCACATTTCAAAACGCTTCAGTGTATTTAAAAAGCACCACCAACACTCTCAACACATGTGTCCGTGCTGAGACAGCCATCAACTATGCGTTGAGAGTGTTGGTGGCGCTTATTAAATAATAATAAAACAAATTTAAGCGTTTTGAAATGTGAAGGCGCGGGACTTAGTAGATCTCTACTTGGGTAGAGTAGCTCTTTCTATTATAAAGCCTTCGTACTTAACCACGGCATGCAGTCCCGAACTGGCGCCGGGGTATTGTTCTGGTGTGATTTATACGCACTTAAGTTTATAACCGAGTAGGTAACTATAAATTTATTTAAGCTTCAGTGGTGGTAATCAGTGGAATTGAAATAAATACTCGAGTGCCTAATCTAACCACTTACCGAATTCGATGAAACTTATGTTATAGTTAGAACTTGGTTCTTGGTCTACCTATTCGAAAAGTCTGAGTACTACCTACTAAAGTACAGTAACTTACAAAGAGCGCAAACATAAATATCTACTTTTGTACACTTTTTTCGTGTTAGTTACAATATATGACCGGTACGTGTAAAGTAGTTAAACATTTTTTTACTCTGAGAGCTAGCTGGCTTGTGCAAGGAAAATTAAAATAAAGCTCTAAACTAGGGAAAAGTTTCACTGCGTCCGGAGCCCCTACCTCGTAAAAAGTGCAGCCGACACGTCGACGTATTGCCAGACGGTTTTATTCCGTCTGAATTTGAAATAAGAACTGCAAAAGGAAAAAAAGTTTCATTTTATTTTTCGCCAGAACTAAGGCGGCCAGTTACAAAGTGAGCGGTACGTCAGTTTGAAATTCTCGTACCATAAAGTTGTGAAGGTTGTAACAACCTCCTTTTTTCCCAGTTTCAAGTTTCACTATTGCAATGGTTAAGGTTTTTATTTAGTAAAATCAACATAATTTAGTTTCGTTTGACTTAAGTAAGGTTTTAAAGGGCGAGACGTCGTTTCAGTTTTAGATGAAAATAAAATACTAATTCGAAGTGTATAAGCTTTTATTACGATCGTTGTAGTAATATGCACGTCATTAGGGTTTGAATATTGAAAATTTGTGTTCTCTCGCAGTCGAGGCACGGGAAACCTGTATTAAAACTTTGCCGTGCCCACGCCCATCGCCGGCTTGATGTGATATTAAGCTGAGAGCTCGCAAAAAGGCTACAAGGAATGTTCTTGCCCTCTCAAATATGCCGAGAATAGCTGAGGTTAATAAATTGAAACTAGAATGGCAGTTTAATTAGTTATAGGCCTATCAGGCAGGACTGCTAAGTGGTACAGGTTGAAAATATATTTTCAATACGTAACATTTTAAAATGAGTCCTATTTTATCGTGTTAAGGTACGCGTACCATTATTGGTTCGCTATCCCTGACCCAGTTAAAGATGTTTCTAGGAAGCCTACTCTACTAAAAGTCCTGGGAAAAAACTGATTTTATTTTATTCCTACTTGTAAGTACTTTATAACCAACAGTCAAAAGTGATGATTATGGTAGGTATGGTAATATTTTACTTACGTCATATTATTAAATAGGTAAACACATGTAATGAAACTGCAGTTTTCTGTATAAAAAACGACATTTATAAACTAAGCAAACTAATATGAATAACGCTGCCTATTTTGATCAGCATATCCATAAAAATCATAAATCATAGTTTCACGATAGTTATTAGCAGGTTGCAAATTATGTTCCCGGCGCTTGACTGCGTGGGCGCAGGCGCCAGGCATTCACGATACAACCTACGTGTTTAAATCATAACACACTATACATTGATAGCGACAAAGGCTAGCTGTTACTACATACTCTTTCAAAAGCGGCGTTGTATTGAGGATTGAGTTCAAATATCATTTGAGAATTTTAATTGGTAAGTTCTTAGAAATTCTTACTGTTATTTAAAACTTGCTAACGACGTCTGAGATAACTGCGAATCCTTCTTATGGGAACTCACTGAATGTGACAGGTATATGCAAAATGCATTTTCTTGGAAATTAGCTCCTGACGTTCATTTTATCAGGAAACAATACTGTGGCTCTAGTGAAAAGGGGTATAAGTCGATTTATGACAAAAATGGGTTTTATATACCAAAAATCTTAGAAAAAAATAACGCGTAAGTACGTCTTATCGAAATTTAGCTACCTTACTAAATAAAAAAGTTACAGTTGTGCAAAATGATATAACTAAGACAATTTTTCATGACATGTGGGGTATATGTCGACATCTATTCTTATCAACAATTAAAACATATCGTTCCATCGTGAAAAAAGATTTAAATCAAGTTACTTTTGTGATTTGCTTATCTTTTTTGTGTGTACGGAGTTATCTCTTTTTGTATCCTTAGAAAATGATTGGTGATCAAAGATTCACGTCTAGTTAAATCAGTTTACACCTATAAAAGTACATCATTTAAGGATCAAGTTGATATAAATCAATAATCACAACAACATATTCGTTATAATGAAGTGTAAAGAGATATAAGTCTATAAACTCCTTTTCGTACTAAACAAAAACAATGTGAAAAATGATATAAGTCAACATGAACTTATACGTAGGTAATTAATATTAAATGTAAAACGATATAAGTTTCACCGTCTGATGTGGGGGGCGCTGCGCGGGGGCACCGACGCCCCGCACCCGCGGGCTGTCGTTCTCAGTCGCCTGGGCATAGAGGCCAGAATATGGTGTGCGCGTACACGGCAGAGGTCGACGATTTATAAGGATGAGTTGTATCCCTTTTCACGATTTTTTTTTAACAATGCGATGAAAAGTTCTATACTAGTTAGATACAAAATAAGATAGATCAGTTTACACGAAACTAGTTTCGACTTGTAACTGCTATACATTTAATGAGAATAATAGAATTTTGATCTAGTAAGAAACATGGCACGTCCACTCTTATGTTTAAAATAATTCTCTAATGGTATGAGACGATTGTCAGTTTTTAGGGGCTTTTGAGCTTTTTTCCAATTAAGAACAAAACGTTTTCTAGTTTAGGATGAATGGGATATAATCATCGCTACTATCAGAGAAGTCTATAAAAAAGCATGGTAAAGAGTCTATTACTGTAGAAAGTATATCATAACAAATACAGTTTTTTCCAATTCTTCTATGCTGTCTATTCCGTTTGATAAAGTAAAATCAAAAATTTGTGGTTCTGGTAAATCTTTCGAGCAACAGGGCTTCGGACTATATGCTATGAAATTCTCGGGGATAAGTCGTGCCTCTGAAAGAAATGATGAATGATGAAATGATCAAATGGAATAGACAGCATAGAAGAATTGGAGCAAACTGTGAGCAATTTTTTAACAGATGCGGACGATCCGTTTTTGATTTGTTATGATATACTTTCTACAGTAATAGACTCTTTACCATGATTCTTTATAGACTTCTCTGATAGTAGCGATGAATATATCCCAGAAAGTGGTGACAGTTCTGAGTCAGACGGAAGAAACACGCGTCAAAGAAGTTCTAATAGACAGAATGTCCCTGATTCAGAACCAGAATCGGCGGACTCGGAACCTGAAAATAATCAATCATTTTGGGATAGAATAGGTGTTAAAGAAGGGCCTAAACGTAAGCCAAGGAAAAGTGAAAAGGAAAGAAGACAGGAACTAGAAGATAGAAAGAGAAGAAGAAATTTGGCGAAGAAATACAACACTAAAAAGGTAAACAAGTTAAGAAAAGGGAAATGAGAATGCTTGGGGATTGCAGAATGAAATGTGCTTTAAATATACCAGAAGCCTTCAGAAAAAAATTGTTGAGTGTTACTGGAATTTAGGGGATTACAATAAGACAGTGCAATTCATGGCCAACCTGATTGTATCAGAAAATAAAAAGACACGGATAATAAATACAAATAAAATTCGTCTGTTTGCCAACTCGTATTATTTAAGATTGCAGACAGTCTTACAGAATTTGCAATTTCTAAAAGACGTTTGATGAAACGCCAAAGTTTGTGCAACTTGTAGCCAAAAAACTGAAGGTTAGTGAAGGACTCGTTCCTGAATCCCTTATAGGTGGCCAACCCAGTGCTGCAAAGATTAGCGACTAGAGACTTGAATCCGTACAACAGCATATTCTATCGTTTTTATTCGAAAGTCATTATGTTAGGTCTAAGTCAAAAAAGAAGTTTTTGGCCCCGCACCTGTGCTTGGCTGATATGTATAACGCATATAGAGAAGTCACTGAAAGTCCAGTTTCATTAACTATTTACAGCTGGGTTTTAAAAGCCAAAAACTGTCTTTCAAAAAACCGTACCTTGATACTTGTATAAAGTGTGATACGCTAGACATGGAAATAAAGATCAGGTACTTTTTTGCGTTCTTGAATATATTTTTTCATTTGTTATTGAAAGTTGAAGAAGATTATTTTTATATTTTTGTTTTTGATCCTGAAATGTTTCAATATTATTTAATAAACGACTTTTACTTCAGTGTCTTCCTTAAAATTACGATACAACTTGGAAATACAGTGATATAAATCGACTTAGTCCCGATACATATTTTGTGCAAATAGATAAAAGTATATATTTTTTTGATTACACAACAAATGTGTATGCCAAATATAAGATGTTCGTTAGGAAAGCACAACTTACTAATATTACTTATTTAAAATATTTCTATAAAACGACATATTGATAAATGAATTACAATGGGTATCTTTTTGCACTTTAGTAATAACTCGTGAAAAGAGGTATAACTAAATTAATATCCTCAAAAAACATTTTTGCAATGGATATAAGTCAATTTTTTTTAAAACTTTAACATTTAAGTAATAAAGACCAATGCTATACGAAAGAAGCAATTTTTTATACAAAAACTGCATTTAAAATTAATTTCTAACTGTATTAGTTAAGACGCATGAGGCTAAAGAATAATGAATAAATTTCGCTAACGATTTTTCCCCTCTCCTGTAAAACGGTGTTTTAAGAGTTAAACCCCTTTTCACTAGAGCCACTAGCTTTTTTGAACATACCTAAACGAAATTTGATCGATATACCTCTAACTTGATGTCTTTTAAAGGTAGTTAAATTTAAAATATTTCAATAGCTTCTACGGTCTTTATTATAGAAGTTATTATACAAGTTTAGGTAGGTACTAGTAGCTCGGCTGACTCTGCTTAATAGAAAATGAACTAATTAGAGAACAATACTCGGCATTTTGGACTTAAAACAAAATTGGAGTTGTGGTAGCTGTGCATAGACGTAAATAATATAGACCCGGTCTAACGTACACGTAATGTGTCCCCAATTCCTCGGTGTCCAATCCAAAGTTCTGTCACCGAGCGTGCGTTAAAATAAGCGTTTTTTAAAAAACTTTTTTCGAAACTGTTTCTCAGTATCTAAAAACTCGTCTCGTTGTTGGAAAAATGCGACCCAGCTTTAGTGTCACGATACAAGTTTAACTTTGGATTGGACACCAAGGAAGTTGGGACACATGACATGTATCTACGTTAGGCCAGGTCCATACGAAGTATTATTTATGTCTATGTAGCTGTGGCTTTATTCGAAACGGCACATTGGTATAGCGAGCGTCGATATCTAGATAATTCTTCTAATTCTCTCTGTCAGCGGTCATAGTGGTTTAAAATGATATACTATGGTATATCAGTAATATGAGTACCTAAAATTTTTCAATTTTTTTTATTTAATTCAGTGATTGCAATCACTGAATAGGCAGAAAATGTACGATTATCTATACTACTACAAAGAATAATAGTCTGTAGAAAAGTCGCGTCTGTAGCTTGAAAATTATAAAAGGAACAATAAGTCGACGGGACGATATGTATAAACGACACTGAAAACAAAGAAACGATTTTTAGAAAAATTGTCTACATATATGTCCGGATTTAACTCGAAAACAACTGGTCCGATTGCAACAAAATTAAAGTACTGGTCAACATATAGGCTACTTTATATACCGAAAAACGCATAGTTCCCACAGGAACGCTATTACCGAATTCCTCCTATCTAATCTGTACGTACAGTTTCGAATACAGAATTTGTTAGAGCCCCAGCTGGATCGAGTGAGCCCATAGTTAAAGCTATCTTAAACTTTCTAACTTTAATAAACTGTGTATTGAGCCATAGAAAAGGTGAACCAAACTTTGAAACTTAAATCGAACTCATAATCGAATAACGGATGGAAAAATCTGTTTTAACTGTCAATACTACTACTACTACTACTACTACTACAACCTATTTACGTCCCACTGCTGGGCACAGGCCTCCTCTCATCACGAGAGGGTTTGGGCTATAGTCCCCACGCAGGCCCAGTGCGGATTGGGGACTTCACACACATCTTTGAATTACTTCGCTGATGCGTGCAGGTTTCCTCACGATAACTGTCAATATCTGTAATCTATTCAGAATATCTGTAATCAAACTTTTGTAGCCTATTCCATCGTGTTAAGGTGCAAAAGTCTCTATTAATAGGTACTTATTACTTTCGTTGTGCCTTTAAATAATTGATTTTATACTATAATTGCTAAACACTTTTATCCTTATATCCTTTTCTTACTTGTTATCTGTTTTTTCTTGCTAAGTTAGTTAAAATGATCATTTTTATGTCATCTTAAAATATGGTTTAAATCATAAAATGTAAAATTATATAATTTACCAGTTCGACACGACGTAGAGGACGCGAATGTGCTTTAGCTATCACAATTTCTAATCAATTAACAGCACGAGGATTTATTTTGATCATAAGATGGGTAAACTATTGTCATTAGCTTTTTCCGAACAATAATAGCGAGGGTGGCCTTCTACGTCAGCAGTCTTGCGGTTAGTACATCGTTCGGAGTGACGTGAGCATCCATTGCGCCGATTCAGCCGGCAACAGAGACGCGCCGTAATTTTGGTTTCGGTTTCTATTTTCAGATAGACATTCGAACATTATTAATCTGTAAGTACAGACACTAAACAGCTTAAGAACGGCAAAGCCCCCGGTGATGACGGAATTACAGCTGAACTCCTGAAGGCGGGTGGTAAACCAGTCCTTAAGGCCCTTCAGACGCTGTTTAATTCCGTCATCCATGAAGGGAGAACGCCGCGAGCATGGAACAGAAGTGTGGTGGTGCTCTTCTTCAAAAAGGTGATAACACCTTGCTGAAGAATTATAGACCCATCTCACTTCTGAGTCATGTCTACAAGCCGATAGACGTCCACTGCTGGACATAGGCCTCCCCCAAGGCGCGTCACTCAGATCGGTCCTGTGCCACTCGCATCCACCGCGTTCCCGCGACCTTTACAAGGTTGTCACTCCATCTTGTTGGAGGCCTACCGACAGCTCGTCTACCGGTTCGCGGACGCCACTCCAGGACTTTCTTGCCACATCGGCCATCAGTCCTGCGAGCAATATGCCCCGCCCACTGCCACTTAGGGTTCGCAATTCTTCGGGCTATGTCGGTGACCCCAGTTCTACTGCGGATATCCTCATTTCTGATTCTATCACGCAAAGAAACCCCGAGCATAGCCCTCTCCATTGCCCTCTGGGTGACCTTGAGCCTTCTTATGAGGCCCATCGTAAGCGCCCACGTCTCGGAACCATAAGTCATCACTGGCAACACACACTGGTCGAAGACTTTCGACTTAAGACACTGCGGTAATTTGGACGAAAAGACACTGCAAAGCTTCCCGAACGCTGCCCAGCCGAGTCGGATTCGACGATTGATCTCTTTCTCGAAGTTGGACCTACCTAACTGGACTGTTTGTCCCAGGTATACATAATGGTCAACAACTTCGAGCGCAGAGCCTCCGATTATGACCGGAGTTGGCACAACATGGACGTTGGACATGATCTTCGTCTTGTCCATGTTCATTTTCAGACCAACTCGATCGGAAACTCTACTGAGGTCAACGAGCATAGCACTGAGGTCTTCCATGGTCTCAGCCATAACTACTATATTGTCGGCAAATCGAAGGTGAGTGATGTACTCGCCATTTACATTGATGCCTCGTCCTTTCCAGTCCAGCACCTTGAAGGCATCCTCCAATGCAGCGGTGAACAGCTTCGGAGAGATTACATCTCCTTGTCTGACTCCCCGCTGCAGTGGAATAGGCATCGTGGTCTGGTCCTGTAGTCGGACGGACATGGTGGCATTTTCGTACAAACACTTCAACACTTCGATGTACCGGTAGTCAGCTTGGCACCTCTGGAGAGACTGCAGCACAGCCCAAGTCTCGATCGAATCGAAGGCTTTCTCGTAGTCCACAAATGCAAGGCAAAGGGGGAGGTTATACTCTTCGGTCTTCTGTATAACCTGCCGCAACGCATGTATGTGGTCTACGGTACTATAGCCCTTTCGGAAACCGGCTTGTTCGGGAGGCTGGAATTCGTCAAACCTGCGCGCGAGACGGTAACTAGGTCTAAGTAGCCTTAAAATATAGGAATAATAAATGTAATATTATTTGTATGTAAAGATATGTAAATAAGTTTAAACCAAATTAAACACACAAACGCACAAAAATAAACTTGTCCAGTTTAAGTAGGTGATCTATTAGGTATCACATAATAACTTTTTTTATAATAAATTGAAATTCAAACCAAACACACATTCAGTAACACACCTTGCTTGACAGATGAGTCTCCTTTATCAACCAAAATTTTCTGGAACCTATCGACAAAAAAGGGTGGCTCTATCGCGTAATAGGTGGCAGCGGGCAACATTAATCACGGCAGTCGGGTTAAGCGGAGGAAATGCCCGTAAATAGCTGAATGCAAAACACGGCAGTTGTCTGCCCATCAATCAATGTGTGTCGCGAGAGCTTAGATAAAAGAGAGAGACGCAGGTACTCTGGTATTAAAGGATACCAGAGGGCCTAGTATAAGTTTGACAGTAAGCAAGAAGTCTCGACCAGGTTCACGATATCAGCTGTCAAAGGTATCAATCCAAATAGGTAAACGTAAAAAGGCTCGAGACGATTCTTTACGTTTAAAATAACACTAATATGGAGGTAGAGGTCTTCTACTATCTAAAGTCCCGCGCGTTCGCATTTCAAAACGCTTCAATTTTTTCATTATTATTTAAAAAGCACCGCCAACACTATCAACGCATAGTTGATGGCTGTCTCAGCACGCACACATGTGTTGAGAGTTGGTGGTGCTTTTTAAATACATTGAAGCGTTTTTAAATGTGAAGGCGCGGGACTTTAGATAGTAGAAGATCTCTAGCAGCTTAGCAGTTGCTTAGACAGGGTTGTGACCAGATTCGCCATTTGTATCAATTTATTTTATTTGTTTTGTGACATTGCTTGTACAGAATTTAAAATTTCATTGTAGGAGCATACCAATGATACCACGTTGACAGACCAGTCCAAAATTCGTACAATGCGTTAGGTATTTTACAACTTAAACATAAACCTACGGGTAACTGGGTGTACGTTGTACGTGATGCCCTATTTTAGACTAATCTTCCTTCAAATTATCTTTGCCGTAGTAAACCAGGTAAGTTTACCCAACTGCTGTTTATTACGAAGCACTGACAGCGCCGCGTGCGTTAAAATGGCGGTGTCTTCGGCGCTCGTTTATCTTCCTTGACGTAACGACGTCTCAGCACTTTCGTGGCTTATTTGTTTATTTAATTAGCCTTGTTCACGACCACTTGAGCTGCCTGTAATCCGTAAGCGTCCATAATTTTGAATACGTTATACTTATGTGAAACGTAGCCTAATGGTTTGAATTACCGCCTCTTGGGCAGAGGATACTTAGCAGACTCAAATCTTGGCTTACACTTTCGAGTAAAGTAGAGTTATGTGTGAATTTAAATTTACCACTGAATTTTTAAGGGAGACAAAAAACATTTTGATTTTAAGTTGTTTTGGTATTTATTTGCCGTTTTCAAGAGGTATATTAAAGAGTAACGACTGATTTGCTCGTCTTCAATTACGCTATAACATGAATATTCAATGCAATAACGGAAATCGCCTATATTAATTTCTGTTCCCTGAATTCCACATTTGACTTTCTTAGTATGTGAACAATTTGATCTACAAAGGACGGTGTCAAGAACAGAAGGAATACTGTCCACACCGCGGTCGATTTGCAGACAGACGGGACCACCGACTGCTTCTCCGAATTGTGCCACTAGGATCAGCGTATCCGGGAATATAGTTACCGTTTAAACAACAGAAGTGTTATGTAATGTAACATGATCAAGTGTCAGGTTAGGCCGCCAAATAGCAGTGGTCGCATGTTATGTTCTGGTAAGGTGTCAACCGAGCCGATAAAACTAGCAGCATAGAGGCATTCTTGGTCCTCGGGTTAGAAGCGCATTCGAAATTATATGATTCCTTATGTCCATGGGCCACAGTGACCACTTACCTTTAGGATGATGGCCTGTATTCTCGTTTGCCAACGAATGACTAAAAAAATAGCTTGATTAAAAAAAAAAACGACTGCATACAAATTTTTCAGTGCCACTCTCACAATCAAGCCGAATCTATAACGGCACCTCTCTACGTAAGCTAAAATGTATTAATCCGTTACGTTATAGGGCATGCGAAAAAAATTACCGTTCTTCTGGTGCAATCGGGTAAAATATATAATAGAGCAACGTAATTACGCATATCACGTTCCGAATCCCAGTGTTCACAACGAATCGAACAAGGTTAGAAAACTGTTTCTGCTTACCCAGTTACTATTAGGTCCTTACATATGAAATTGGCGTTTCATATGGCAGAAATGAAAACGATTTTTTTTTATGAAACTATTTTTTTATTTAGTCAAAGTATGTACCATGGCTATCTATGCACTTTTGCCATCTCGAAGGTAGTTCATTGATTCCTTTACTAAAAAAAGTGTGTGAGCGAGAATCAATAAAATCTTTGAAGGCCGTTTGGACAGCCTCGTGAGAATTGAATTTTTTTCCTTGCATGAAGTTGTCCAAATTCCGAAAAAAATGGTAATCAGTTGGAGCAAGGTCCGGGGAGTATGGTGGGTGTCGAAGACATTCCAGTCGCAGCTCCCGTAGTTTTGCGGCCGTCAAACGTGCCGTATGTGGTCGAGCGTTGTCCTGAAGCAGCAGTGGGCTAGATCGATTGACCAGTCTGGGTTGTTTAATGGCTAGCTTTTCCATCATCGTTTGCAATTGTTGACAATACACATCAGCCGTGATTGTTTGCCCAGATCTTAAGAAACTGTAATGGATGACACCGGCACTAGTCCACCAGACACTTACCAGTACCTTTTTCTGAGTCAACTTTCGTTTCGGGCAGAATTTGGCTGGTTCACCTGGGTTCAACCATTGTGAAGAACGTTTCCGGTTGTCGTACAAGATCCATTTTTCATCACAAGTAACGATACGATTCAAAATGCCTTCATTATTGTGCCGGTTGAGAAGTGAAACGCAACACTCGACGCGTGTTTCTTTGTTTGCGTCGCTCAATTCATGCGGTACCCATTTTTCAAGTTTTTTCACTTTTCCAATTTGTTTCAAGTGAATCAAAATGGTTTTATCACTCACACCGAAGCCTGCCGCTAACTCTGACGTGGTTTGCGATGGATCTGCTTCCACAATTGCTTTTAATTCTTCGTTATCAACTTGTGTCTCCGGCCGTCCACGAGGCTTGTTCTGTAGGTCAAAATTTCCAGAACGGAAACGTTGGAACCAATAACGTACCGTATTTTCTTTTGCAGTAGCTTCCCCATACGCATTGTTAATCCTACGAGCCGTTTCTGCAGCACTAGTGCCGAGGTGAAACTCATATTCGTAAATATAGCGATATTTTAAGTTCTCCATATTGTGAACAGAACGATGTGAAAGAAAAACAAATGACGCGATAACAAATAAATTTCGTAATTCGAACACAGAAATACATGGTCTTAAATTTGAAATAAATTTGAATTTGGAATTCCTAGCCGAACGCCACATATTTTGAATCAAAGTTGCCAGTTCGCCAAACGCCAATTTCATATGTAAGGACCTAATATTTACTTATGCAAAGTTTGGTTCATTTTATAGACCCAACAACGTAGCTTGGGGTTATAAAATATTGAGTTGTCCCAACCTAACGCGACCTATCACACCCTGCTCGTCGGCACGTACGAAGGGGCATATACAAGGCAATATTTTCGTCTCGAAAGGTCTAGATAGCCTGGTCTTGTCAGCTCGATTGCTAGTATAGGCACGTAGTCCGTAGACGACATCCGTGCGGCTACTACTTTTTCCACGCCGATCACATATGCACAGAATTTACTTAAAATGTAAACGATATCATACCGATTTGTAATTTAACATTGTATTAACATTTGTAGCGGACAGGATGAATTCATATTTTATAGTTTGGATGAATTTTATTACTACGGACTTCAATTGTTCGTCCAGAATATTTTATTTTTTATGCCCCTGGTTACCATGGAACAATGTTGAAATCTCGAAAGTTCTTCGGCGTTATGAAACTTATTAACATACAAATGTGGAATTAATTCTACGTAATATTCATATTGTGGGTAATGTTTCGATCGGTGACCGGTCTGGTAATTAACAGATATGGTTAATTAAAGAGAAACGTAAAGCCGGGAGACCGTTGCATTAGCCTTGTCATTCTCTTTTATTTTGATATGACTTGACGCCGTTATCTGTTAATCTCATTCGACTTGATTCGAATCCTTTCAAAATGTTAATTCAATCTCAAAATAAATCCGTCGCTTTCGTAAATTGTGTGTCACCGGTAATTTGCTTCGCAAGCGTCCAATCAACGGTTTTTGATAAGATTGGGTAAATTCAATGAAGGTATGCTGTCGACCTTTAGTTTTATAGCGCAGTTCTCTCGCATTAGCATATTTGGTATCATAATTCGAAGCGAAGTTATCACGTGAGATGTGTTTGTAGCATTAAGAGCTTGTCTCATTATTCTCTTATTGTAACTTGTTATTAAGTTGTTAACATAGTTATATAACTTTAGTTTCACGTTTTTTCTTTCTTCCTATACTATACCTGATTTCGTTATTCGTTTGTTAATAGCGCTTCAATCAAGTTGATATTGTAATTTATGCCATATACTCTTTGAAGTAAGTAAAGTAACATATTGTTTTGGTTTAATAGACTCCTCCTCCTCAATTGGTCCCTTAATGCTGAGGATCGTGACTCCTTCGACGCAGCAAAGCAAGCATTCTCCTCCACGAAGTTTGGTCCGATGTGGTCCGGTCGGATGCAAGCTGAAGGGCTGGTTAATAGTTTAATAGAATATAGATGCCATGTTTTTATTTACTTACAGGTAGGTAGGTACTATGTTTGGTTTTAAACATTTGAAAGTTAAAAGTAGAATTGAATAATGAATATTTTGTATTCGTTAAGTTCTACAGGACTCAATGTTTCACGTCGCAATGGAAATGGATCGATTCACGTACATATATTACAACCTAAGTTTTGAACATAGGTAAATCTCTCTCGTGTATCGCCCTTTCGAAATCGCGCGCGTCCATTGCATTTTTTTTGAACCGCCTTGATTCAAAATCCATGTGCGCTATTGTGCAAACTGTGAATGACCTCTTCAGCATAATAACTAGGGATGCGCGTGCGCCGGGAGGGGCGACCGGTTTGAAATTAGAACGTTTTTTTATGCGTTATTCGGCTTTGTCGGCGCCCGCCCGGTGTGCGAGCGCTAACTCGACAAATGCGTCAAACGAAATAAGCCGTATTTTATTTCCCTTCCTTTTTCAAACATGCTTTTGAATTTTAGGGTTACTTTTTTTTTGGGTGCGGTTTTCTATTCATTGAATAGGAGTTTTGATATAGCGTTTAGAATTAATTTGTGGCATACAAAATATTCTGATCATTATCATATTTGGATTGATCCTCCTGTGGGGATGTGAATTTGAAATGAAATCACTTTCGATTGTACTTATGACAATAATTTAAAAATACTTAAGCGGATTTCTATTACACATCTAGACAAAATAGACTGTCAAATAGCAGAATTTTCATCAATCAAAAAAAACTATCAAATGAAGAAGTACTCGTAATATCCATCGCTTGACTGCAAGTTGTGATTATTTTTTTAGCTCGCGTTACACATTTTCATCTTACTCTAGGGTATTAATGAACCAATTTTGCCCGGGATGAGTCGAATTAGCTCATGAAAGACCAGCGGCGAGGCGCCTTTGTATCCCCCCATTTAGGAGAGAGTAAACAGAGATGGGATCGCCGAACTAGGGAGGGAGGCCCGATAGTACGACGCAAGACTTGTGACTGGCTGGTCGCGTGAGGACTGCTCGCGGAGCGCGATGCCGCGAGTGTTTACCGAACTTTTCGAATTTGAATTTCGAATCCTATTAGAATAAAAACTAAACGGAGGCTGCCAGTGGTAAATAAGTGTGTGCATAGACAATGTAAATTTAATCGATGGTATGAAAATCAAGTGTAATTCAGTGGCAGTATGGTGGATGTTGGTGCTAATGAGTGCGATAACACTATAAATGGAAGAAACCAATTCGTGTTTTTTGTACTTGTGCATTTACTTTTAATTGGACTGAATGGAACTAATGGTAATTGTCTCATTTTTACTACTTAAATATACTTAGGTATATGTATTTCGAAAGCGTCAGAGAAGTTCTGGTTCCTATTAAGAAGTTTGTTTAGCTCGTAGCAGGCGGAACAAAGAGTGTAGTTTATGCAGTAAAGTTTGAAGGGACGGCTGCGTTTGTGTTAGGGCCGCCGGAGTTGGACTCTTTCTGGGAACTATAACCGCCAGTGTTCTTGAAAACAGTTTGCACGTTTAAATTCATATACTTTTTTGTTCGAGACGCTTGCCTAACTAAAGTATACCTACTTTATTATACAAAAACTTTTTCGTTTTTAACGTCGACGCAAAAAGGAGGGATGTTATAGGAACAGTTTGACGGCAATGGATGGATCGATTTTGAATTCGTTTTTATTTTATCTGTTTTTTTTAAATCGAGAGTGCTTTTAAATGTTTGTACCCAGTACTTAATCGGTTTAGTGATTTTAAAAAAACGCTCATTGCTCATGTTCCCATCAGACTTCCCACATGAGTTAACTATTGATATTTTTTAGTTAATTTGTCTTTGTAACGACTATAATTCAAAAGCCATTTACTTAATAGAAATAGAGTCGTGTCAAAGCACTGTTTTGGCCGTTACCGTCCGACAGTTACCACATCGTTCCATAATTGAAGTACCATGGAACCAATTAACGAAATGTAGTTTCGTAGCATTCGTTAACAATACAATGGTGTTTTTTTATTATTTAACGTTGAGCTTAATTAGTGTTAACGCTTGCGTTAAATTGGTCAAAAATGAAACGGCTTCTGTTAAGTATCAAACGAGATGCAAGAGCTAACTTCAGTTTAAATTTCACTTGATCATCACAATCGGTTCATCAGTCATGGAGCTACAGTCATACAGATAAACACACACACATACACATGAAAGTATATATAAAATAACAAACAAAGTATTTTCCGAAACCACCTAATAGGTAAGAGTTCTCGAAATAAAGCGACATGAAAAGATTTATTAGGTACTTAAGCAAATTTTTGCTGGCCATTAAATTTATAATTGATTTGTAAACACTAGACTCTTACTACGGCTCCTGTGATGACAATAAAGAGGTTATGAAAAGTCTAGACAGCTTCAGGCGAAAGGACTTGGCAGATTGCCGCCGGTTAGGTATCTCGCGACAAGTCAAGCAACGGCAATCTGCCAAACACTTTTGTACTACCGACCAAATTCAATGACCATTCCGTATGGGAGAAACAAAATATTACTCTTGTTTCGTACTTAAAGTATTCGTACCACCACCACGACAGCCTATCCATATTAATATTATCCATATCTATATAAAACTCAAAGGTGACTGACATAGTGATCTATCAACGCACAGCCCAAACCACTAGACGGATCGGGCTGAAATTTGGCATGCAGGTAGATGTTATGACGTAGGCATCCGCTAAGAAAGGATTTCCCGAAATTCCCACGGGAACGGGAAAAAACGGGATTTTTCATTTTAATATTTCTGCGCATACTAAGTTGCGGGGAAAAGCTAGTTAATATTATAAATGCGGAGGTAACTCTGTCTGTCTGTCTGTCTGTTACCTCTTCACGCTTCAACGGATTTAAAAATTTGGTATGGAGATAGTTGGGGTCCTGGGACAGGACATATGCTACTTTTTATCCCGGAAAAACGCATAGTTCCTGCGGGAACATGATAACCGAATTCCACTCGGGCAGAAGCTAGTTTATTATAGGTATGTTCCACTGCTGGCATAGCAAAAATGCAATGCCTTACTGTCAAAGGTGGAGACTTATTGCCAGGTGGGGCAGTTCAAGCCGGAAAATCTACCACGGCACGGAGTCCGTGGTAGATTTTCCGGCTTGAACTGCCTACAGACTGTCTACAGTCATGTACGAAAGTCTTCTACTACGTACCTACGCAACCACGACCACTCTGTCAAGAGTGAAGAAGAGCTGGCACAGGGCTCCTCTCATCACGAGAACATGAGGGCCCAGTGCGGATTGGGGGCTTCATATCACACATCCTTAAATTACTTCGCAGATGCGTGTGCGTGGACCGAAACCTTAGTAGTAAAAAAAATAATTTCTCACAGAAGTACTTAAACTCAGAAGTGCGAGCCGGATTCGAACCCTCTACCCTCTGCCTGCATGCGAGGAGGAGCCACTAGACCACCACGGCTTCGTAATGTTTTAATAATACCTTCCTGGCATTTTATTACGTGTGTCAAACGTTAACATCGATATATGACAGGGCCTATATTCGAAGTCTTAAATAGGGATCTCGCTGTTCCCTATAGGATCGCTCACGCATCAAGTTGAAGTTTAAGTCTAGCTGCTCACGCGACGCGTGAGAGATCCTATAGGGAACAGCGAGATCCCTTTTTAAGACTTCGGATATAGGCCCAGTTCAGTACAGGCAAAAAGTTTGCGTTAAAAAAACATCCCTCGTCGTTTGCCGAGGGCTGATAGGGATGAAATGTCTTGTCACACACAACCGGTCAACCAAGTACTACTTGACCTAAATGAATAATTCTCATTTTATGAAATACACTGTTCTTTTGCAAAAGTTGTTCTAAGATATATCGAAAATATTTCAGACTAGCATTACAGCTATCTAATGATAATATGGCACCTTACATTATGCCACAATTTCAAAAAGTAAAAAAAAGATGTACTGGAATGTCAGAGAGACGTTACATTGCTCCTTACACCTCTAGGGCGAGGAAGTGTGCATAGCTAAGCCCCTATAAATAAAATCAAAGTAACGCCTCTTTAATATTTATAAATTCAGTAAATATTGCATACATAGCTAGGACAGAGTATTGAAGAGCTACACCAATCAGTAACACACGGTACCTACACACAGAGCTATTACTTAGCAATGGTAATTACCTCAAGACGTAGTCGGGTGCATTGACCGCGTCAAATGAAACTTGTCAACTGTCTTATCAAATATTGGTTAGGTCTGGCTTGGCTCTGGCTATACTTAAAAGGAAGGTGAGAACCGATGACCCATCGAGGGCAACAGCTACCATGTTAGACCTGATCCTTTATTAAGGTGTTGACGTAAACAATGTTTCGAACTGGGACGAGTTCTACGTTAACTTTAAAATTTTCATTGAGACGTTTGTTTAATTTCTAACATTTTGTTTAAAATGAAACATAAAGTTTATTAATGATTCCGTTCATAACCGAGCAATAGGTATTAGGTATGTTCTTACTGTAAAATTATACCATAAATCTAGGCTTACAAACTATTGTGATAATAAAATCAAACGTTTATAATTTATCTCTACTCGGATTCTTGTGTCTATGCATAGAATAAACCAGTAAAAAAATAACCCTCAAATAGTTATAGGAATAACGACAAATACTCTCAGAATATTTTTTCTAATTTGTAAAAGTATATATCTGTTATAAAGCGAGAAGTCGGTACAAATTGCACCAGCCTCTGCGCTTAGTCATGCAACTCCACATAACTTAAAGTTAAAACATTTTATTCTTAAACGTTTCTCAGAAAAATATTAAAAAGTGCGCTTCCATGTAGTTCGTTTTTTGCAGCTTGTAACACTAACACATGTTCCCCCGATAAGGCGGCGTCATCTTGACAAATTGACCAAGTCAATGGCACATGTGAGCACTCTTTATACTCCAAGTTTTGCTGCAAGAAAAACGATGCTGTGCTTATTTCTGATACCGACTAACCCGTAACTCGTTAATTTAACAAAGATGAATTTAATTTTACGTCAAAATAAAGAAAACTATTTTAGTACCTATAATTATACTAATAGATTTGTTTTTTTTTTCATTACAACTGTCTAGACAGATTTAACTATTACAACTATCTAATTGCAATTTCAGTCAAAACTAATTTTAGTGCTTAGTTTAACAAATTTTAATGAGTAAAAAGTAATACCTTTTTTATCATCCGTAATTTTAGTATTTTTCAATATGTTATATGTATTTAGTATAAACATACCAAACGGTCGTTTGAGCTTTAATTTTCCACGTGTAAGTTTGAATTTGTTTTTAGAATGCAAAATACAAATTTAAAATGTTGCCTTTTTCTTAAATGACGTTTTTGCTTTTCTATTGGCTATGGGTGGAAAATGACAATGTGCTTGATTCTTTTTTTATGGATAGGAATAACCTTCCGTTATAAGAGAAAAAAATCTGAGAATTTTCCGTGGCGTAGATTTTGCGTAAAAAATAAAGTTGGTTTTGCTCTATAACGATTTAAAGATTCGGGTTTTCCTTGGTCCAAGTAAGCACAGCACATGTTTCTGAAAAAAAAGTGTTGACATTTGACGGTGACAGTTCTCGCTTCCTTCATACGAACATAACTTTACGTGTTTTAACAATTTTATTGGAAAAATAGCTTATTGATGACTGCTTTTGCTTACTGGACTTTCGATTCTGTTTGTCCCGAACGACGACGTATGCTTTAAACACGTTATTACGAATGAAGCAAGAACTGTCACCGTCAATAGTGTCAACCCTTTTTTTAAGAAGTAGTGCTGCATTCTTGGACCAAGGAAACACCTTTATTTAAATCGTCATAAATCAAAATCAATTTCTTTTTACGCGAAATCTGCGGCACGGAAAATTCCGAGATTTTTTTCTCTTGATACGGTAGGTTATTCCTATCCATAAAAAAATTATCGAGCACATTGTCATTTTTCACCCATAGCCAATTCCAGAATGAAATGGCATATTTTTCATTAAGTGGGTATATACTCGTAGAGGTATATCGCCGCCGCGGCTGTCTTTCATCTTCCACGTCCAAGATTTATAGTTCTTTGACAAATACATTTATAATGCAGAAACAAACATACGATAGCATGACAATGTTATGTTCCTCATTTTTAACATTGTAAGAGATACATTTTTTAACATTAATAATAGAAGTTTATTAAATTGTTTTGCATCAGTAAGTACACAATTGAGTGTAAAAATACATCTATGAATAAATTTAAATAAATAATTATGATTTGTGTGCGGAAATATAGGACTAAAGATCGATATGAGCACTGACCCGCGGAAATCATCCCTTAACTTTTGTATTAAATTCAATGCAGACCATTTACTACTAATAGTATTTTGAATAGGCAAGACACATCCAAATTTATTGCATACACTCATAATGTCACATATCCTGGAGTCCCTTAATAAATGTGTTTACCTTATCAAAATGCACATTATTAGTACCCTCCGACGCGATACAAAAAGACAAACATGTCAAGATAGCCGCATTGTAAGGGTTATCAGTGACACTGACAAGTATTAATAAAGGAACTACCGCGCTTCGGGTGACAGAAAAAAATAAATCAGAAGTTATTACAATACCTCGTTATCGGCGCTTAATCTCGTCGCGGTGGAGCGGCTGAGTCGAGATGTATTTGGGTTTTTATTGCGTTTTTTGGGAAGTAGGTGATATTAAACTATTTTATAGCATCGTAGTTTTGCGTGATATATTAGTTTGAAGACACTTTTTAAGTGATCTTATCCGATTCGGTCTGGTAACTGTTAAAAAGTCCAAATTCTTGGACTTTCATGGCTTGGAGCCTTGGAGGTTTCGTTGCTTGGCTAACACATTTTGACTAAGGTATTTTGACTAGGGTTTGCAGAGAACTTAAGACTAGGATTCACGCAGAACATTATAATGAGAGTTAGTGTTAGGTTAGGGCGTATAGAGTTAGGAGCTGTGCTGTCCATTTGATCTGATGAGTTTTTCACAGTTCAAGCAATATGTACTCGTCTTGGCGTTACTTTGCATGAATATATTTTTGGTGGAGTAAAGCTGACAGTGATCAATTTGACAAATTTGTTTAGATTGTATCTCGTATTATCAAACATTTAAACATGCATTTTGCCAAATGCCATAATGCCACAGTAAAATTCCTTTTGTCAATAAAATTCATTGCTTTGATTGTCAGCATGAGAATTTTGACATATTTTAGTGACCTTTGAATACATTTACTTAACATGCATCGTCAATGAGGCATGTAACAGAGGATTCGTGTCTGCCGAGACTTGAGTGACCTTTACACCGAATACCATAAAGTTCGAACAATAGGGTCATCGACGAACACATTGACGTCATCCAAGATAACATCAAGGAAAGGGAACTTAGGTTTATGTGTAGGCTTTTTGTGTCCAAACTAATCTTAAACACGGCGTCGCTGTCGTAAAACTGAATCCGACCATGTTACCCTAGTTTTATCTCGTTCTTGATCATTTTATTCGGTATAAAGTATATTATGTCTGGATACTTTCTAACACTCAATGAAGTTCAGATTGGAGGAACTTTATATGCATAGAGTTGTTTTGATATCTCAAATAGCGAGTTCAAGATGGTTCTATGTTATCAAGTTGTGTTACTATGGATAGGCACCGATAAGATATAGGTAGGTAATGTATAAAACATACGATATGAAAGTTATAGTAATGTCCTATATAACGAGCTTGCACGCTGCATTACTTTTGTATTTAGTACTCTTTTGAGTGTAGGTTTAATAGTTTTCAAAGTAAATCCGACCATGTAACCCTAAATGCATCTCATTTTTGGATTATTTCACTAGGGTTAAAAAACACAATTTTTCGTAGGATAGTTGTTTTGCAGATAAGTTGATGAGTTTGATTAATAGATCAGCTAGCACTAGACCTTTTAGTTCTGTAGATATACATGTCGGGAACCCGTGGTTAAGACACGACTCCAACTTGATGCGAAATCCACTTGAGTGCTGCCCGAGAGGCGTCGCTGGGAAAAGGACGACAGAGATTCCATAGGCTCCGGTCGTGCGCGGACGCATACGACTTGATTATTGTAATTAGTTATTGTTGGATTATTATTGGACTACCTATTGAAGACAGTGGCTCTTAATGGTGATTGTGATTGGTGTAATTAAACTACTAAAGATCGTAATTGGACTATTCTTATAATCTCGAGGAACCCAGTAGCTGAATACCTATTCGAAATGCCCACAGACAAGGAAATACCTGATGCTCAGTGTCATTCTCTGACATACATATTTTTATTTTCCTATGACTTCTTATCACTCAATAGTTTATTTCTTCAGCCCAAAACAGAGCGCCGCGCATCAAGGAGCACCCATCCAATACCGTGTCGGGAAGAAGCGAGCCGGCCACCCTCAGATGTGTGGTGGAAGGCAGGCCCAAGCCTACAGTGCAATGGTTCAAAGACGGTTCCCCGCTGTCCCCGGCTGAAGACGGTCATAGGGTACCTTTAGAAGATGGACTGCTGTTCTTGAGGTAAGTGAACTGATAACTTTTTTGTGTTTCTGAGTAATGCGATCTTTAGGATAGTATCCAAAGGAATTCAGAAGGTTTTACCTACGTTCACATAATGTCGTATAGGACCGATCTAAGTGAACTTTCTACAGTCAAATGGATATATTTTGACTGAAATCATAATTATGAATATTTAGCCATTGAAATGGAAATTTTCTGGGTTAAAAATCTATCTTGAGATACTGAAAACAGGACAATAGATAGCACAATAAATAGTAAAACAGAAAAAAAAAAACTGTTTATTTCAGTGAAAAACTTTAATTTACATTGGTTAAGAAGAAACGATGCAATAGGGACGGTTGTTCGCAAGTAATCTAGTCGTGCCAATGATAAGATTATGTTAGTTATATCTATTTGAAATTGCAGTGACATTTACCTACTTGTATTTGGCTGAACGAATGTAAGATTTAGCAACCGGCTCTTATTTTATTGTTATATATTGTAGCAAATATTTACTTAACAGAGATGTGATTATTTACTTTACAGCAAAAAGTCCCCTCACGTAGGCAACTACCCCATGGCAAATACTTTAAATGAAATTTGTTTAAAACATTATTCCGACTCGTTGCTATCCGCATACGTTTTCTTAGCGGCATTAATATATTAACTTAGGTATCATTTTCTTCCTTAGAGTAAATCGAGGCAAGAAAGAAAGCGATGAAGGAACCTATTGGTGCGTGGCCCGCAACCTGGCAGGCGAAGCTGTCAGCCGCAATGCTTCGCTCAACGTTGCTGGTAAATTTATCCTTACCTTTTTGGCGTAGAATCCAACGTTCAGTGGTAGGTTTTTTAATTAGGCGGTGTACTAAGCCAAGGAATTCTTTTTAGTGATTCGTGACGACTTTAGAGTGGAGCCGAGGGATGTGCACGTAGCGGCGGGCGAGCCGGCAGTTCTGGAATGTTCTCCGCCGAAAGGAGTTCCAGAACCGTCCGTGCATTGGCTGAAAGATAGGAATTTATATGACGTAGAAGTCAATGGAAGGTACGAGAAGGCACTGCTGTTGGTAGCGAAACATTATTCAGTTTTGAGCTTGCTGATTTAAGGTCGTTAAAAGATAACTTCATATTGCAAAATTATCGTAGATATGAATGATGCAATTGTAAAACTACGAGTATTGCTGTAATTCAGTGTATTGTTACACACAATCTTAAAAATGTTCTTCCCTTTCTCAATTGTATTAGAACAAACTTGTTGATTTACTTTTTATTTCTAGGGTAACGATAACAGAGAGTGGTAATTTAAAAATATTAGAAACATTGCCAACGGACAGTGGACTCTACCGATGTGTGGCGACGAACATAGCCGGCGAGAGGCAGTCAAGGCACGCAGCACTGATAGTTTTAAGGAGACCTCACTTCGTAGTTAAGCCTAGTAACATTACTGCTTTAGTTGGGCAGACTGTTGAATTTGCTTGCCAGGTAAATATCAATCACTAACTTTACTAAAATAAAGCATCAATGTGAAATATGAATAGGTTATTAAACAAACATGACTGTGTCGTGAATCATGATACCCTATTTCTGAAGTGGTGTGTACTAAGTGCAGTGTTTAAATGTCAGTCATTTCAATGGCCCTTGGAACTGCTACTTGGTCAATTTAGTAGTTTGGTAAAGTCTACTCAAATAGAAACATCATTATGAATTATCTACTTTAAAAAAAGATATGTAGGCTAGACTACACTTCACACCTAAAACTTGCAAGTATGCAAGAGGACCCACATATACAAGTAGGTATCAGATATTGCTCGAGTAAAATTACCAATAAAATACAAATCTTTTGTAAAAAAAACTCAGGGGCTCTACTCAAAACGGTACATAAAAATACACTTTCTCCCTATTATCGAGATAGTAGTCAGTATTATGCTTACTATATTATCAGATACGCCATCTCTCTATTCAGCTAGAAGGTACCTATAATAAAATTACCGAGTAAGTATAACCGAATAGGCCGAAAAGGTACTTTCATTTAGTTGTATCTCGAATAGTGCTCCAGGATTAATTTCATACATTTCTTTCGTAAGATCAACGAAGACACGCCTTTTCAGAGTTTCGACTCAACCGTTAAAATAACATGGGAGAAAGAGGACGGTGTGCTGCCGGCGCACGCGTCGGTGTCGCGCGGTTTGCTGCGGCTAGAGCACGTGTCTGCGGCCGACAGGGGCACCTACTCGTGTCGGGCCGACAGCCACGCCGGTGCGAGTGTCACCAGCGCCATTTTGACCGTCTACAGTAAGTATACTACTACAGCCTATTTGCGTCCCACTGCTGGGCACAGGCCTCCTCTCGTCACGAGAGGGTTTGGGCTATAGTCCCCACGTCGAACTTCCGACCCTGTACATGAGAGGCGGTAGGTCGAACCACTAGGCCACCACGGCTTCCACAGTAAGTATGTGTTGGCTGAAACACCTTTATCCATACGGGAGCGGATAATACATTTCCCTAGTATTGGTAAAGAATTACCTATTTCGAGTCTAAATTAAAAAAATCGACTCGTATTTACAAGACTTAAGACTTCAGAGTCTTATGAGTCGTGAATCCGTGTGTTTCGAGTCTTATTGAGTCGAGAGTCAAAACTTACGCTGTAATCGTATCTAATACGACTCGAGTCTAATAACTGAACACTCAGTTTTGAGGTGTCCATCACAACAGAATCAGTCATCATTCAAATATTAAAGAAACACGCGCAATTTTTTATAAAGGAGTGTCTTGCAGAAGCTTTTCAAGTCATTGATGACGCCTCTGTAGTTGCAAGTATCAAGACAAAGGTGATAAAATTAAACCATTAGTGCTATCTACCTAGATATCGATCTTTGTATGGATTTTTGCAATAAAAACAAAAAAACTTCACCGTACAAAGTATCAAATAACGGGTTGTCCTTTAAATCCTGTTGTTGTAATTCTCATTCATTAAGATACAAGCTAACATTTGAATGAATTTTCGTTTCCTTTAGCGTCCGAGTACTAAACACAGATACGAATGAACTCTATTTCAAATTTTATTGCACCATTAATTCCTGGAGCTATTTTAATCCGGCCGTCTGTTTTAGCGCTACCCCACTTCACACAGATACCGTCCAATCTAACGGCATGGGAAGGCGATGTGGTATCTATACCATGCGAAGCTAAAGGGTTGCCTACACCGACGACGTTTTGGATACTGGAAGGCAATCAGGACTCTCTATTATTCCCTGAATGCATGAAAAGCAATTCGAGCTTATTATACCTGGACGGAGCAAAGGTGGAGCATAGTGGGAGGGTTATTTGCACAGCTGTCAACGCAGCTGGGAGCACTATGCAGGAAGCTTATCTCACTGTGTTAAGAAAAGGGAATAACGATTTGAAATCCGAGAATGGTGATGTTAGAGATAACTTTGAGCGCGGAACGCTCATGACGCAATACGAACTAGTGCAAGCTAGAAAATTCCTGCAGCAAAATGTTTTGGTCTTGAAAAGGCTGGAGGCACTCTCGTCGACTTCGCTTAAAGTTGTTTGGGATGTGAGTATTGATCTTGAAAACATATGTTGCTCTCATATTATTAAGCTGTGGTTAACATCTTGTGGTATTTAGTGAATAATAAACAGTAAAATTTATTTAGACTTTTGTTTACAGGTTTTAACTGATTACAATGAATACCTTGAGGGCGTTAAAATTTGGTATAACAGCACATCTTTAAATTGGCGTAACGCAACCGAGGAAGAAGTGACAATATTGAGCTCGTCTCACTTAGAGGGCATGATCTGTTCCAACGGCACGCTTACAAATGTGGACAACAGTGGAACCTCTAGCTACATCATCTCGGGACTTATGGCTTATACTCAATACGATATATTCCTCTTGCCCTTTTACAAGAATTTACTGGGAAAGCCGAGCAACTTAATGGCGGGATACACGGATGAAGATGGTAATTTGTAAATTTAAATGATTCATCATGCGTTGCGAAAAAACATTGAATGATTAATGGACTTTTTTTTTTGCTGAATTTGGTATAAGTTATTTGGAGCATCTTATATGAGGCACATTTTATCGTTACCTTGGATTTTTTCACTGGAGCAGAGAATGTCGTTGTCGTAGGAAGCGACAAAAATTAATAGCTTTCGAGAGGTTGTTAACTGAAAACTTAACAACTTATTAGACGTTACTAACCCGTAAAGCTATAAAAATATAATTGAGATCTGTACCTAAGGTCTCCGCCTCCTTAACGACAGTGATAAAACCTTACAGAGTTACAAGTTAATCTTTGCGAGTTGAAATTGTTTGTAACTTCGTCGGAATTGATTATAGTCATCCATAACTTTCTAGCTACAAGATATATTATTCTGTATTTCATTAGGGTTGGTAATTTAGTGGTGATTACTGGTTTAGTGCCGTCGGCGGCGCCTCGGGCGGTGACGGCGGGGGTCATAAACGCGACGTCGGCGTGGATACGCTGGGAGCCGCCACCTGCGGACTCCTGGAACGGCGAACTGGTCGGGTACTTGGTAAGTACTCCTATATTAATTACCTTACGATAAAGACCATGTCGAGTAAAGTAGGCAAGAGCAAAGCGGATAAGTATTAAACATAATGTCATATAATCGTGTGATGATGATGAATAGAGATGACGTAGATAAAAATGACGGTTCACTGGATAAGAAAGAGAGAGAGCGAGAGGAGAGAGAGAGAGAGAGCTGGAACTTATCTTAAGCTTAAAATAACGACAAATGGACATAGATAGTGAAGCCATCACTTGTATATTTGTGTAATAAGTACAATTAAAGCCAAAATAATTTGAAATACTTAAAAAATGTTGCTCCCTTTTAATTCAATCGTGCCAAAGACTTATAGAGTTTAGATTGTTTCTGTATGTTAGTATGGTAAATGGACACGAATTCAGTAAAAATTGGCAGCTCTTATAAAACCCGTTTTTATTATCTTACACGTTATTGGCAAACTTACGACTATATGTTAACTAGACCTCCTACCAAGTGATGTAATGGTGATGAGCGCGAATGATTAATTTCTAAGCTTGGAAATGAAATGGTTGAAATGCGATACGATGGTGACGACGTTAAAATTAAAACAGTAATTAGTTAAGTTAATGAGCGTGACATATACTCTTCGCCACTCGCGAGACCGAAAATAAAGATATTACATTTTAGTAATCAGATCTCTCATATTTGGTAGAATAAAGCGGCTCTTTGAAGACGTGAACGTTTGTGACAAATATGGTAATTTAATTTATATTCAAGTAAGAGACAGAATCACGACCTCTTAAGATAAACGTAACCGAATAGGTCCGGTTGGGTAATTAGGAAGGACTACCTACCGTATAAGTCATTCGTTTTGACGTGTGGAAATATGACTTTATCATTGTTGCTAATTTTCAAATCTAGGGGATTGCAGACACACTGCACAGAAACGGTACTTTATCAAGCAACTACATTTTTGACACCAATCATTAGATCAAGTGGATTAACTACTCTAACCAATAAATCAATCGAACATCATCAATCTTGCTTATTCCCTGGAAATACTTAGAAGACCCTTACGTATACGTACTTACAATTGGGAGGTACATATTGACTTAAATAAAGTAAACTTAAATAAACAAGACTAAGCTTTTGCGTACGATTTCGCTTGTGTCGATTTTCATACAAACTTTAAATCCCCTTTTAACTCGCTTTAAGGCTCAGAAAAAATGTATACGAATATTATGTGGAGCTAATTATAGAGATTCGTGCAAGCCATTGTTTAAAAAACTAAATATCCTGCCATTGCCAAGTCTGTATATAAGGGAAGCATGTATTTTTGCTAAAACGAACAGTGATTTGTTTAAAAAAGATGCGGACATATTTAGGTCTGACTGCAGAAGGGCTAACAACCTATACCTCCCTAAAGCGAACCTTACCCTATTTAGCAGAAATGCATTTTTCTCAACAATAAAATTATACAATAAGCTGCCAAATTGTATTAAAGACAGTATAGATAGGGAATTTAAAAGAAAAGTAAATAATTATTTGATGGAACATTGTTTTTACTCAGTCAGAGAGTTTTTAGATTGATTTTAAGTAAACTTGGACATGTATTTCTAACTTATAATTTATTGTACTGAATATTTCAATTTATATTTAGATATTTTTAATGACTATTTTTAAAAACATGACATTTTGTATACATTTACACGTCGCGTCCGCGGCAGAATATGAGAGTCTTGACAATTTTGTAACACCTGTTATTGTATACCATGTTCTTTGTAAATAAACTTACTTACTTACTTACTTGGTAAAACATCCAAAAATCTTTTTGCTGCACATGCTTATAGACATAGCGATATATTGACTGACTGATCGATCAGCGCACTCTCGCTGATCGATCAATCAGATATTTAATGTCAGAAAAGCTCTATGCAGGAAATCTGTGCTTGTGAATTCGTGTTATATGTATGTAGGTATATTACTAGTGACTGAATATACATACATATTTATGACTGAAAAAATACGAAAGGGAATTAATAATTAGGTTTTAGGTACTTGCTATTTCTACAATAAATTTTCATGGAACAGATCGAAATCCGAGCCGGCAGCACGGCCGGCGGTCGCGTGGTGGGTCAGATGTCGCTGGGCGCGCGAACCCGCGCGGCCGCGGCCAGCTCGCTGCGCGCGGGCGGCCG